>CM074859.1:109320393-109920393 GCA_037501455.1 Lantana camara | reverse complement strand
CATAATCGTTAATATACAAGTGAATTGAGTAGTTAGGATGCTTTGATTCACCCAAATACTCGAAGAACATAAGTTTTCAATTTTTACCAAAACCACAAGGGGGGACCCTTACAACTTTTTCCATTTTTGATTGCCTCAGAAACTCATGTAAATCATATCAACTATACATAAACCAAACATAATCGTTAATATATAAGTTAAATGAGTAGTTAGGATGCTTTGATTCGCCCAAATACTCGAAGAACAAAAGTTTTCAATTTTTGCCAGAACCACAAGGGGGGACCCTTACAGCTTTTTCCAATTTTTGATTGCCTCAGAAACTCATGTAAATCCTATCAACCTTACATAAACCAAACATAATCGTTAATATATAAGTGAAATGAGTAGTTAGGATGCTTTTATTCGCCCAAATACTCGAAGAACAAAAGTTTTCAATTTTTGTCAGAACCACAAGGGGGGACCCTTATAGCTTTTTCCAATTTTCGATTGCCTCAGAAACTCATGTAAATCGTATCAACCATACATAAACCAAACATAATCGTTAATATATAAGTGAAATGAGTAGTTAGGATGCTTTGATTCGCCCAAATACTCGAAGAACAAAAGTCTTCAAATTTTGCCAGAACCACAAGGTGGGACCATTACAGCTTTTTCCAATTTTTGATTGCCTCAGAAACTCATGTAAATCATATCAAGCATACATGAACCAAACATAATCGTTAATATATAAGTGAAATGAGTAGTTAGGATGCTTTGATTCACCCAAATACTCGAAGAACAAAAGTTTTCAATTTTCGCCAGAACCACAAGGGGGGACCCTTACAGCATTTTCCAATTTTTGATTGCCTCAGAAACTCATGTAAGTCGTATCAACCATACATAAACCAAACATAATCGTTAATATATAAGTGAATTGTGTAGTTAGGATGCTTTGATTCACCCAAATACTCGAAGAACAAAAGTTTTCAATTTTTGCCAGAACCACAATGGGGGACCCTTGCAGCTTTTTCCAATTTTCGATTGCCTCAGAAACTCATGTAAATCATATCAACCATACATAAACTAAACATAATCGTTAATATATAAGTGAAATGAGTAGTTAGGATGCTTTGATTCGCCCAAATACTCGAAGAACAAAAGTTTTCAATTTTTGCGAGAACCACAAGGGGGGACCCTTACAGCTTTTTCCAATTTTTGATTGCCTCAGGAACTTATGTAAATCATATCAACCATACATAAACCAAACCTAATCGTTAATATATAAGTGAAATGAGTAGTTAGGATGATTTGATTCACCCAAATATTCGAAGAACAAAAGTTTTCAATTTTTGCCAGAACCACAAGGGGGGACCCTTACAGCTTTTTCCAATTTTTGATTGCCTCAGGAATTCATGTAAATCATATCAACCATACATAAACCAAAAATAATCGTTAATATATAAGTGAAATGAGTAGTTAGGATGCTTTGATTCGCCCAAATACTCGATGAACAAAAGTTTTCAATTTTTACCAGAAGCACAAGGGGGGACCGTTACAGCTTTTTCCAATTTTGGATTGCCTCAGAACTCATGTAAATCATATCAACCATACATAAACCATACATAATCGTTAATATATAAGTGAAATGAGTAGTTAGGATGCTTTGATTCGCCCAAATACTCGAAGAACAAAAGTTTTTAATTTTTGTCAGAACCACAAGGGGGGACCCTTACAGCTTTTTCCAATTTTTGATTGCCTCAGAACTCATGTAAACCGTATCAACCATAAATAAACCAAACATAATCGTTAATATATAAGTGAAATGAGTAGTTAGGATGCTTTGATTCGCCCAAATACTCGAAGAACAAAAGTTTTCAATTTTCGCCAGAACCACAAGGGGGGACCCTTACAGCATTTTCCAATTTTTGATTGCCTCAGAAACTCATGTAAATCGTATCAACCATACATAAACCAAACATAATCGTTAATATATAAGTGAAATGAGTAGTTAGGGTGCTTTGATTCACCCAAATACTCGAAGAACAAAAGTCTTCAATTTTTGCCAGAACCACAAGGTGGGACCCTTAAAGCTTTTTCCAATTTTTGATTGCCTCAGAAACTCATGTAAATCATATCAACCATAGATGAACCAAACATAATCGTTAATATACAAGTGAATTGAGTAGTTAGGATGCTTTGATTTACCCAAATACTCGAAGAACATAAGTTTTCAATTTTTGCCAGAACCATAAGGGGGGACCCTTACAGCTTTTTCCAATTTTTAATTGCTTCTGAAACTCATGTAAATCATATCAACCATACATAAACCAAACATAATCGTTAATATATAAGTTAAATGTGTAGTTAGGATGCTTTGATTCGCCCAAATACACGAAGAACAAAAGTTTTCAATTTTTGCCAGAACCACAAGGGGGGACCCTTACAGCTTTTTCCAATTTTTGATTGCCTCAGAAACTCATGTAAATCATATCAACCATACATAAACCAAACCTAATCGTTAATTTATAAGTGAAATGAGTAGTTAGGCTGCTTTGATTCGCCCAAATACTCGAAAAACAAAAGTTTTCAATTTTGGCCAGAACCACAAGGGGGGACCCTTACAGCTTTTTCTAATTTTTGATTGCCTCAGAAACTCATGTAAATCATATCAACCATACATAAACCAAACATAATTGCTAATATATAAGTGAAATGAGTAGTTAGGATGCTTTGATTCCCCCAAATACTCGAAGAACAAAAGTTTTCAATTTTTCCCAGAACCACAATGGGGGACCCTTACAACTTTTTCCAATTTTTGATTGCCTCAGAAACTCATGTAAATCATATCAATCATACATAAACCTAACATAATCGTTAATATATAAGTGAAATGAGTAGTTAGGATGCTTTTATTCGCCCAAATACTCGAAGAACAAAAGTTTTCAATTTTTGCCAGAACCATAAGGGGGGACCCTTACAGCTTTTTCCAATTTTTAATTGCTTCTGAAACTCATGTAAATCATATCAACCATACATAAACCAAACATAATCATTAATATATAAGTGAAATGAGTAGTTAGGATGCTTTGATTCGCCCAAATACTCGAAGAACAAATGTTTTCAATTTTTGCCAGAACCACAAGGTGGGACCCTTACAGCTTTTTCCAATTTTTGATTGCCTCAGAAACTCATGTAAATCATATCAACCATAGATGAACCAAACATAATTGTTAATATACAAGTGAATTGAGTAGTTAGGATGCTTTGATTTACCCAAATACTCGAAGAACATAAGTTTTCAATTTTTACCAAAACCACAAGGGGGGACCCTTACAACTTTTTCCATTTTTGATTGCCTCAGAAACTCATGTAAATCATATCAACTATACATAAACCAAACACAATCGTTAATATATAAGTTAAATGAGTAGTTAGGATGCTTTGATTCGCCCAAATACACGAAGAACAAAAGTTTTCAATTTTTGCCAGAACCACAAGGGGGGACCCTTACAGCTTTTTCCAATTTTTGATTGCCTCAGAAACTCATGTAAATCATATCAACCATACATAAACCAAACCTAATCGTTAATTTATAAGTGAAATGAGTAGTTAGGCTGCTTTGATTCGCCCAAATACTCGAAAAACAAAAGTTTTCAATTTTGGCCAGAACCACAAGGGGGGACCCTTACAGCTTTTTCTAATTTTTGATTGCCTCAGAAACTCATGTAAATCATATCAACCATACATAAACCAAACATAATTGCTAATATATAAGTGAAATGAGTAGTTAGGATGCTTTGATTCCCCCAAATACTCGAAGAACAAAAGTTTTCAATTTTTCCCAGAACCACAATGGGGGACCCTTACAACTTTTTCCAATTTTTGATTGCCTCAGAAACTCATGTAAATCATATCAATCATACATAAACCTAACATAATCGTTAATATATAAGTGAAATAACTAGTTAGGATGCTTTGATTCGCCCAAATACTCGAAGAACAAAAGTTTTCAATTTTTGCCAGAACCATAAGGGGGGATCCTTACAGCTTTTTCCAATTTTTAATTGCTTCTGAAACTCATGTAAATCATATCAACCATACATAAACCAAACATAATCGTTAATATATAAGTGAAATGAGTAGTTAGGATGCTTTGATTCGCCCAAATACTCGAAGAACAAATGTTTTCAATTTTTGCCAGAACCACAAGGGGGGACCCTTACAGCTTTTTCCAATTTTTGATTGCCTCAGAAACTCATGTAAATCATATCAACAGAACATAAACCAAACATAATCGCTAATATATAAGTGAAATGAGTAGTTAGGATGCTTTGATTCCCTCAAATACTCGAAGAACAAAAGTTTTCAATTTTTCCCAGAACCAGAAGGGGGGACCCTTACAGCTTTTTCCAATATTTGATTGCCTAAGGAACTCATGTAAATCATATCAACCATACATAAACAAAACCTAATCATTAATATATATGTGAAATGAGTAGTTAGGATGCTTTGATTCACCCAAATACTCGAAGAACAAAAGTTTTCAATTTTCGCCAGAACCACAAGGGGGGACCCTTACAGCATTTTCCAATTTTTGATTGCCTCAGAAACTCATGTAAATCGTGTCAACCCTACATAAACCAAACATAATCGTTAATATATAAGTGAAATGAGTAGTTAGGATGCTTTGATTCACCCAAATACTCGAAGAACAAAAGTTTTCAATTTTTGCCAGAACCACAAAGGGGGGCCCTTGCATCTTTTTCCAATTTTTGATTGCCTCAGAAACTCATGTAAATCGTATCAACCATACATAAACCAAACATAATCGTTAATATATAAGTGAAATGAGTAGTTAGGATGCTTTTATTCGCCGAAATACTCGAAGAAAAAAAGTTTTCAATTTTTCTCAGAACCACAAGGGGGGACCCTTACAACTTTTTCCAATTTTTGATTGCCTCACAAACTCATGTAAATCATATCAACCATACATTAACCAAACATAATCGCTAATATATAAGTGAAATGAGTAGTTAGGATGCTTTGATTCACCCAAATACTCGAAGAACAAAAGTTTTCAATTTTCGCCAGAACCACAAGGGGGGACCCTTACAGCATTTTCCAATTTTTGATTGCCTCAGAAACTCATGTAAATCTTATCAACCATACATAAACCAATCATAATCGTTAATATATAAGTGAAATGAGTAGTTAGGATGCTTTGATTCACCCAAATACTCGAAGAACAAAAGTTTTCAATTTTCGCCAGAACCACAAGGGGGGACCCTTACAGCATTTTCCAATTTTTGATTGCCTCAGAAACTCATGTAAATCGTATCAACCATACATAAACCAAACATATTCGTTAATATATAAGTGAATTGAGTAGTTAGGATGCTTTGATTCACCCAAATACTCGAAGAACAAAAGTTTTCAATTTTTACCAGAACCACAAAGGGGGACCCTTACAGCTTTTTCCAATTTTTGATTGCCTCAGAACTCATGTAAATCGTATCAACCATAAATAAACCAAACATAATCGTTAATATATAAGTGAAATGAGTAGTTAGGATGCTTTGATTCGCCCAAATACTCGAAGAACAAAAGTTTTCAATTTTCGCCAGAACCACAAGGGGGGACCCTTACAGCATTTTCCAATTTTTGATTGCCTCAGAAACTCATGTAAATCATATCAACCATAGATGAACCAAACATAATCGTTAATATACAAGTGAATTGAGTAGTTAGGATGCTTTGATTTACCCAAATACTCGAAGAACATAAGTTTTCAATTTTTACCAAAACCACAAGGGGGGACCCTTACAACTTTTTCCATTTTTGATTGCCTCAGAAACTCATGTAAATCATATCAACTATACATAAACCAAACACAATCGTTAATATATAAGTTAAATGAGTAGTTAGGATGCTTTGATTCGCCCAAATACACGAAGAACAAAAGTTTTCAATTTTTTCCAGAACCACAAGGGGGGACCCTTACAGCTTTTTCCAATTTTTGATTGCCTCAGAAACTCATGTAAATCATATCAACCATACATAAACCAAACCTAATCGTTAATTTATAAGTGAAATGAGTAGTTAGGCTGCTTTGATTCGCCCAAATACTCGAAAAACAAAAGTTTTCAATTTTGGCCAGAACCACAAGGGGGGACCCTTACAGCTTTTTCTAATTTTTGATTGCCTCAGAAACTCATGTAAATCATATCAACCATACATAAACCAAACATAATTGCTAATATATAAGTGAAATGAGTAGTTAGGATGCTTTGATTCCCCCAAATACTCGAAGAACAAAAGTTTTCAATTTTTCCCAGAACCACAATGGGGGACCCTTACAACTTTTTCCAATTTTTGATTGCCTCAGAAACTCATGTAAATCATATCAATCATACATAAACCTAACATAATCGTTAATATATAAGTGAAATAACTAGTTAGGATGCTTTGATTCGCCCAAATACTCGAAGAACAAAAGTTTTCAATTTTTGCCAGAACCATAAGGGGGGATCCTTACAGCTTTTTCCAATTTTTAATTGCTTCTGAAACTCATGTAAATCATATCAACCATACATAAACCAAACATAATCGTTAATATATAAGTGAAATGAGTAGTTAGGATGCTTTGATTCGCCCAAATACTCGAAGAACAAATGTTTTCAATTTTTGCCAGAACCACAAGGGGGGACCCTTACAGCTTTTTCCAATTTTTGATTGCCTCAGAAACTCATGTAAATCATATCAACAGAACATAAACCAAACATAATCGCTAATATATAAGTGAAATGAGTAGTTAGGATGCTTTGATTCCCTCAAATACTCGAAGAACAAAAGTTTTCAATTTTTCCCAGAACCAGAAGGGGGGACCCTTACAGCTTTTTCCAATATTTGATTGCCTAAGGAACTCATGTAAATCATATCAACCATACATAAACCAAACCTAATCATTAATATATATGTGAAATGAGTAGTTAGGATGCTTTGATTCACCCAAATACTCGAAGAACAAAAGTTTTCAATTTTCGCCAGAACCACAAGGGGGGACCCTTACAGCATTTTCCAATTTTTGATTGCCTCAGAAACTCATGTAAATCGTGTCAACCCTACATAAACCAAACATAATCGTTAATATATAAGTGAAATGAGTAGTTAGGATGCTTTGATTCACCCAAATACTCGAAGAACAAAAGTTTTCAATTTTTGCCAGAACCACAAAGGGGGGCCCTTGCATCTTTTTCCAATTTTTGATTGCCTTAGAAACTCATGTAAATCGTATCAACCATACATAAACCAAACATAATCGTTAATATATAAGTGAAATGAGTAGTTAGGATGCTTTTATTCGCCGAAATACTCGAAGAAAAAAAGTTTTCAATTTTTCTCAGAACCACAAGGGGGGACCCTTACAACTTTTTCCAATTTTTGATTGCCTCACAAACTCATGTAAATCATATCAACCATACATTAACCAAACATAATCGCTAATATATAAGTGAAATGAGTAGTTAGGATGCTTTGATTCACCCAAATACTCGAAGAACAAAAGTTTTCAATTTTCGCCAGAACCACAAGGGGGGACCCTTACAGCATTTTCCAATTTTTGATTGCCTCAGAAACTCATGTAAATCTTATCAACCATACATAAACCAATCATAATCGTTAATATATAAGTGAAATGAGTAGTTAGGATGCTTTGATTCACCCAAATACTCGAAGAACAAAAGTTTTCAATTTTCGCCAGAACCACAAGGGGGGACCCTTACAGCATTTTCCAATTTTTGATTGCCTCAGAAACTCATGTAAATCGTATCAACCATACATAAACCAAACATATTCGTTAATATATAAGTGAATTGAGTAGTTAGGATGCTTTGATTCACCCAAATACTCGAAGAACAAAAGTTTTCAATTTTTACCAGAACCACAAAGGGGGACCCTTACTGCTTTTTCCAATTTTTGATTGCCTCAGAACTCATGTAAATCGTATCAACCATAAATAAACCAAACATAATCGTTAATATATAAGTGAAATGAGTAGTTAGGATGCTTTGATTCGCCCAAATACTCGAAGAACAAAAGTTTTCAATTTTCGCCAGAACCACAAGGGGGGACCCTTACAGCATTTTCCAATTTTTGATTGCCTCAGAAACTCAGGTAAATCGTATCAACCATACATAAACCAAACATAATCGTTAATATATAAGTGAAATGAGTAGTTAGGGTGCTTGATTCACCCAAATACTCGAAGAACAAAAGTCTTCAATTTTTGCCAGAACCACAAGGTGGGACCCTTACAGCTTTTTCCAATTTTTGATTGCCTCAGAAACTCATGTAAATCATATCAACCATAGATGAACCAAACATAATCGTTAATATACAAGTGAATTGAGTAGTTAGGATGCTTTGATTCACCCAAATACTCGAAGAACATAAGTTTTCAATTTTTACCAAAACCACAAGGGGGGACCCTTACAACTTTTTCCATTTTTGATTGCCTCAGAAACTCATGTAAATCATATCAACTATACATAAACAAAACATAATCGTTAATATATAAGTTAAATGAGTAGTTAGGATGCTTTGATTCGCCCAAATACACGAAGAACAAAAGTTTTCAATTTTTGCCAGAACCACAAGGGGGGACCCTTACAGCATTTTCCAATTTTTGATTGCCTCAGAAACTCATGTAAATCATATCAACCATACATAAACCTAACATAATCGTTAATATATAAGTGAAATAACTAGTTAGGATGCTTTGATTCGCCCAAATACTCGAAGAACAAAAGTTTTCAATTTTTGCCAGAACCATAAGGGGGGATCCTTACAGCTTTTTCCAATTTTTAATTGCTTCTGAAACTCATGTAAATCATATCAACCATACATAAACCAAACATAATCGTTAATATATAAGTGAAATGAGTAGTTAGGATGCTTTGATTCGCCCAAATACTCGAAGAACAAATGTTTTCAATTTTTGCCAGAACCACAAGGGGGGACCCTTACAGCTTTTTCCAATTTTTGATTGCCTCAGAAACTCATGTAAATCATATCAACAGAACATAAACCAAACATAATCGCTAATATATAAGTGAAATGAGTAGTTAGGATGCTTTGATTCCCTCAAATACTCGAAGAACAAAAGTTTTCAATTTTTCCCAGAACCAGAAGGGGGGACCCTTACAGCTTTTTCCAATATTTGATTGCCTAAGGAACTCATGTAAATCATATCAACCATACATAAACCAAACCTAATCATTAATATATATGTGAAATGAGTAGTTAGGATGCTTTGATTCACCCAAATACTCGAAGAACAAAAGTTTTCAATTTTCGCCAGAACCACAAGGGGGGACCCTTACAGCATTTTCCAATTTGTGATTGCCTCAGAAACTCATGTAAATCGTGTCAACCCTACATAAACCAAACATAATCGTTAATATATAAGTGAAATGAGTAGTTAGGATGCTTTGATTCACCCAAATACTCGAAGAACAAAAGTTTTCAATTTTTGCCAGAACCACAAAGGGGGGCCCTTGCATCTTTTTCCAATTTTTGATTGCCTCAGAAACTCATGTAAATCGTATCAACCATACATAAACCAAACATAATCGTTAATATATAAGTGAAATGAGTAGTTAGGATGCTTTTATTCGCCGAAATACTCGAAGAAAAAAAGTTTTCAATTTTTCTCAGAACCACAAGGGGGGACCCTTACAACTTTTTCCAATTTTTGATTGCCTCACAAACTCATGTAAATCATATCAACCATACATTAACCAAACATAATCGCTAATATATAAGTGAAATGAGTAGTTAGGATGCTTTGATTCACCCAAATACTCGAAGAACAAAAGTTTTCAATTTTCGCCAGAACCACAAGGGGGGACCCTTACAGCATTTTCCAATTTTTGATTGCCTCAGAAACTCATGTAAATCTTATCAACCATACATAAACCAATCATAATCGTTAATATATAAGTGAAATGAGTAGTTAGGATGCTTTGATTCACCCAAATACTCGAAGAACAAAAGTTTTCAATTTTCGCCAGAACCACAAGGGGGGACCCTTACAGCATTTTCCAATTTTTGATTGCCTCAGAAACTCATGTAAATCGTATCAACCATACATAAACCAAACATATTCGTTAATATATAAGTGAATTGAGTAGTTAGGATGCTTTGATTCACCCAAATACTCGAAGAACAAAAGTTTTCAATTTTTACCAGAACCACAAAGGGGGACCCTTACAGCTTTTTCCAATTTTTGATTGCCTCAGAACTCATGTAAATCGTATCAACCATAAATAAACCAAACATAATCGTTAATATATAAGTGAAATGAGTAGTTAGGATGCTTTGATTCGCCCAAATACTCGAAGAACAAAAGTTTTCAATTTTCGCCAGAACCACAAGGGGGGACCCTTACAGCATTTTCCAATTTTTGATTGCCTCAGAAACTCATGTAAATCGTATCAACCATACATAAACCAAACATAATCGTTAATATATAAGTGAAATGAGTAGTTAGGGTGCTTGATTCACCCAAATACTCGAAGAACAAAAGTCTTCAATTTTTGCCAGAACCACAAGGTGGGACCCTTACAGCTTTTTCCAATTTTTGATTGCCTCAGAAACTCATGTAAATCATATCAACCATAGATGAACCAAACATAATCGTTAATATACAAGTGAATTGAGTAGTTAGGATGCTTTGATTCACCCAAATACTCGAAGAACATAAGTTTTCAATTTTTACCAAAACCACAAGGGGGGACCCTTACAACTTTTTCCATTTTTGATTGCCTCAGAAACTCATGTAAATCATATCAACTATACATAAACAAAACATAATCGTTAATATATAAGTTAAATGAGTAGTTAGGATGCTTTGATTCGCCCAAATACACGAAGAACAAAAGTTTTCAATTTTTGCCAGAACCACAAGGGGGGACCCTTACAGCATTTTCCAATTTTTGATTGCCTCAGAAACTCATGTAAATCATATCAACCATACATAAACCAAACATAATTGCTAATATATAAGTGAAATGAGTAGTTAGGATGCTTTGATTCCCCCAAATACTCGAAGAACAAAAGTTTTCAATTTTTCCCAGAACCACAATGGGGGACCCTTACAACTTTTTCCAATTTTTGATTGCCTCAGAAACTCATGTAAATCATATCAACCATACATAAACCTAACATAATCGTTAATATATAAGTGAAATAACTAGTTAGGATGCTTTGATTCGCCCAAATACTCGAAGAACAAAAGTTTTCAATTTTTGCCAGAACCATAAGGGGGGACCCTTACAGCTTTTTCCAATTTTTAATTGCCTCTGAAACTCATGTAAATCATATCAACCATACATAAACCAAACATAATCGTTAATATATAAGTGAAATGAGTAGTTAGGATGCTTTGATTCGCCCAAATACTCGAAGAACAAAAGTTTTCAATTTTTGCCAGAACCATAAGGGGGGACCCTTACAGCTTTTTCCAATTTTTAATTGCCTCTGAAAATCATGTAAATCATATCAACCATACATAAACCAAACATAATCATTAATATATAAGTGAAATGAGTAGTTAGGATGCTTTGATTCGCCCAAATACTCGAAGAAAAAAAGTTTTCAATTTTTCTCAGAACCACAAGGGGGGACCCTTACAACTTTTTCCAATTTTTGATTGCCTCACAAACTCATGTAAATCATATCAACCATACATTAACCAAACATAATCGCTAATATATAAGTGAAATGAGTAGTTAGGATGCTTTGATTCACCCAAATACTCGAAGAACAAAAGTTTTCAATTTTCGCCAGAACCACAAGGGGGGACCCTTACAGCATTTTCCAATTTTTGATTGCCTCAGAAACTCATGTAAATCTTATCAACCATACATAAACCAATCATAATCGTTAATATATAAGTGAAATGAGTAGTTAGGATGCTTTGATTCACCCAAATACTCGAAGAACAAAAGTTTTCAATTTTCGCCAGAACCACAAGGGGGGACCCTTACAGCATTTTCCAATTTTTGATTGCCTCAGAAACTCATGTAAATCGTATCAACCATACATAAACCAAACATATTCGTTAATATATAAGTGAATTGAGTAGTTAGGATGCTTTGATTCACCCAAATACTCGAAGAACAAAAGTTTTCAATTTTTACCAGAACCACAAAGGGGGACCCTTACAGCTTTTTCCAATTTTTGATTGCCTCAGAACTCATGTAAATCGTATCAACCATAAATAAACCAAACATAATCGTTAATATATAAGTGAAATGAGTAGTTAGGATGCTTTGATTCGCCCAAATACTCGAAGAACAAAAGTTTTCAATTTTCGCCAGAACCACAAGGGGGGACCCTTACAGCATTTTCCAATTTTTGATTGCCTCAGAAACTCATGTAAATCGTATCAACCATACATAAACCAAACATAATCGTTAATATATAAGTGAAATGAGTAGTTAGGGTGCTTGATTCACCCAAATACTCGAAGAACAAAAGTCTTCAATTTTTGCCAGAACCACAAGGTGGGACCCTTACAGCTTTTTCCAATTTTTGATTGCCTCAGAAACTCATGTAAATCATATCAACCATAGATGAACCAAACATAATCGTTAATATACAAGTGAATTGAGTAGTTAGGATGCTTTGATTCACCCAAATACTCGAAGAACATAAGTTTTCAATTTTTACCAAAACCACAAGGGGGGACCCTTACAACTTTTTCCATTTTTGATTGCCTCAGAAACTCATGTAAATCATATCAACTATACATAAACAAAACATAATCGTTAATATATAAGTTAAATGAGTAGTTAGGATGCTTTGATTCGCCCAAATACACGAAGAACAAAAGTTTTCAATTTTTGCCAGAACCACAAGGGGGGACCCTTACAGCATTTTCCAATTTTTGATTGCCTCAGAAACTCATGTAAATCATATCAACCATACATAAACCAAACATAATTGCTAATATATAAGTGAAATGAGTAGTTAGGATGCTTTGATTCCCCCAAATACTCGAAGAACAAAAGTTTTCAATTTTTCCCAGAACCACAATGGGGGACCCTTACAACTTTTTCCAATTTTTGATTGCCTCAGAAACTCATGTAAATCATATCAACCATACATAAACCTAACATAATCGTTAATATATAAGTGAAATAACTAGTTAGGATGCTTTGATTCGCCCAAATACTCGAAGAACAAAAGTTTTCAATTTTTGCCAGAACCATAAGGGGGGACCCTTACAGCTTTTTCCAATTTTTAATTGCCTCTGAAACTCATGTAAATCATATCAACCATACATAAACCAAACATAATCGTTAATATATAAGTGAAATGAGTAGTTAGGATGCTTTGATTCGCCCAAATACTCGAAGAACAAAAGTTTTCAATTTTTGCCAGAACCATAAGGGGGGACCCTTACAGCTTTTTCCAATTTTTAATTGCCTCTGAAACTCATGTAAATCATATCAACCATACATAAACCAAACATAATCGTTAATATATAAGTGAAATGAGTAGTTAGGATGCTTTGATTCGCCCAAATACTCGAAGAACAAATGTTTTCAATTTTTGCCAGAACCACAAGGGGGGACCCTTACAGCTTTTTCCAATTTTTGATTGCCTCAGAAACTCATGTAAATCATATCAACAGTACATAAACCAAACATAATCGCTAATATATAAGTGAAATGAGTAGTTAGGATGCTTTGATTCCCTCAAATACTCGAAGAACAAAAGTTTTCAATTTTTCCCAGAACCAGAAGGGGGGACCCTTACAGCTTTTTCCAATTTTTGATTGCCTCAGGAACTCATGTAAATCATATCAACCATACATAAACAAAACCTAATCATTAATATATATGTTAAATGAGTAGTTAGGATGCTTTGATTCACCCAATACTCGAAGAACAAAAGTTTTCAATTTTCGCCAGAACCACAAGGGGGGACCCTTACAGCATTTTCCAATTTTTGATTGCCTCAGAAACTCATGTAAATCGTATCAACCCTACATAAACCAAACATAATCGTTAATATATAAGTGAAATGAGTAGTTAGGATGCTTTGATTCACCCAAATACTCGAAGAACAAAAGTTTTCAATTTTTGCCAGAACCACAAAGGGGGACCCTTGCATCTTTTTCCAATTTTTGATTGCCTCAGAAACTCATGTAAATCGTATCAACCATACATAAACCAAACATAATCGTTAATATATAAGTGAAATGAGTAGTTAGGATGCTTTTATTCACCCAAATACTCGAAGAAAAAAAGTTTTCAATTTTTGTCAGAACCACAAGGGGGGACCCTTACAACTTTTTCCAATTTTTGATTGCCTCACAAACTCATGTAAATCATATCAACCATACATGAACCAAACATAATCGCTAATATATAAGTGAAATGAGTAGTTAGGATGCTTTGATTCACCCAAATACTCGAAGAACAAAAGTTTTCAATTTTCGCCAGAACCACAAGGGGGGACCCTTACAGCATTTTCCAATTTTTGATTGCCTCAGAAACTCGTGTAAATCTTATCAACCATACATAAACCAATCATAATCGTTAATATATAAGTGAAATGAGTAGTTAGGATGCTTTGATTCACCCAAATACTCGATGAACAAAAGTTTTCAATTTTCGCCAGAACCACAAGGGGGGACCCTTACAGCATTTTCCAATTCTTGATTGCCTCAGAAACTCATGTAAATCGTATCAACCATACATAAACCAAACATATTCTTTAATATATAAGTGAATTGAGTAGTTAGGATGCTTTGATTCACCCAAATACTCGAAGAACAAAAGTTTTCAATTTTTACCAGAACCATAAAGGGGGACCCTTGCATCTTTTTTTCAATTTTTGATTGCCTCAGAAACTCATGTAAATCATATCAACTATACATAAACTAAACATAATCGTTAATATATAAGTGAAATGAGTAGTTAGGATGATTTGATTCGCCCAAATACTCGAAGAACAAAAGTTTTCAATTTTTGCCAGTACCACAAGGGGGGGACCCTTACAGCTTTTTCCAATTTTTGATTGCCTCAGAAACTCATGTAAATCATATCAACCATACATAAACCAAACATAATCGTTAATATATAAGTGAAATAAGTAGTTAGGATGCTTTGATTCGCCCAGATACTAGAAGAACAAAAGTTTTCAATTTTTGACAGAACCACAAGGGGGGACCCTTACAGCTTTTTCCAATTTTTGATTACCTCAGGAACTCATGTAAATCATATCAACCATATATAAACCAAACCTAATCGTTCATATATAAGTGAAATGAGTATTTAGGATGCTTTGATTCCCCCAAAAACTCGAAAAACAAAAGTTTTCAATTTTTGCCAGAACCACAAGGGGGGACCCTTACTACTTTTTCCATTTTTGATTGCCTCAAAAACTCATGTAAATCCTATCAACCATACATAAACAAAACATAATCGTTAATATATAAGTGAAATGAGTAGTTAGGATGCTTTGATTCAACCAAATACTCGAAGAACAAAAGTTTTCAATTTTCGCCAGAACCACAAGGGGGGACCCTTACAGCATTTTCCAATTTTTGATTGCCTCAGAAACTCATGTAAATCATATCAACCATAGATGAACCAAACATAATCGTTAATATACAAGTGAATTGAGTAGTTAGGATGCAATGATTCACCCAAATACTCGAAGAACATAAGTTTTCAATTTTTACCAAAACCACAAGGGGGGACCCTTACAACTTTTTCCATTTTTGATTGCCTCAGAAACTCATGTAAATCATATCAACTATACATAAACCAAACATAATCGTTAATATATAAGTTAAATGAGTAGTTAGGATGCTTTGATTCGCCCAAATACACGAAGAACAAAAGTTTTCAATTTTTGCCAGAACCACAAGGGGGGACCCTTACAGCTTTTTCCAATTTTTGATTGCCTCAGAAACTCATGTAAATCCAATCAACCATACATAAACCAAACATAATCGTTAATATATAAGTGAAATGAGTAGTTAGGATGCTTTTATTCGCCCAAATACTAGAAGAACAAAAGTTTTCAATTTTTGTCAGAACCACAAGGGGGGACCCTTATAGCTTTTTCCAATTTTCAATTGCCTCAAAAACTCATGTAAATCGTATCAACCATACATAAACCAAACATAATCGTTAATATATAAGTGAAATGAGTAGTTAGGATGCTTTGATTCGCCCAAATACTCGAAGAACAAAAGTCTTCAAATTTTGCCAGAACCACAAGGTGGGACCATTACAACTTTTTCCAATTTTTGATTGCCTCAGAAACTCATGTAAATCATATCAAGCATACATGAACCAAACATAATCGTTAATATATAAGTGAAATGAGTAGTTAGGATGCTTTGATTCACCCAAATACTCGAAGAACAAAAGTTTTCAATTTTCGCCAGAACCACAAGGGGGGACCCTTACAGCATTTTCCAATTTTTGATTGCCTCAGAAACTCATGTAAGTCGTATCAACCATACATAAACCAAACATAATCGTTAATATATAAGTGAATTGTGTAGTTAGGATGCTTTGATTCACCCAAATACTCGAAGAACAAAAGTTTTCAATTTTTACCAGAACCACAAGGGGGGACCCTTGCAGCTTTTTCCAATTTTCGATTGCCTCAGAAACTCATGTAAATCATATCAACCATACATAAACTAAACATAATCGTTAATATATAAGTGAAATGAGTAGTTAGGATGCTTTGATTCGCCCAAATACTCGAAGAACAAAAGTTTTCAATTTTTGCGAGAACCACAAGGGGGGACCCTTACAGCTTTTTCCAATTTTTGATTGACTCAGGAACTTATGTAAATCATATCAACCATACATAAACCAAACCTAATCGTTAATATATAAGTGAAATGAGTAGTTAGGATGATTTGATTCACCCAAATATTCGAAGAACAAAAGTTTTCAATTTTTGCCAGAACCACAAGGGGGGACACTTACAGCTTTTTTCAATTTTTGATTGCCTCAGGAATTCATGTAAATCATATCAACCATACATAAACCAAAAATTATCGTTAATATATAAGTGAAATGAGTAGTTAGGATGCTTTAATTCGCCCAAATACTCGAAGAACAAAAGTCTTCAAATTTTGCCAGAACCACAAGGTGGGACCATTACAGCTTTTTCCAATTTTTGATTGCCTCAGAAACTCATGTGAATCATATCAAGCATACATGAACCAAACATAATCGTTAATATATAAGTGAAATGAGTAGTTAGGATGCTTTGATTCACCCAAATACTCGAAGAACAAAAGTTTTCAATTTTCGCCAGAACCACAAGGGGGGACCCTTACAGCATTTTCCAATTTTTGATTGCCTCAGAAACTCATGTAAGTCGTATCAACCATACATAAACCAAACATAATCGTTAATATATAAGTGAATTGTGTAGTTAGGATGCTTTGATTCACCCAAATACTCGAAGAACAAAAGTTTTCAATTTTTACCAGAACCACAAGGGGGGACCCTTGCAGCTTTTTCCAATTTTCGATTGCCTCAGAAACTCATGTAAATCATATCAACCATACATGAACCA
The DNA here is from genome assembly GCA_037501455.1 of Lantana camara. Lineage (NCBI taxonomy): Eukaryota > Viridiplantae > Streptophyta > Magnoliopsida > Lamiales > Verbenaceae > Lantana > Lantana camara. Next base: position 109,902,789 of record CM074859.1, on the reverse strand, counting down.
AACATAATCGCTAATATATAAGTGAAATGAGTAGTTAGGATGCTTTGATTCACCCAAATACTCGAAGAACAAAAGTTTTCAATTTTCGCCAGAACCACAAGGGGGGACCCTTACAGCATTTTCCAATTTTTGATTGCCTCAGAAACTCATGTAAATCTTATCAACCATACATAAACCAATCATAATCGTTAATATATAAGTGAAATGAGTAGTTAGGATGCTTTGATTCACCCAAATACTCGAAGAACAAAAGTTTTCAATTTTCGCCAGAACCACAAGGGGGGACCCTTACAGCATTTTCCAATTTTTGATTGCCTCAGAAACTCATGTAAGTCGTATCAACCATACATAAACCAAACATAATCGTTAATATATAAGTGAATTGTGTAGTTAGGATGCTTTGATTCACCCAAATACTCGAAGAACAAAAGTTTTCAATTTTTACCAGAACCACAAGGGGGGACCCTTGCAGCTTTTTCCAATTTTCGATTGCCTCAGAAACTCATGTAAATCATATCAACCATACATGAACCAAACATAATCGCTAATATATAAGTGAAATGAGTAGTTAGGATGCTTTGATTCACCCAAATACTCGAAGAACAAAAGTTTTCAATTTTCGCCAGAACCACAAGGGGGGACCCTTACAGCATTTTCCAATTTTTGATTGCCTCAGAAACTCATGTAAATCTTATCAACCATACATAAACCAATCATAATCGTTAATATATAAGTGAATTGAGTAGTTAGGATGCTTTGATTCACCCAAATACTCGAAGAACAAAAGTTTTCAATTTTTACCAGAACCACAAAGGGGGACCCTTGCATCTTTTTTCAATTTTTGATTGCCTCAGAAACTCATGTAAATCATATCAACTATACATAAACTAAACATAATCGTTAATATATAAGTGAAATGAGTAGTTAGGATGAATTGATTCGCCCAAATACTGGAAGAACAAAAGTTTTCAATTTTTGCCAGTACCACAAGGGGGGACCCTTACAGCTTTTTCCAATTTTTGATTGCCTCAGAAACTCATGTAAATCATATCAACCATACATAAACCAAACATTATCGTTAATATATAAGTGAAATGAGTAGTTAGGATGCTTTTATTCGCCCAAATACTCGAAGAACAAAAGTTTTCAATTTTTGTCAGAACCACAAGGGGGGACCCTTACAGCTTTTTCGAAATTTTGATTGCCTCAGAACTCATGTAAATCGTATCAACCATAAATAAACCAAACATAATCGTTAATATATAAGTGAAATGAGTAGTTAGGATGCTTTGATTCGCCCAAATACTCGAAGAACAAAAGTTTTAAATTTTCGCCAGAACCACAAGGGGGGAACCTTACAGAATTTTCCAATTTTTGATTGCCTCAGAAACTCATGTAAATCGTATCAACCATACATAAACCAAACATAATCGTTAATATATAAGTGAAATGAGTATTTAGGGTGCTTGATTCACCCAAATACTCGAAGAACAAAAGTTTTCAATTTTTGCCAGAACCACAAGGGGGGACCCTTACAGCTTTTTCCAATTTTTGATTGCCTCAGAAACTCATGTAAATCATATCAACAGTACATAAACCAAACATAATCGCTAATATATAAGTGAAATGAGTAGTTAGGATGCTTTGATTCCCTCAAATACTCGAAGAACAAAAGTTTTCAATTTTTCCCAGAACCAGAAGGGGGGACCCTTACAGCTTTTTCCAATTTTTGATTGCCTCAGGAACTCATGTAAATCATATCAACCATACATAAACCAAACCTAATCATTAATATATATGTTAAATGAGTAGTTAGGATGCTTTGATTCACCCAATACTCGAAGAACAAAAGTTTTCAATTTTCGCTAGAACCACAAGGGGGGACCCTTACAGCATTTTCCAATTTTTGATTGCCTCAGAAACTCATGTAAATCGTATCAACCCTACATAAACCAAACATAATCGTTAATATATAAGTGAAATGAGTAGTTAGGATGCTTTGATTCACCCAAATACTCGAAGAACAAAAGTTTTCAATTTTTGCCAGAACCACAAAGGGGGACCCTTGCATCTTTTTCCAATTTTTGATTGCCTCAGAAACTCATGTAAATCGTATCAACCATACATAAACCAAACATAATCGTTAATATATAAGTGAAATGAGTAGTTAGGATGCTTTTATTCACCCAAATACTCGAAGAACAAAAGTTTTCAATTTTCGCCAGAACCACAAGGGGGGACCCTTACAGCATTTTCCAATTTTTGATTGCCTCAGAAACTCATGTAAATCTTATCAACCATACATAAACCAATCATAATCGTTAATATATAAGTGAAATGAGTAGTTAGGATGCTTTGATTCACCCAAATACTCGAAGAACAAAAGTTTTCAATTTTCGTCAGAACCACATGGGGGGACCCTTACAGCATTTTCCAATTTTTGATTGCCTCAGAAACTCATGTAAATCGTATCAACGATACATAAACCAAACATATTCTTTAATATATAAGTGAATTGAGTAGTTAGGATGCTTTGATTCGCCCAAATACACGAAGAACAAAAGTTTTCAATTTTTGCCAGAACCACAAGGGGGGACCCTTACAGCTTTTTCCAATTTTTGATTGCCTCAGAAACTCATGTAAATCCTATCAACCATACATAAACCAAACATAATCGTTAATATATAAGTGAAATGAGTAGTTAGGATGCTTTTATTCGCCCAAATACTAGAAGAACAAAAGTTTTCAATTTTTGTCAGAACCACAAGGGGGGACCCATATAGCTTTTTCCAATTTTCGATTGCCTCAAAAACTCATGTAAATCGTATCAACCATACATAAACCAAACATAATCGTTAATATATAAGTGAAATGAGTAGTTAGGATGCTTTGATTCGCCCAAATACTCGAAGAACAAAAGTCTTCAAATTTTGCCAGAACCACAAGGTGGGACCATTACAGCTTTTTCCAATTTTTGATTGCCTCAGAAACTCATGTAAATCATATCAAGCATACATGAACCAAACATAATCGTTAATATATAAGTGAAATGAGTAGTTAGGATGCTTTGATTCACCCAAATACTCGAAGAACAAAAGTTTTCAATTTTCGCCAGAACCGCAAGGGGGGACCCTTACAGCATTTTCCAATTTTTGATTGCCTCAGAAACTCATGTAAGTCGTATCAACCATACATAAACCAAACATAATTGTTAATATATAAGTGAATTGTGTAGTTAGGATCCTTTGATTCACCCAAATACTCGAAGAACAAAAGTTTTCAATTTTTACCAGAACCACAAGGGGGGACCCTTGCAGCTTTTTCCAATTTTCGATTGCCTCAGAAACTCATGTAAATCATATCAACCATACATAAACTAAACATAATCGTTAATATATAAGTGAAATGAGTAGTTAGGATGCTTTGATTCGCCCAAATACTCGAAGAACAAAAGTTTTCAATTTTTGCGAGAACCACAAGGGGGGACCCTTACAGCTTTTTCCAATTTTTGATTGCCTCAGGAACTTATGTAAATCATATCAACCATACATAAACCAAACCTAATCGTTAATATATAAGTGAAATGAGTAGTTAGGATGATTTGATTCACCCAAATATTCGAAGAACAAAAGTTTTCAATTTTTGCCAGAACCACAAGGGGGGACCCTTACAGCTTTTTTCAATTTTTGATTGCCTCAGGAATTCATGTAAATCATATCAACCATACATAAACCAAAAATAATCGTTAATATATAAGTGAAATGAGTAGTTAGGATGCTTTGATTCGCCCAAATACTCGAAGAACAAAAGTCTTCAAATTTTGCCAGAACCACAAGGTGGGACCATTACAGCTTTTTCCAATTTTTGATTGCCTCAGAAACTCATGTAAATCATATCAAGCATACATGAGCCAAACATAATCGTTAATATATAAGTGAAATGAGTAGTTAGGATGCTTTGATTCACCCAAATACTCGAAGAACAAAAGTTTTCAATTTTCGCCAGAACCACAAGGGGGGACCCTTACAGCATTTTCCAATTTTTGATTGCCTCAGAAACTCATGTAAGTCGTATCAACCATACATAAACCAAACATAATCGTTAATATATAAGTGAATTGTGTAGTTAGGATGCTTTGATTCACCCAAATACTCGAAGAACAAAAGTTTTCAATTTTTACCAGAACCACAAGGGGGGACCCTTGCAGCTTTTTCCAATTTTCGATTGCCTCAGAAACTCATGTAAATCATATCAACCATACATAAACTAAACATAATCGTTAATATATAAGTGAAATGAGTAGTTAGGATGCTTTGATTCACCCAAATACTCGAAGAACAAAAGTTTTCAATTTTTACCAGAACCACAAGGGGGGACCCTTGCAGCTTTTTCCAATTTTCGATTGCCTCAGAAACTCATGTAAATCATATCAACCATACATAAACTAAACATAATCGTTAATATATAAGTGAAATGAGTAGTTAGGATGCTTTGATTCGCCCAAATACTCGAAGAACAAAAGTTTTCAATTTTTGCGAGAACCACAAGGGGGGACCCTTACAGCTTTTTCCAATTTTTGATTGCCTCAGGAACTTATGTAAATCATATCAACCATACATAAACCAAACCTAATCGTTAATATATAAGTGAAATGAGTAGTTAGGATGATTTGATTCACCCAAATATTCGAAGAACAAAAGTTTTCAATTTTTGCCAGAACCACAAGGGGGGACCCTTACAGCTTTTTTCAATTTTTGATTGCCTCAGGAATTCATGTAAATCATATCAACCATACATAAACCAAAAATAATCGTTAATATATAAGTGTAGGATGCTTTGATTCGCCCAAATACTCAATGAACAAAAGTTTTCAATTTTTACCAGAAGCACAAGGGGGGACCGTTACAGCTTTTTCCAATTTTTGATTGCCTCAGAACTCATGTAAATCATATCAACCATACATAAACCATACATAATCGTTAATATATAAGTGAAATGAGTAGTTAGGATGCTTTGATTCGCCCAAATACTCGAAGAACAAAAGTTTTTAATTTTTGTCAGAACCACAAGGGGGGACCCTTACAGCTTTTTCCAATTTTTGATTGCCTCAGAACTCATGTAAATCGTATCAACCATAAATAAACCAAACATAATCGTTAATATATAAGTGAAATGAGTAGTTAGGATGGTTTGATTCGCCCAAATACTCGAAGAACAAAAGTTTTCAATTTTCGCCAGAACCACAAGGGGGGACCCTTACAGCTTTTTCCAATTTTTAATTGCCTCAGAAACTCATGTAAATCGTATCAACCATGCAAAAACCAAACCTAATCGTTAATATATAAGTGAAATGAGTAGTTAGGATTCTTTGATTCGCCCAAATACTCGAAGAACAAAAGTTTTCAATTTTTGCCAAAACCACAAGGGGGGACCCTTACAGCTTTTTCCATTTTTGATTGCTTCAGAAACTAATGTAAATCATATCAACCAAACATATACCAAACATAATCGTTAATATATAAGTGAAATAACTAGTTAGGATGCTTTGATTCGCCCAAATACTCGAAGAACAAAAGTTTTCAATTTTTGCCAAAACCATAAGGGGGGACCCTTACAGCTTTTTCCAATTTTTGATTGCCTCAGAAACTCATGTAAATCCTACCAACCATACATAAACGAAACATAATCGTTAATATATAAGTGAAATGAGTAGTTAGGATGCTTTGATTCACCCAAATACTAGAAGAACAAAAGTTTTCAATTTTTGCCAGAACCACAAGGGGGGACACTTACAGCTTTTTCCAATTTTTGATTGCCTCAGGAACTCATGTAAATCATATCAACCATACATAAATCAAACCTAATCGTTAATGTATAAGTGAAATGAGTAGTTAGGATGCTTTGATTCACCTAAATACTCGAAAAACAAAAGTTTTCAATTTTGGCCAGAACCACATGGGGGACCCTTACAGCTTTTTCCATTTTTAATTGCCTCAGAAACTCATGTAAATCATATCAACCATACATAAACCAAACATAATCGTTAATATATAAGTGAAATGAGTATTTAGGATGCTGTGATTCGCCCAAATACTCGAAGAACAAATGTTTTCAATTTTTGCCAGAACCACAAGGGGGGACCCTTACAGCTTTTTCCAATTTTTGATTGCCTCAGAAACTCATGTAAATCATATCAACTATACATAAACCAAACATAATCGCTAATATATAAGTGAAATGAGTAGTTAGGATGCTTTGATTCCCCCAAATACTCGAAGAACAAAAGTTTTCAATTTTTCCCAGAACCACAAGGGGGGACCCTTACAACTTTTTCCAATTTTAGATTGCCTCAGAAACTCATGTAAATCATATCAACCAAACATACACCAAACATAATCGCTAATATATAAGTGAAATGAGTAGTTAGGATGCTTTGACTCGCCCAAATACTCGAAGAACAAAAGTTTTCAATTTTTGCCAGAACCACAAGGGGGGATCCTTACAGCTTTTTCCAATTTTTGATTGCCTCAGAAACTCATGTAAATCATATCAACCATACATAAACCAAACATAATCGTTAATATATAAGTGAAATGAGTAGTTAGGATGCTTTGATTCGCCCAAATACTAGAAGAACAGAAGTTTTCAATTTTTGCAGAACCACAAGGGGGGACCCTTACAGCTTTTTCCAATTTTTAATTGCCTCAGGAACTCATGTAAATCATATCAACCATACATAAACCAAACCTAATCTTTAATGTATAAGTGAAATGAGTAGTTAGGATGCTTTGATTCGCCCAAATACTCGAAAAACAAAAGTTTTCAATTTTGGCCAGAACCACAAGGGGGGACCCTTACAGCTTTTTCCATTTTTAATTGCCTCAGAAACTCATGTAAATCATATCAACCATACATAAACCAATCATAATTGTTAATATATAACTGAAATGAGTAGTTAGGATGCTTTGATTCGCCCAAATACTCGAAGAACAAATGTTTTCAATTTTTGCCAGAACCACAAGGGGGGACCCTTACAGCTTTTTCCAATTTTTGATTGCCTCAGAAACTCATGTAAATCATATCAACAGTACATAAACCAAATATAATCGCTAATATATAAGTGAAATGAGTAGTTAGGATGCTTTGATTCCCTCAAATACTCGAAGAACAAAAGTTTTCAATTTATCCCAGAACCACAAGGGGGGACCCTTACAACTTTTTCCAATTTTTGATTGCCTCAGAACCTCAGGTAAATCATATCAACCATACATAAACCTAACATAATCGTTAATATATAAGTGAAATAACTAGTTAGGATGCTTTGATTCGCCCAAATACTCGAAGAACAAAAGTTTTCAATTTTTGCCAGAACCATAAGGGGGGACCCTTACAGCTTTTTCCAATTTTTGATTGCCTCAGAAACTCATGTAAATCATATCAACCATACATAAACCAAACATAATCATTAATATATAAGTGAAATGAGTAGTTAGGATGCTTTGATTCACCCAAATACTCGAAGAACAAAAGTTTTCAATTATGGCCAGAACCACAAGGGGGGACCCTTACAGCTTTTTCCAAATTTTGATTGCCTCAGGAATTCATGTAAATCATATCAACCATACATAAACCAAAAATAATCGTTAATATATAAGTGAAATGAGTAGTTAGGATTCTTTTTTTCGGCCAAATACTAGAAGAACAAACGTTTTCAATTTTTGCCAGAACCACAAGGGGGGACCCTTACAGCTTTTTCCAATTTTTGATTGCCTCAGGAACTCATGTAAATCATATCAACCATACATAAATCAAACCTAATCGTTAATGTATAAGTGAAATGAGTAGTTAGGATGCTTTGATTCACCTAAATACTCGAAAAACAAAAGTTTTCAATTTTGGCCAGAACCACAAGGGGGGACCCTTACAGCTTTTTCCATTTTTAATTGCCTCAGAAACTCATGTAAATCATATCAACCATACATAAACCAAACATAATCGTTAATATATAAGTGAAATGAGTAGTTTGGATGCTTTGATTCGCCCAAAAACTCGAAGAACAAATGTTTTCAATTTTTGCCAGAACCACATGGGGGGACCCTTACAGCTTTTTCCAATTTTTGATTGCCTCAGAAACTCATGTATATCATATCAACTATACATAAACCAAACATAATCGCTAATATATAAGTGAAATGAGTAGTTAGGATGCTTTGATTCCCCCAAATACTCGACGAACAAAAGTTTTCAATTTTTCCCTGAACCACAAGGGGGGACCCTTACAACTTTTTCCAATTTTAGATTGCCTCAGAAACTCATGTAAATCATATCTACCAAACATAAACCAAACATAATCGCTAATATATAAGTGAAATGAGTAGTTAGGATGCTTTGACTCGCCCAAATACTCGAAGAACAAAAGTTTTCAATTTTTGCCAGAACCACAAGGGGGGATCCTTACAGCTTTTTCCAATTTTTGATTGCCTCAGAAACTCATGTAAATCATATCAACCATACATAAACCAAACATAATCGTTAATATATAAGTGAAATGAGTAGTTAGGATGCTTTGATTCGCCCAAATACAAGAAGAACAAAAGTTTTCAATTTTTGCAGAACCACAAGGGGGGACCCTTACAGCTTTTTCCAATTTTTAATGGCCTCAGGAACTCATGTAAATGATATCAACCATACATAAACCAAACCTAATCGTTAATGTATAAGTGAAATGAGTAGTTAGGATGCTTTGATTCGCCCAAATACTCGAAAAACAAAAGTTTTCAATTTTGGCCAGAACCACAAGGGGGGACCCCTACAGCTTTTTCCATTTTTAATTGCCTCAGAAACTCATGTAAATCATATCAACCATACATAAACCAAACATAATTGTTAATATATAAGTGAAATGAGTAGTTAGGATGCTTTGATTCGCCCAAATACTCGAAGAACAAATGTTTTCAATTTTTGCCAGAACCATAAGAGGGGACCCTTACAGCTTTTTCCAATTTTTGATTGCCTCAGAAACTCATGTAAATCATATCAACCATACATAAACCAAACATAATCGTTAATATATAAGTGAAATGAGTAGTTAGGATGCTTTGATTCGCCCAAATACTAGAAGAACAGAAGTTTTCAATTTTTGCAGAACCACAAGGGGGGACCCTTACAGCTTTTTCCAATTTTTAATTGCCTCAGGAACTCATGTAAATCATATCAACCATACATAAACCTAACATAATCGTTAATATATAAGTGAAATAACTAGTTAGGATGCTTTGATTCGCCCAAATACTCGAAGAACAAAAGGTTTCAATTTTTGCCAGAACCATAAGGGGGGACCCTTACAGCTTTTTCCAATTTTTGATTGCCTCAGAAACTCATGTAAATCATATCAACCATACATAAACCAAACATAATCATTAATATATAAGTGAAATGAGTAGTTAGGATGCTTTGATTCACCCAAATACTCGAAGAACAAAAGTTTTCAATTATGGCCAGAACCACAAGGGGGGACCCTTACAGCTTTTTCCAAATTTTGATTGCCTCAGGAATTCATGTAAATCATATCAACCATACATAAACCAAAAATAATCGTTAATATATAAGTGAAATGAGTAGTTAGGATTCTTTGTTTCGGCCAAATACTAGAAGAACAAACGTTTTCAATTTTTGCCAGAACCACAAGGGGGGACCCTTACAGCTTTTTCCAATTTTTGATTGCCTCAGGAACTCATGTAAATCATATCAACCATACATAAATCAAACCTAATCGTTAATGTATAAGTGAAATGAGTAGTTAGGATGCTTTGATTCACCTAAATACTCGAAAAACAAAAGTTTTCAATTTTGGCCAGAACCACAAGGGGGGACCCTTACAGCTTTTTCCATTTTTAATTGCCTCAGAAACTCATGTAAATCATATCAACCATACATAAACCAAACATAATCGTTAATATATAAGTGAAATGAGTAGTTTGGATGCTTTGATTCGCCCAAAAACTCGAAGAACAAATGTTTTCAATTTTTGCCAGAACCACATGGGGGGACCCTTACAGCTTTTTCCAATTTTTGATTGCCTCAGAAACTCATGTATATCATATCAACTATACATAAACCAAACATAATCGCTAATATATAAGTGAAATGAGTAGTTAGGATGCTTTGATTCCCCCAAATACTCGACGAACAAAAGTTTTCAATTTTTCCCTGAACCACAAGGGGGGACCCTTACAACTTTTTCCAATTTTAGATTGCCTCAGAAACTCATGTAAATCATATCTACCAAACATAAACCAAACATAATCGCTAATATATAAGTGAAATGAGTAGTTAGGATGCTTTGACTCGCCCAAATACTCGAAGAACAAAAGTTTTCAATTTTTGCCAGAACCACAAGGGGGGATCCTTACAGCTTTTTCCAATTTTTGGTTGCCTCAGAAACTCATGTAAATCATATCAACCATACATAAACCAAACATAATCGTTAATATATAAGTGAAATGAGTAGTTAGGATGCTTTGATTCGCCCAAATACAAGAAGAACAAAAGTTTTCAATTTTTGCAGAACCACAAGGGGGGACCCTTACAGCTTTTTCCAATTTTTAATGGCCTCAGGAACTCATGTAAATGATATCAACCATACATAAACCAAACCTAATCGTTAATGTATAAGTGAAATGAGTAGTTAGGATGCTTTGATTCGCCCAAATACTCGAAAAACAAAAGTTTTCAATTTTGGCCAGAACCACAAGGGGGGACCCCTACAGCTTTTTCCATTTTTAATTGCCTCAGAAACTCATGTAAATCATATCAACCATACATAAACCAAACATAATTGTTAATATATAAGTGAAATGAGTAGTTAGGATGCTTTGATTCGCCCAAATACTCGAAGAACAAATGTTTTCAATTTTTGCCAGAACCATAAGAGGGGACCCTTACAGCTTTTTCCAATTTTTGATTGCCTCAGAAACTCATGTAAATCATATCAACCATACATAAACCAAACATAATTATTAATATATAAGTGAAATGAGTAGTTAGGATGCTTTGATTCACCCAAATACTCGAAGAACAAAAGTTTTCAATTTATCCCAGAACCACAAGGGGGGACCCTTACAACTTTTTCCAATTTTTGATTGCCTCAGAAACTCATGTAAATCATATCAACCATACATAAACCTAACATAATCGTTAATATATAAGTGAAATAACTAGTTAGGATGCTTTGATTCGCCCAAATACTCGAAGAACAAAAGTTTTCAATTTTTGCCAGAACCATAAGGGGGGACCCTTACAGCTTTTTCCAATTTTTGATTGCCTCAGAAACTCATGTAAATCATATCAACCATACATAAACCAAACATAATCTTTAATATATAAGTGAAATGAGTAGTTAGGATGCTTTGATTCGCCCAAATACTAGAAGAACAAAAGTTTTCAATTTTTGCAGAACCACAAGGGGGGACCCTTACAGCTTTTTCCAATTTTTAATTGCCTCAGGAACTCATGTAAATCATATCAACCGTACATAAACCAAACCTAATCGTTAATGTATAAGTGAAATGAGTAGTTAGGATGCTTTAATTCGCCCAAATACTCGAAAAACAAAAGTTTTTAATTTTGGCCAGAACCACAAGGGGGGACCCTTACAGCTTTTTCCATTTTTAATTGCCTCAGAAACTCATGTAAATCATATCAACCATACATAAACCAAACATAATCGTTAATATATAAGTGAAATGAGTAGTTTGGATGCTTTGATTCGCCCAAAAACTCGAAGAACAAATGTTTTCAATTTTTGCCAGAACCACATGGGGGGACCCTTACAGCTTTTTCCAATTTTTGATTGCCTCAGAAACTCATGTATATCATATCAACTATACATAAACCAAACATAATCGCTAATATATAAGTGAAATGAGTAGTTAGGATGCTTTGATTCCCCCAAATACTCGACGAACAAAAGTTTTCAATTTTTCCCTGAACCACAAAGGGGGACCCTTACAACTTTTTCCAATTTTAGATTGCCTCAGAAACTCATGTAAATCATATCTACCAAACATAAACCAAACATAATCGCTAATATATAAGTGAAATGAGTAGTTAGGATGCTTTGACTCGCCCAAATACTCGAAGAACAAAAGTTTTCAATTTTTGCCAGAACCACAAGGGGGGATCCTTACAGCTTTTTCCAATTTTTGATTGCCTCAGAAACTCATGTAAATCATATCAACCATACATAAACCAAACATAATCGTTAATATATAAGTGAAATGAGTAGTTAGGATGCTTTGATTCGCCCAAATACAAGAAGAACAAAAGTTTTCAATTTTTGCAGAACCACAAGGGGGGACCCTTACAGCTTTTTCCAATTTTTAATGGCCTCAGGAACTCATGTAAATCATATCAACCATACATAAACCAAACCTAATCGTTAATGTATAAGTGAAATGAGTAGTTAGGATGCTTTGATTCGCCCAAATACTCGAAAAACAAAAGTTTTCAATTTTGGCCAGAACCACAAGGGGGGACCCCTACAGCTTTTTCCATTTTTAATTGCCTCAGAAACTCATGTAAATCATATCAACCATACATAAACCAAACATAATTGTTAATATATAAGTGAAATGAGTAGTTAGGATGCTTTGATTCGCCCAAATACTCGAAGAACAAATGTTTTCAATTTTTGCCAGAACCATAAGAGGGGACCCTTACAGCTTTTTCCAATTTTTGATTGCCTCAGAAACTCATGTAAATCATATCAACCATACATAAACCAAACATAATTATTAATATATAAGTGAAATGAGTAGTTAGGATGCTTTGATTCACCCAAATACTCGAAGAACAAAAGTTTTCAATTTATCCCAGAACCATAAGGGGGGACCCTTACAACTTTTTCCAATTTTTGATTGCCTCAGAAACTCATGTAAATCATATCAACCATACATAAACCTAACATAATCGTTAATATATAAGTGAAATAACTAGTTAGGATGCTTTGATTCGCCCAAATACTCGAAGAACAAAAGTTTTCAATTTTTGCCAGAACCATAAGGGGGGACCCTTACAGCTTTTTCCAATTTTTGATTGCCTCAGAAACTCATGTAAATCATATCAACCATACATAAACCAAACATAATCTTTAATATATAAGTGAAATGAGTAGTTAGGATGCTTTGATTCGCCCAAATACTAGAAGAACAAAAGTTTTCAATTTTTGCAGAACCACAAGGGGGGACCCTTACAGCTTTTTCCAATTTTTAATTGCCTCAGGAACTCATGTAAATCATATCAACCGTACATAAACCAAACCTAATCGTTAATGTATAAGTGAAATGAGTAGTTAGGATGCTTTAATTCGCCCAAATACTCGAAAAACAAAAGTTTTCAATTTTGGCCAGAACCACAAGGGGGGACCCTTACAGCTTTTTCCATTTTTAATTGCCTCAGAAACTCATGTAAATCATATCAACCATACATAAACCAAACATAATCGTTAATATATAAGTGAAATGAGTAGTTTGGATGCTTTGATTCGCCCAAAAACTCGAAGAACAAATGTTTTCAATTTTTGCCAGAACCACAAGGGGGGACCCTTACAGCTTTTTCCAATTTTTGATTGCCTCAGAAACTCATGTAAATCATATCAACTATACATAAACCAAACATAATCGCTAATATATAAGTGAAATGAGTAGTTAGGATGCTTTGATTCCCCCAAATACTCGACGAACAAACGTTTTCAATTTTTCCCAGAACCACAAGGGGGGACCCTTACAACTTTTTCCAATTTTAGATTGCCTCAGAAACTCATGTAAATCATATCAACCAAACATAAACCAAACATAATCGCTAATATATAAGTGAAATGAGTAGTTAGGATGCTTTGACTCGCCCAAATACTCGAAGAACAAAAGTTTTCAATTTTTGCCAGAACCACAAGGGGGGATCCTTACAGCTTTTTCCAATTTTTGATTGCCTCAGAAACTCATGTAAATCATATCAACCATACATAAACCAAACATAATCGTTAATATATAAGTGAAATGAGTAGTTAGGATGCTTTGATTCGCCCAAATACTAGAAGAACAAAAGTTTTCAATTTTTGCAGAACCACAAGGGGGGACCCTTACAGCTTTTTCCAATTTTTAATGGCCTCAGGAACTCATGTAAATCATATCAACCATACATAAACCAAACCTAATCGTTAATGTATAAGTGAAATGAGTAGTTAGGATGCTTTGATTCGCCCAAATACTCGAAAAACAAAAGTTTTCAATTTTGGCCAGAACCACAAGGGGGGCCCCTACAGCTTTTTCCATTTTTAATTGCCTCAGAAACTCATGTAAATCATATCAACCATACATAAACCAAACATAATTGTTAATATATAAGTGAAATGAGTAGTTAGGATGCTTTGATTCGCCCAAATACTCGAAGAACAAATGTTTTCAATTTTTGCCAGAACCACAAGGGGGGACCCTTACAGCTTTTTCCATTTTTAATTGCCTCAGAAACTCATGTAAATCATATCAACCAACCATAAACCAAACATAATCGCTAATATATAAGTGAAATGAGTAGTTAGGATGCTTTGACTCGCCCAAATACTCGAAGAACAAATGTTTTCAATTTTTGCCAGAACCACAAGGGGGGATCCTTACAGCTTTTTCCAATTTTTGATTGCCTCAGAAACTCATGTAAATCATATCAACCATACATAAACCAAACATAATCGTTAATATATAAGTGAAATGAGTAGTTAGGATGCTTTGATTCGCCCAAATACTAGAAGAACAAAAGTTTTCAATTTTTGCAGAACCACAAGGGGGGACCCTTACAGCTTTTTCCAATTTTTAATGGCCTCAGGAACTCATGTAAATCATATCAACCATACATAAACCAAACCTAATCGTTAATGTATAAGTGAAATGAGTAGTTAGGATGCTTTGATTCGCCCAAATACTCGAAAAACAAAAGTTTTCAATTTTGGCCAGAACCACAAGGGGGGCCCCTACAGCTTTTTCCATTTTTAATTGCCTCAGAAACTCATGTAAATCATATCAACCATACATAAACCAAACATAATTGTTAATATATAAGTGAAATGAGTAGTTAGGATGCTTTGATTCGCCCAAATACTCGAAGAACAAATGTTTTCAATTTTTGCCAGAACCACAAGGGGGACCCTTACAGCTTTTTCCAATTTTTGATTGCCTCAGAAACTCATGCAAATCATATCAACCATACATAAACCAAACATAATCGTTAATATATAAGTGAAATGAGTAGTTTGGATGCTTTTATTCGCCCAAATACTCGAAGAACAAAAGTTTTCAATTTTTGCCAGAACCACAAGGGGGACCCTTATAGCTTTTTCCAATTTTTGATTGCCTCAGAAACTCATGTAAATCATATCAACCATACATAAACCAAACATAATCGTTAATATATAAGTGAAATGAGTAGTTAGGATGCTTTTATTCGCCCAAATACTCGAAGAACAAAAGTTTTCAATTATTGCCAGAACCACAAGGGGGGACCCTTATAGCTTTTTCCAATTTTTGATTGCCTCAGAAACTCATGTAAATCATATCAACCAAACATAAACCAAACATAATCGCCAATATATAAGTGAAATGAGTAGTTAGGATGCTTTGACTCGCCCAAATACTCGAAGAACAAAAGTTTTCAATTTTTGCCAGAACCACAAGGGGGGATCCTTACAGCTTTTTCCAATTTTTGATTGCCTCAGAAACTCATGTAAATCATATCAACCAAACATAAACCAAACATAATCGCTAATATATAAGTGAAATGAGTAGTTAGGATGCTTTGACTCGCCCAAATACTCGAAGAACAAATGTTTTCAATTTTTGCCAGAACCACAAGGGGGGATCCTTACAGCTTTTTCCAATTTTTGATTGCCTCAGAAACTCATGTAAATCATATCAACCATACATAAACCAAACATAATCGTTAATATATAAGTGAAATGAGTAGTTAGGATGCTTTGATTCGCCCAAATACTAGAAGAACAAAAGTTTTCAATTTTTGCAGAACCACAAGGGGGGACCCTTACAGCTTTTTCCAATTTTTAATGGCCTCAGGAACTCATGTAAATCATATCAACCATACATAAACCAAACCTAATCGTTAATGTATAAGTGAAATGAGTAGTTAGGATGCTTTGATTCGCCCAAATACTCGAAAAACAAAAGTTTTCAATTTTGGCCAGAACCACAAGGGGGGCCCCTACAGCTTTTTCCATTTTTAATTGCCTCAGAAACTCATGTAAATCATATCAACCATACATAAACCAAACATAATTGTTAATATATAAGTGAAATGAGTAGTTAGGATGCTTTGATTCGCCCAAATACTCGAAGAACAAATGTTTTCAATTTTTGCCAGAACCACAAGGGGGACCCTTACAGCTTTTTCCAATTTTTGATTGCCTCAGAAACTCATGCAAATCATATCAACCATACATAAACCAAACATAATCGTTAATATATAAGTGAAATGAGTAGTTTGGATGCTTTTATTCGCCCAAATACTCGAAGAACAAAAGTTTTCAATTTTTGCCAGAACCACAAGGGGGACCCTTATAGCTTTTTCCAATTTTTGATTGCCTCAGAAACTCATGTAAATCATATCAACCATACATAAACCAAACATAATCGTTAATATATAAGTGAAATGAGTAGTTAGGATGCTTTTATTCGCCCAAATACTCGAAGAACAAAAGTTTTCAATTATTGCCAGAACCACAAGGGGGGACCCTTATAGCTTTTTCCAATTTTTGATTGCCTCAGAAACTCATGTAAATCATATCAACCAAACATAAACCAAACATAATCGCCAATATATAAGTGAAATGAGTAGTTAGGATGCTTTGACTCGCCCAAATACTCGAAGAACAAAAGTTTTCAATTTTTGCCAGAACCACAAGGGGGGATCCTTACAGCTTTTTCCAATTTTTGATTGCCTCAGAAACTCATGTAAATCATATCAACCATACATAAACCAAACATAATCGTTAATATATAAGTGAAATGAGTAGTTAGGATGCTTTGATTCGCCCAAATACTAGAAGAACAAAAGTTTTCAATTTTTGCAGAACCACAAGGGGGGACCCTTACAGCTTTTTCCAATTTTTAATGGCCTCAGGAACTCATGTAAATCATATCAACCATACATAAACCAAACCTAATCGTTAATGTATAAGTGAAATGAGTAGTTAGGATGCTTTGATTCGCCCAAATACTCGAAAAACAAAAGTTTTCAATTTTGGCCAGAACCACAAGGGGGGACCCCTACAGCTTTTTCCATTTTTAATTGCCTCAGAAACTCATGTAAATCATATCAACCATACATAAACCAAACATAATTGTTAATATATAAGTGAAATGAGTAGTTAGGATCCTTTGATTCGCCCAAATACTCGAAGAACAAATGTTTTCAATTTTTGCCAGAACCACAAGGGGGGACCCTTACAGCTTTTTCCAATTTTTGATTGCCTCAGAAACTCATGTAAATCATATCAACAGTACATAAACCAAATATAATCGCTAATATATAAGTGAAATGAGTAGTTAGGATGCTTTGATTCCCTCAAATACTCGAAGAACAAAAGTTTTCAATTTATCCCAGAACCACAAGGGGGGACCCTTACAACTTTTTCCAATTTTTGATTGCCTCAGAAACTCATGTAAATCATATCAACCATACATAAACCTAACATAATCTTTAATATATAAGTGAAATGAGTAGTTAGGATGCTTTGATTCGCCCAAATACTAGAAGAACAAAAGTTTTCAATTTTTGCAGAACCACAAGGGGGGACCCTTACAGCTTTTTCCAATTTTTAATTGCCTCAGGAACTCATGTAAATCATATCAACCGTACATAAACCAAACATAATCATTAATATATAAGTGAAATGAGTAGTTAGGATGCTTTGATTCACCCAAATACTCGAAGAACAAAAGTTTTCAATTATGGCCAGAACCACAAGGGGGGACCCTTACAGCTTTTTCCAAATTTTGATTGCCTCAGAAACTCATGTAAATCCTATCAACCATACATAAACGAAACATAATCGTTAATATATAAGTGAAATGAGTAGTTAGGATGCTTTGATTCGCCCAAATACTAGAAGAACAAACGTTTTCAATTTTTGCTAGAACCACAAGGGGGGACCCTTACAGCTTTTTCCAATTTTTGATTGCCTCAGGAACTCATGTAAATCATATCAACCATACATAAATCAAACCTAATCGTTAATGTATAAGTGAAATGAGTAGTTAGGATGCTTTGATTCACATAAATACTCGAAAAACAAAAGTTTTCAATTTTGGCCAGAACCACAAGGGGGGACCCTTACAGCTTTTTCCATTTTTAATTGCCTCAGAAACTCATGTAAATCATATCAACCATACATAAACCAAACATAATCGTTAATATATAAGTGAAATGAGTAGTTAGGATGCTTTGATTCGCCCAAAAACTGGAAGAACAAATGTTTTCAATTTTGGCCAGAACCACAAGGGGGGACCCTTACAGCTTTTTCCATTTTTGATTGCCTCAGAAACTCATGTAAATCATATCAACCATACATAAAACAAACATAATCGTTAATATATAAGTGAAATGAGTAGTTAGGATGCTTTGATTCGCCCAAATACTCGAAGAACAAAAGTTTTCAATTTTTCCCAGAACCACAAGGGGGGACCCTTACAGCTTTTTCCAATTTTTGATTGCCTCAGAAACTCATGTAAATCATATCAACCATACATAAACTAAACATAATCGTTCATATATAAGTGAAATAAGTAGTTAGGATGCTTTGATTCGCCCAAATACTCGAAGAACAAAAGTTTTCAATTTTTCCCAGAACCACAAGGGGGGACCCTTACAGCTTTTTCCAATTTTTGATTGCCTCAGAAACTCATGTAAATCTTATCAACCATACATAAACCAAACATAATCGCTAATATATAAGTGAAATGAGTAGTTAGGATGCTTTGACTCGCCCAAATACTCGAAGAACAAATGTTTTCAATTTTTGCCAGAACCACAAGGGGGGATCCTTACAGCTTTTTCCAATTTTTGATTGCCTCAGAAACTCATGTAAATCATATCAACCATACATAAACCAAACATAATCGTTAATATATAAGTGAAATGAGTAGTTAGGATGCTTTGATTCGCCCAAATACTAGAAGAACAAAAGTTTTCAATTTTTGCAGAACCACAAGGGGGGACCCTTACAGCTTTTTCCAATTTTTAATGGCCTCAGGAACTCATGTAAATCATATCAACCATACATAAACCAAACCTAATCGTTAATGTATAAGTGAAATGAGTAGTTAGGATGCTTTGATTCGCCCAAATACTCGAAAAACAAAAGTTTTCAATTTTGGCCAGAACCACAAGGGGGGCCCCTACAGCTTTTTCCATTTTTAATTGCCTCAGAAACTCATGTAAATCATATCAACCATACATAAACCAAACATAATTGTTAATATATAAGTGAAATGAGTAGTTAGGATGCTTTGATTCGCCCAAATACTCGAAGAACAAATGTTTTCAATTTTTGCCAGAACCACAAGGGGGACCCTTACAGCTTTTTCCAATTTTTGATTGCCTCAGAAACTCATGCAAATCATATCAACCATACATAAACCAAACATAATCGTTAATATATAAGTGAAATGAGTAGTTTGGATGCTTTTATTCGCCCAAATACTCGAAGAACAAAAGTTTTCAATTTTTGCCAGAACCACAAGGGGGACCCTTATAGCTTTTTCCAATTTTTGATTGCCTCAGAAACTCATGTAAATCATATCAACCATACATAAACCAAACATAATCGTTAATATATAAGTGAAATGAGTAGTTAGGATGCTTTTATTCGCCCAAATACTCGAAGAACAAAAGTTTTCAATTATTGCCAGAACCACAAGGGGGGACCCTTATAGCTTTTTCCAATTTTTGATTGCCTCAGAAACTCATGTAAATCATATCAACCAAACATAAACCAAACATAATCGCCAATATATAAGTGAAATGAGTAGTTAGGATGCTTTGACTCGCCCAAATACTCGAAGAACAAAAGTTTTCAATTTTTGCCAGAACCACAAGGGGGGATCCTTACAGCTTTTTCCAATTTTTGATTGCCTCAGAAACTCATGTAAATCATATCAACCATACATAAACCAAACATAATCGTTAATATATAAGTGAAATGAGTAGTTAGGATGCTTTGATTCGCCCAAATACTAGAAGAACAAAAGTTTTCAATTTTTGCAGAACCACAAGGGGGGACCCTTACAGCTTTTTCCAATTTTTAATGGCCTCAGGAACTCATGTAAATCATATCAACCATACATAAACCAAACCTAATCGTTAATGTATAAGTGAAATGAGTAGTTAGGATGCTTTGATTCGCCCAAATACTCGAAAAACAAAAGTTTTCAATTTTGGCCAGAACCACAAGGGGGGACCCCTACAGCTTTTTCCATTTTTAATTGCCTCAGAAACTCATGTAAATCATATCAACCATACATAAACCAAACATAATTGTTAATATATAAGTGAAATGAGTAGTTAGGATCCTTTGATTCGCCCAAATACTCGAAGAACAAATGTTTTCAATTTTTGCCAGAACCACAAGGGGGGACCCTTACAGCTTTTTCCAATTTTTGATTGCCTCAGAAACTCATGTAAATCATATCAACAGTACATAAACCAAATATAATCGCTAATATATAAGTGAAATGAGTAGTTAGGATGCTTTGATTCCCTCAAATACTCGAAGAACAAAAGTTTTCAATTTATCCCAGAACCACAAGGGGGGACCCTTACAACTTTTTCCAATTTTTGATTGCCTCAGAAACTCATGTAAATCATATCAACCATACATAAACCTAACATAATCTTTAATATATAAGTGAAATGAGTAGTTAGGATGCTTTGATTCGCCCAAATACTAGAAGAACAAAAGTTTTCAATTTTTGCAGAACCACAAGGGGGGACCCTTACAGCTTTTTCCAATTTTTAATTGCCTCAGGAACTCATGTAAATCATATCAACCGTACATAAACCAAACATAATCATTAATATATAAGTGAAATGAGTAGTTAGGATGCTTTGATTCACCCAAATACTCGAAGAACAAAAGTTTTCAATTATGGCCAGAACCACAAGGGGGGACCCTTACAGCTTTTTCCAAATTTTGATTGCCTCAGAAACTCATGTAAATCCTATCAACCATACATAAACGAAACATAATCGTTAATATATAAGTGAAATGAGTAGTTAGGATGCTTTGATTCGCCCAAATACTAGAAGAACAAACGTTTTCAATTTTTGCTAGAACCACAAGGGGGGACCCTTACAGCTTTTTCCAATTTTTGATTGCCTCAGGAACTCATGTAAATCATATCAACCATACATAAATCAAACCTAATCGTTAATGTATAAGTGAAATGAGTAGTTAGGATGCTTTGATTCACATAAATACTCGAAAAACAAAAGTTTTCAATTTTGGCCAGAACCACAAGGGGGGACCCTTACAGCTTTTTCCATTTTTAATTGCCTCAGAAACTCATGTAAATCATATCAACCATACATAAACCAAACATAATCGTTAATATATAAGTGAAATGAGTAGTTAGGATGCTTTGATTCGCCCAAAAACTGGAAGAACAAATGTTTTCAATTTTTGCCAGAACCACAAGGGGGGACCCTTACAGCTTTTTCCAATTTTTGATTGCCTCAGAAACTCATGTAAATCATATCAACCATACATAAACCAAACATAATCTTTAATATATAAGTGAAATGAGTAGTTAGGATGCTTTGATTCGCCCAAATACTAGAAGAACAAAAGTTTTCAATTTTTGCAGAACCACAAGGGGGGACCCTTACAGCTTTTTCCAATTTTTAATTGCCTCAGGAACTCATGTAAATCATATCAACCATACATAAACCAAACCTAATCGTTAATGTATAAGTGAAATGAGTAGTTAGGATGCTTTGATTCGCCCAAATACTCGAAAAACAAAAGTTTTCAATTTTGGCCAGAACCACAAGGGGGGACCCTTACAGCTTTTTCCATTTTTAATTGCCTCAGAAACTCATGTAAATCATATCAACCATACATAAACCAAACATAATTGTTAATATATAAGTGAAATGAGTAGTTAGGATGCTTTGATTCGCCCAAATACTCGAAGAACAAATGTTTTCAATTTTTGCCAGAACCACAAGGGGGGACCCTTACAGCTTTTTCCAATTTTTGATTGCCTCAGAAACTCATGTAATTCATATCAACAGTACATAAACCAAATATAATCGCTAATATATAAGTGAAATGAGTAGTTAGGATGCTTTGATTCCCTCAAATACTCGAAGAACAAAAGTTTTCAATTTATCCCAGAACCACAAGGGGGGACCCTTATAACTTTTTCCAATTTTTGATTGCCTCAGAAACTCATGTAAATCATATCAACCATACATAAACCTAACATAATCGTTAATATATAAGTGAAATAACTAGTTAGGATGCTTTGATTCGTCCAAATACTCGAAGAACAAAAGTTTTCAATTTTTGCCAGAACCATAAGGGGGACCCTTACAGCTTTTTCCAATTTTTGATTGCCTCAGAAACTCATGTAAATCATATCAACCATACATAAACCAAACATAATCTTTAATATATAAGTGAAATGAGTAGTTAGGATGCTTTGATTCGCCCAAATACTAGAAGAACAAAAGTTTTCAATTTTTGCAGAACCACAAGGGGGGACCCTTACAGCTTTTTCCAATTTTTAATTGCCTCAGGAACTCATGTAAATCATATCAACCATACATAAACCAAACCTAATCGTTAATGTATAAGTGAAATGAGTAGTTAGGATGCTTTGATTCACCTAAATACTCGAAAAACAAAAGTTTTCAATTTTGGCCAGAACCACAAGGGGGGACCCTTACAGCTTTTTCCATTTTTAATTGCCTCAGAAACTCATGTAAATCATATCAACCATACATAAACCAAACATAATCGTTAATATATAAGTGAAATGAGTAGTTAGGATGCTTTGATTCGCCCAAAAACTCGAAGAACAAATGTTTTCAATTTTTCCCAGAACCACAAGGGGGGACCCTTACAGCTTTTTCCAATTTTTGATTGCCTCAGAAACTCATGTAAATCATATCTACTATACATAAACCAAACATAATCGCTATTATATAAGTGAAATGAGTAGTTAGGATGCTTTGATTCCCCCAAATACTCGAAGAACAAAAGTTTTCAATTTTTCCCAGAACCAAAAGGGGGGACCCTTACAACTTTTTCCAATTTTTGATTGCCTCAGAAACTCATGTAAATCATATCAACCATACATAAACCTAACATAATCGTTAATATATAAGTGAAATAACTAGTTAGGAAGCTTTGATTCGCCCAAATACTCGAAAAACAAAAGTTTTCATTTTTTGCCAGAACCATAAGGGGGGACCCTTACAGCTTTTTCCAATTTTTGATTGCCTCAGAAACTCATGTAAATCATATCAACCATACATAAACCAAACATAATCATTAATATATAAGTTAAATGAGTAGTTAGGATGCTTTGATTCGCCCAAATACTCGAAGAACAAAAGTTTTCAATTTTGGCCAGAACCACAAGGGGGGACCCTTACAGCTTTTTCCAAATTTTGATTGCCTCAGAAACTCATCTAAATCATATCAACCATACATAAACTAAACATAATCGTTAATATATAAGTGAAATGACAAGTTAGGATGCTTTGATTCACCCAAATACTCGAAGAACAAAAGTTTTCAATTTTTGCCAGAACCATAAGGGGGGACCCTTACAGCTTTTTCCAATTTTTGATTGCCTCAGAAACTCATGTAAATCATATCAACCATACATAAACCAAACATAATCATTAATATATAAGTTAAATGAGTAGTTAGGATGCTTTGATTCACCCAAATACTCGAAGAACAAACGTTTTCAATTTTTGCCAGAACCACAAGGGGGGACCCTTACAGCTTTTTCCAATTTTTGATTGCCTCAGGAACTCATGTAAATCATATCAACCATACATAAATCAAACCTAATCATTAATGTGTAAGTGAAATGAGTAGTTAGGATGCTTTGATTCACCTAAATACTCGAAAAACAAAAGTTTTCAATTTTGGCCAGAACCACAAGGGGGGACCCTTACAGCTTTTTCCATTTTTAATTGCCTCAGAAACTCATGTAAATCATATCAACCATACATAAACCAAACATAATCGTTAATATATAAGTGAAATGAGTAGTTAGGATGCTTTGATTCGCCCAAAAACTCGAAGAACAAATGTTTTCAATTTTTGCCAGAACCACAAGGGGGACCCTTACAGCTTTTTCCAATTTTTGATTGCCTCAGAAACTCATGTAAATCATATCAACTATACATAAACCAAACATAATCGCTATTATATAAGTGAAATGAGTAGTTAGGATGCTTTGATTCCCCCAAATACTCGAAGAACAAAAGTTTTCAATTTTTCCCAGAACCAAAAGGGGGGACCCTTACAACTTTTTCCAATTTTTGATTGCCTCAGAAACTCATGTAAATCATATCAACCATACATAAACCTAACATAATCGTTAATATATAAGTGAAATAACTAGTTAGGATGCTTTTATTCACCCAAATACTCGAAAAACAAAAGTTTTCATTTTTTGCCAGAACCATAAGGGGGGACCCTTACAGCTTTTTCCAATTTTTGATTGCCTCAGAAACTCATGTAAATCATATCAACCATACATAAACCAAACATAATCATTAATATATAAGTTAAATGAGTAGTTAGGATGCTTTGATTCACCCAAATACTCGAAGAACAAAAGTTTTCAATTTTGGCCAGAACCACAAGGGGGGACCCTTACAGCTTTTTCCAAATTTTGATTGCCTCAGAAACTCATCTAAATCATATCAACCATACATAAACTAAACATAATCGTTAATATATAAGTGAAATGACAAGTTAGGATGCTTTGATTCACCCAAATACTCGAAGAACAAAAGTTTTCAATTTTTGCCAGAACCATAAGGGGGGACCCTTACAGCTTTTTCCAATTTTTGATTGCCTCAGAAACTCATGTAAATCATATCAACCATACATAAACCAAACATAATCATTAATATATAAGTTAAATGAGTAGTTAGGATGCTTTGATTCACCCAAATACTCGAAGAACAAAAGTTTTCAATTTTGGCCAGAACCACAAGGGGGGACCCTTACAGCTTTTTCCAATTTTTGATTGTCTCAGAAACTCATGTAAATCATATCAACCATACATAAACCTAACATAATCGTTAATATATAAGTGAAATAACTAGTTAGGATGCTTTTATTCGCCCAAATACTCGAAAAACAAAAGTTTTCATTTTTTGCCAGAACCATAAGGGGGGACCCTTACAGCTTTTTCCAATTTTTGATTGCCTCAGAAACTCATGTAAATCATATCAACCGTACATAAACCAAACATAATCATTAATATATAAGTGAAATGAGTAGTTAGGATGCTTTGATTCGCCCAAATACTAGAAGAACAAAAGTTTTCAATTTTTGCCAGAACCACAATGGGGGACCCTTACAGCTTTTTCCATTTTTGATTGCCTTAGAAACTCATGTAAATCATATCAACCATACATAAACCAAACATAATCGTTAATATATAAGTGAAATGAGTAGTTAGGATGCTTTGATTCGCCCAAATACTAGAAGAACAAAAGTTTTCAATTTTTGCCAGAACCACAAGGGGGGACCCTTGCTGCTTTTTCCAATTTTTGATTGTCTCAGGAACTCATGTAAATCATATCAACCATACATAAACCAAACCTAATCGTTAATATATATGTGAAATAAGTAGTTAGGATGCTTTGATTCACCCAAATACTCGAAAAACAAAAGTTTTCAATTTTGGCCAGAACCACAAGGGGGGACCATTATAGCTTTTTCCATTTTTGATTGCCTCAGAAACTCATGTAAATCATATCAACCATACATAAACCAAACATAATCGTTATTATATAAGTGAAATGAGTAGTTAGGATGCTTTGATTCGCCCAAATACTCGAAGAACAAAAGTTTTCAATTATTGCCAGAACCACAAGGGGGACCCTTACAGCTTTTTCCAATTTTTGATTGCCTCAGAAACTCATGTAAATCATATCAACCATACATAAACCAAACATAATCGTTAATATATAAGTGAAATGAGTAGTTAGGATGCTTTTATTCGCCCAAATACTCGAAGAACAAAAGTTTTCAATTATTTCCAGAACCACAAGGGGGGACCCTTATAGCTTTTTCCAATTTTTGATTGCCTCAGAAACTCATGTAAATCATATCAACCATACATAAACCAAACCTAATCGTTAATATATATGTGAACTGAGTAGTTAGGATGCTTTGATTCACCAAATACTCGAAAAACAAAAGTTTTCAATTTTGGCCAGAACCACAATGGGGGACCATTACAGCTTTTTTGATTGCCTCAGAAACTCATGTAAATCATATCAACCATACATAAACCAAACATAATCGTCAATATATAAGTGAAATGAGTAGTTAGGATGCTTTGATTCACCCAAATACTCGAAAAACAAAAGTTTTCAATTTTGGCCAGAACCACAAGGTGGGACCATTATAGCTTTTTCCATTTTTGATTGCCTCAGAAACTCATGTAAATCATATCAACCATACATAAACCAAACATAATCGTTAATATATAAGTGAAATGAGTAGTTAGGATGCTTTGATTCGCCCAAATACTCGAAGAACAAAAGTTTTCAATTTTTGCCAGAACCACAAGGGGGACCCTTACAGCTTTTTCCAATTTTTGATTGCCTCAGAAACTCATGCAAATCATATCAACCATACATAAACCAAACATAATCGTTAATATATAAGTGAAATGAGTAGTTTGGATGCTTTTATTCGCCCAAATACTCGAAGAACAAAAGTTTTCAATTTTTGCCAGAACCACAAGGGGGACCCTTATAGCTTTTTCCAATTTTTGATTGCCTCAGAAACTCATGTAAATCATATCAACCATACATAAACCAAACATAATCGTTAATATATAAGTGAAATGAGTAGTTAGGATGCTTTTATTCGCCCAAATACTCGAAGAACAAAAGTTTTCAATTATTGCCAGAACCACAAGGGGGGACCCTTATAGCTTTTTCCAATTTTTGATTGCCTCAGAAACTCATGTAAATCATATCAACCATACATAAACCAAACCTAATCGTTAATATATATGTGAACTGAGTAGTTAGGATGCTTTGATTCACCAAATACTCGAAAAACAAAAGTTTTCAATTTTGGCCAGAACCACAATGGGGGACCATTACAGCTTTTTTGATTGCCTCAGAAACTCATGTAAATCATATCAACCATACATAAACCAAACATAATCGTTAATATATAAGTGAAATGAGTAGTTAGGATGCTTTGATTCACCCAAATACTCGAAAAACAAAAGTTTTCAATTTTGGCCAGAACCACAAGATGGGACCATTATAGCTTTTTCCATTTTTGATTGGCTAAGAAACTCATGTAAATCATATCAACCATACATAAACCAAACATAATCGTTAATATATAAGTGAAATGAGTAGTTAGGATGGTTTGATTCGCCCAAATACTCGAAGAACAAAAGTTTTCAATTTTTGCCAGAACCACAAGGGGGACCCTTACAGCTTTTTCCAATTTTTGATTGCCTCAGAAACTCATACAAATCATATCAACCATACATAAACCAAACATAATCGTTAATATATAAGTGAAATGAGTAGTTTGGATGCTTTTATTCGCCCAAATACTCGAAGAACAAAAGTTTTCAATTTTTGCCAGAACCACAAGGGGGGACCCTTACAGCTTTTTCCAATTTTTTATTGCCTCAGAAACTCATGTAAATCATATCAACCATACATAAACCAAACATAATCGCTAATATATAAGTGAAATGAGTAGTTAGGATGCTTTGATTCGCCCAAATACTCGAAGAACAAAAGTTTTCAATTTTTGCCAGAACCACAAGGGGGGACCCTTACAGCTTTTTCCAAATTTTGATTGCCTCAGAAACTCATCTAAATCATATCAACCATACATAAACTAAACATAATCGTTAATAAATAAGTGAAATGACAAGTTAGGATGCTTTGATTCACCCAAATACTCGAAGAACAAAAGTTTTCAATTTTTGCCAGAACCATAAGGGGGGACCCATACAGCTTTTTCCAATTTTTGATTGCCTCAGAAACTCATGTAAATCATATCAACCATACATAAACTAAACATAATCGTTAATATATAAGTGAAATGAGTTGTTAGGATGCTTTGATTCGCCCAAATACTCGAAGAACAAAAGTTTTCAATTTTGGCCAGAACCACAAGGGGGGACCCTTACAGCTTTTTCCATTTTTGATTACCTCAGAAACTCATGTAAATCATATCAACCATACATAAACCAAACATAATCATTAATATATAAGTGAAATGAGTAGTTAGGATGCTTTGATTCGCCCAAATACTAGAAGAACAAAAGTTTTCAATTTTTGCCAGAACCACAAGGGGGGACCCTTACAGCTTTTTCCAATTTTTGATTGCCTCAGAAACTCATGTAAATCATATCAACCATACATAAACCAAACATAATCGTTAATATATAAGTGAAATGAGTAGTTAGGATGCTTTTATTCGCCCAAATACTCGAAGAACAAAAGTTTTCAATTTTTGCCAGAACCACAAGGGGGGACCCTTACAGCTTTTTCCAATTTTTGATTGCCTCAGAAACTCTTGTAAATCGTATCAACCATACATAAACCAAACATAATCGTCAATATATAAGTGAAATAAGTGGTTAGGATGCTTTGATTCGCCCAAATACTAGAAGATCAAAAGTTTTCAATTTTTGCCAGAACCACAAGTGGGGACCCTTACAGCTTTTTCCGATTTTTGGTTGCCTCAGGAACTCATGTAAATCATATCAACCATACATAAACCAAACCTAATCGTTAATATATAAGTGAAATGAGTAGTTAGGATGCTTTGGTTCACCCAAATACACGAAAAACAAAAGTTTTCAATTTTGGTCAGAACCACAAGGGGGGACCCTTACAACTTTTTCCATTTTTGATTGCCTCAGAAACTCATGTAAATCATATCAACCATACATAAACCAAACATAATCGTTAATATATAAGTGAAATGAGTAGTTAGGATGCTTTGATTCGCCCAAATACTCGAAGAACAAAAGTTTTCAATTTTTGCCAGAACCACAAGGGGGGACCCTTACAGCTTTTTCCAATTTTTTATTGCCTCAGAAACTCATGTAAATCATATCAACCACACATAAACCAAACATAATCGCTAATATATAAGTGAAATGAGTAGTTAGAATGCTTTGATTCGCCCAAATACTCGAAGAACAAAAGTTTTCAATTTTTGCCAGAACCACAAGGGGGGACCCTTACAACTTTTTCCAATTTTTGATTGCCTCAGAAACTCATGTAAATAATATCAATCATACATAAACTAAACATAATCGTTAATAATATAAGTGAAATAAGTAGTTAGGATGCTTTGATTCGCCCAAATACTCGAATAACAAAAGTTTTCAATTTTTGCCAGAACCATAAGAGGGGACCCTTACAGCTTTTTCCAATTTTTGTTTGCCTCAGAAACTCATGTAAATCATATCAACCATACATAAACTAAAGATAATCGTTAATATATAAGTTAAATGAGTAGTTAGGATGCTTTGATTCGTCCAAATACTCGAAGAACAAAAGTTTTCAATTTTGGCCAGAACCACAAGGGGGGACCCTTACAGCTTTTTCCATTTTTGATTACCTCAGAGACTCATGTAAATCATATCAACCATACATAAAGTAAACATAATCGTTAATATATAAGTGAAATGAGTGGTTAGGATGCTTTGATTCGCCCAAATACTAGAAGAACAAAAGTTTTCAATTTTTGCAAGAACCACAAGGGGGGGACCCTTACAGCTTTTTCTAATTTTTGATTGCCTAAAAAACTCATGTAACTCGTATCAACCATACATAAACCAAACATAATCATTAATATATAAGTGAAATGAGTAGTTAGGATGCTTTGATTCGCCCAAATACTCGAAGAACAAAAGTTTTCAATTTTTGCCAGAAACACAAGGGGGGACCCTTACAACTTTTTCCAATTTTTGATTGCCTCAGAAACTCTTGTAAATCATATCAACCATACATAAACCAAACATAATCGTTAATATATAAGTGAAATAAGTGGTTAGGATTCTTTGATTCGCCCAAATACTAGAAGATCAAAAGTTTTCAATTTTTGCCAGAACCACAAGGTGGGACCCATACAGCTTTTTCCAATTTTTGGTTGCCTCAGGAACTCATGTAAATCATATCAACCATACATAAACCAAACCTAATCGTTAATATATAAGTGAAATGAGTAGTTAGGATACTTTGATTCGCCCAAATACTCGAAAAACAAAAGTTTTCAATTTTGGCCAGAACCACAAGGGGGGACCCTTACAGCTTTTTCCATTTTTGATTGCCTCAGAAACTCATGTAAATCATATCAACCATACATAAACCAAACATAATCGTTAATATATAAGTGAAATGAGTAGTTAGGATGCTTTGATTCGCCCAAATACTCGAAGAACAAAAGTTTTCAATTTTTGCCAGAACCACAAGGGGGGACCCTTGCAGCTTTTTCCATTTTTTGATTGCCTCAGAAACTCATGTAAATCATATCAACCATACATAAACTAAACATAATATTTAATATATAAGTGATATAAGTAGGTAGGATGCTTTGATTCGCCCAAATACTCGAAGAACGAAAGTTTTCAATTTTTGCCAGAACCACAAGGGGGGACCCTTACAAGTTTTTCAAATTTTTGATTACCTCAGAAACTCATGTAAATAATATCAACCATACATAAACCAAACATAATCGTTAATATATAAGTGAAATGAGTAGTTAGGATGCTTTGATTCGCCCAAATACTAGAAGAACAAAAGTTTTCAATTTTTGCCAGAACCACAAGGGGGGACCCTTACAGCTTTTTCCAATTTTTGATTGCCTCAGGAATTCATGTAAATCATATCAACCATACATAAACCAAACATAATCGTTAATATATAAGTGAAATGAGTAGTTAGGATGCTTTGATTCACCCAAATACTCGAAAAACAAAAGTTTTCAATTTTGGCCAGAACCACAAGGTGGGACCATTATAGCTTTTTCCATTTTTGATTGCCTCAGAAACTCATGTAAATCATATCAACCATACATAAACCAAACATAATCGTTAATATATAAGTGAAATGAGTAGTTAGGATGCTTTGATTCGCCCAAATACTCGAAGAACAAAAGTTTTCAATTTTTGCCAGAACCACAAGGGGGACCCTTACAGCTTTTTCCAATTTTTGATTGCCTCAGAAACTCATGCAAATCATATCAACCATACATAAACCAAACATAATCGTTAATATATAAGTGAAATGAGTAGTTTGGATGCTTTTATTTGCCCAAATACTCGAAGAACAAAAGTTTTCAATTTTTGCCAGAACCACAAGGGGGGACCCTTACAGCTTTTTCCAATTTTTTATTGCCTCAGAAACTCATGTAAATCATATCAACCATACATAAACCAAACATAATCGCTAATATATAAGTGAAATGAGTAGTTAGGATGCTTTGATTCGCCCAAATACTCGAAGAACAAAAGTTTTCAATTTTTGCCAGAACCACAAGGGGGGACCCTTACAGCTTTTTCCAAATTTTGATTGCCTCAGAAACTCATCTAAATCTTATCAACCATACATAAACTAAACATAATCGTTAATAAATAAGTGAAATGACAAGTTAGGATGCTTTGATTCACCCAAATACTCGAAGAACAAAAGTTTTCAATTTTTGCCAGAACCATAAGGGGGGACCCATACAGGTTTTTCCAATTTTTGATTGCCTCAGAAACTCATGTAAATCATATCAACCATACATAAACTAAACATAATCGTTAATATATAAGTGAAATGAGTTGTTAGGATGCTTTGATTCGCCCAAATACTCGAAGAACAAAAGTTTTCAATTTTGGCCAGAACCACAAGGGGGGACCCTTACAGCTTTTTCCATTTTTGATTACCTCAGAAACTCATGTAAATCATATCAACCATACATAAACCAAACATAATCATTAATATATAAGTGAAATGAGTAGTTAGGATGCTTTGATTCGCCCAAATACTAGAAGAACAAAAGTTTTCAATTTTTGCCAGAACCACAATGGGGGACCCTTACAGCTTTTTCCAATTTTTGATTGCCTCAGAAACTCATGTAAATCATATCAACCATACATAAACCAAACATAATCGTTAATATATAAGTGAAATGAGTAGTTAGGATGCTTTTATTCGCCCAAATACTCGAAGAACAAAAGTTTTCAATTATTGCCAGAACAACAAGGGGGGACCCTTACAGCTTTTTCTAATTTTTGATTGCCTCAAAAACTCATGTAACTCGTATCAACCATACATAAACCAAACATAATCGTTCATATATAAGTGAAATGAGTAGTTAGGATGCTTTGATTCGCCCAAATAATCGAAGAACAAAAGTTTTCAATTTTTGCCAGAAACACAAGGGGGGGACCCTTACAACTTTTTCCAATTTTTGATTGCCTCAGAAACTCTTGTAAATCGTATCAACCATACATAAACCAAACATAATCGTTAATATATAAGTGAAATAAGTGGTTAGGATGCTTTGATTCGCCCAAATACTAGAAGATCAAAAGTTTTCAATTTTTGCCAGAACCACAAGTGGGGACCCTTACAGCTTTTTCCGATTTTTGGTTGCCTCAGGAACTCATGTAAATCATATCAACCATACATAAAGCAAACATAATCGTTAATATATAAGTGAAATGAGTGGTTTGGATGCTTTGATTCGCCCAAATACTAGAAGAACAAAAGTTTTCAATTTTTGCAAGAACCACAAGGGGGGACCCTTACAGCTTTTTCTAATTTTTGATTGCCTAAAAAACTCATGTAACTCGTATCAACCATACATAAACCAAACATAATCATTAATATATAAGTGAAATGAGTATTTAGGATGCTTTGATTCGCCCAAATACTCGAAGAACAAAAGTTTTCAATTTTTGCCAGAACCACAAGGGGGGACCCTTACAGCTTTTTCCAATTTTTTATTGCCTCAGAAACTCATGTAAATCATATCAACCATACATAAACCAAACATAATCGCTAATATATAAGTGAAATGAGTAGTTAGGATGCTTTGATTCGCCCAAATACTCGAAGAACAAAAGTTTTCAATTTTTGCCAGAACCACAAGTGGGGACCCTTACAACTTTTTCCAATTTTTGATTGCCTCAGAAACTCATGTAAATAATATCAATCATACATAAACTAAACATAATCGTTAATAATATAAGTGAAATAAGTAGTTAGGATGCTTTGATTCGCCCAAATACTCGAATAACAAAAGTTTTCAATTTTTGCCAGAACCATAAGAGGGGACCCTTACAGCTTTTTCCAATTTTTGTTTGCCTCAGAAACTCATGTAAATCATATCAACCATACATAAACTAAAGATAATCGTTAATATATAAGTTAAATGAGTAGTTAGGATGCTTTGATTCGCCCAAATACTCGAAGAACAAAAGTTTTCAATTTTGGCCAGAACCACAAGGGGGGACCCTTACAGCTTTTTCCATTTTTGATTACCTCAGAGACTCATGTAAATCATATCAACCATACATAAAGCAAACATAATCGTTAATATATAAGTGAAATGAGTGGTTAGGATGCTTTGATTCGCCCAAATACTAGAAGAACAAAAGTTTTCAATTTTTGCAAGAACCACAAGGGGGGACCCTTACAGCTTTTTCTAATTTTTGATTGCCTAAAAAACTCATGTAACTCGTATCAACCATACATAAACCAAACATAATCATTAATATATAAGTGAAATGAGTAGTTAGGATGCTTTGATTCGCCCAAATACTCGAAGAACAAAAGTTTTCAATTTTTGCCAGAAACACAAGGGGGGACCCTTACAACTTTTTCCAATTTTTGATTGCCTCAGAAACTCTTGTAAATCATATCAACCATACATAAACCAAACATAATCGTTAATATATAAGTGAAATAAGTGGTTAGGATTCTTTGATTCGCCCAAATACTAGAAGATCAAAAGTTTTCAATTTTTGCCAGAACCACAAGGGGGGACCCATACAGCTTTTTCCAATTTTTGGTTGCCTCAGGAACTCATGTAAATCATATCAACCATACATAAACCAAACCTAATCGTTAATATATAAGTGAAATGAGTAGTTAGGATACTTTGATTCGCCCAAATACTCGAAAAACAAAAGTTTTCAATTTTGGCCAGAACCACAAGGGGGGACCCTTACAGCTTTTTCCATTTTTGATTGCCTCAGAAACTCATGTAAATCATATCAACCATACATAAACCAAACATAATCGTTAATATATAAGTGAAATGAGTAGTTAGGATGCTTTGATTCGCCCAAATACTCGAAGAACAAAAGTTTTCAATTTTTGCCAGAACCACAAGGGGGGACCCTTGCAGCTTTTTCCATTTTTTGATTGCCTCAGAAACTCATGTAAATCATATCAACCATACATAAACTAAACATAATATTTAATATATAAGTGATATAAGTAGGTAGGATGCTTTGATTCGCCCAAATACTCGAAGAACGAAAGTTTTCAATTTTTGCCAGAACCACAAGGGGGGACCCTTACAAGTTTTTCAAATTTTTGATTACCTCAGAAACTCATGTAAATAATATCAACCATACATAAACCAAACATAATCGTTAATATATAAGTGAAATGAGTAGTTAGGATGCTTTGATTCGCCCAAATACTAGAAGAACAAAAGTTTTCAATTTTTGCCAGAACCACAATGGGGGACCCTTACAGCTTTTTCCAATTTTTGATTGCCTCAGAAACTCATGTAAATCATATCAACCATACATAAACCAAACATAATCGTTAATATATAAGTGAAATGAGTAGTTAGGATGCTTTTATTCGCCCAAATACTCGAAGAACAAAAGTTTTCAATTATTGCCAGAACAACAAGGGGGGACCCTTACAGCTTTTTCTAATTTTTGATTGCCTCAAAAACTCATGTAACTCGTATCAACCATACATAAACCAAACATAATCGTTCATATATAAGTGAAATGAGTAGTTAGGATGCTTTGATTCGCCCAAATAATCGAAGAACAAAAGTTTTCAATTTTTGCCAGAAACACAAGGGGGGGACCCTTACAACTTTTTCCAATTTTTGATTGCCTCAGAAACTCTTGTAAATCGTATCAACCATACATAAACCAAACATAATCGTTAATATATAAGTGAAATAAGTGGTTAGGATGCTTTGATTCGCCCAAATACTAGAAGATCAAAAGTTTTCAATTTTTGCCAGAACCACAAGTGGGGACCCTTACAGCTTTTTCCGATTTTTGGTTGCCTCAGGAACTCATGTAAATCATATCAACCATACATAAAGCAAACATAATCGTTAATATATAAGTGAAATGAGTGGTTAGGATGCTTTGATTCGCCCAAATACTAGAAGAACAAAAGTTTTCAATTTTTGCAAGAACCACAAGGGGGGACCCTTACAGCTTTTTCTAATTTTTGATTGCCTAAAAAACTCATGTAACTCGTATCAACCATACATAAACCAAACATAATCATTAATATATAAGTGAAATGAGTAGTTAGGATGCTTTGATTCGCCCAAATACTCGAAGAACAAAAGTTTTCAATTTTTGCCAGAACCACAAGGGGGGACCCTTACAGCTTTTTCCAATTTTTTATTGCCTCAGAAACTCATGTAAATCATATCAACCATACATAAACCAAACATAATCGCTAATATATAAGTGAAATGAGTAGTTAGGATGCTTTGATTCGCCCAAATACTCGAAGAACAAAAGTTTTCAATTTTTGCCAGAACCACAAGTGGGGACCCTTACAACTTTTTCCAATTTTTGATTGCCTCAGAAACTCATGTAAATAATATCAATCATACATAAACTAAACATAATCGTTAATAATATAAGTGAAATAAGTAGTTAGGATGCTTTGATTCGCCCAAATACTCGAATAACAAAAGTTTTCAATTTTTGCCAGAACCATAAGAGG
Organism: Lantana camara; assembly: GCA_037501455.1. NCBI lineage: Eukaryota > Viridiplantae > Streptophyta > Magnoliopsida > Lamiales > Verbenaceae > Lantana > Lantana camara. The sequence goes on along the minus strand of CM074859.1, from coordinate 109,866,471 downwards.
GGACCCTTACAGCTTTTTCCAATTTTTGTTTGCCTCAGAAACTCATGTAAATCATATCAACCATACATAAACTAAAGATAATCGTTAATATATAAGTTAAATGAGTAGTTAGGATGCTTTGATTCGCCCAAATACTCGAAGAACAAAAGTTTTCAATTTTGGCCAGAACCACAAGGGGGGACCCTTACAGCTTTTTCCATTTTTGATTACCTCAGAGACTCATGTAAATCATATCAACCATACATAAAGCAAACATAATCGTTAATATATAAGTGAAATGAGTGGTTAGGATGCTTTGATTCGCCCAAATACTAGAAGAACAAAAGTTTTCAATTTTTGCAAGAACCACAAGGGGGGACCCTTACAGCTTTTTCTAATTTTTGATTGCCTAAAAAACTCATGTAACTCGTATCAACCATACATAAACCAAACATAATCATTAATATATAAGTGAAATGAGTAGTTAGGATGCTTTGATTCGCCCAAATACTCGAAGAACAAAAGTTTTCAATTTTTGCCAGAAACACAAGGGGGGACCCTTACAACTTTTTCCAATTTTTGATTGCCTCAGAAACTCTTGTAAATCATATCAACCATACATAAACCAAACATAATCGTTAATATATAAGTGAAATAAGTGGTTAGGATTCTTTGATTCGCCCAAATACTAGAAGATCAAAAGTTTTCAATTTTTGCCAGAACCACAAGGTGGGACCCATACAGCTTTTTCCAATTTTTGGTTGCCTCAGGAACTCATGTAAATCATATCAACCATACATAAACCAAACCTAATCGTTAATATATAAGTGAAATGAGTAGTTAGGATACTTTGATTCGCCCAAATACTCGAAAAACAAAAGTTTTCAATTTTGGCCAGAACCACAAGGGGGGACCCTTACAGCTTTTTCCATTTTTGATTGCCTCAGAAACTCATGTAAATCATATCAACCATACATAAACCAAACATAATCGTTAATATATAAGTGAAATGAGTAGTTAGGATGCTTTGATTCGCCCAAATACTCGAAGAACAAAAGTTTTCAATTTTTGCCAGAACCACAAGGGGGGACCCTTGCAGCTTTTTCCATTTTTTGATTGCCTCAGAAACTCATGTAAATCATATCAACCATACATAAACTAAACATAATATTTAATATATAAGTGATATAAGTAGGTAGGATGCTTTGATTCGCCCAAATACTCGAAGAACGAAAGTTTTCAATTTTTGCCAGAACCACAAGGGGGGACCCTTACAAGTTTTTCAAATTTTTGATTACCTCAGAAACTCATGTAAATAATATCAACCATACATAAACCAAACATAATCGTTAATATATAAGTGAAATGAGTAGTTAGGATGCTTTGATTCGCCCAAATACTAGAAGAACAAAAGTTTTCAATTTTTGCCAGAACCACAAGGGGGGACCCTTACAGCTTTTTCCAATTTTTGATTGCCTCAGGAATTCATGTAAATCATATCAACCATACATAAACCAAACCTAATCGTTAATATATATGTGAAATGAGTAGTTAGGATGCTTTGATTCACCCAAATACTCGAAAAACAAAAGTTTTCAATTTTGGCCAAAACTACAAGGGGGGACCATTACAGCTTTTTCCATTTTTAATTGCCTCAGAAACTCATGTAAATCATATCAACCATACATAAACCAAACATAATCGTTAATATATAAGTGAAATGAGTAGTTAGGATGCTTTTATTCGCCCAAATACTCGAAGAACAAAAGTTTTCAATTATTGCCAGAACCACAAGGGGGGACCCTTACAGCTTTTTCCAATTTTTGATTGCCTCAGAAACTCATGTAAATCATATCAACCATACAAAAACTAAACATAATCTTTAATATATAAGTGAAATAAGTAGGTAGGATGCTTTGATTCGCCCAAATACTCGAAGAACAAAAGTTTTCAATTTTTGCCAGAACCACAAGGGGGGACCCTTACAGCTTTTTCCAATTTTTGATTGCCTCAGAAACTCATGTAAATCATATCAACCATACATAAACTCAACATAATCGTTAATATATAAGTGAAATGACTAGTTAGGATGCTTTGATTCGCCCAAATACTCGAAGAACAAAAGTTTTCAATTTTTGCCAGAACCACAAGGGGGGACCCTTACAGCTTTTTCCATTTTTGATTGCCTCAGAAACTCATGTAAATCATATCAACCATACATAAACTAAACATAATCGTTAATAATATAAGTGAAATAAGTAGTTAGGATGCTTTGATTCACCCAAATACTCGAAAAACAAAAGTTTTCAATTTTTGCCAGAACCACAAGGGGGGACCCTTACAACTTTTTCCAATTTTTGATTGCCTCAGGAACTCATGTAAATCATATCAACCATACATAAACCAAACCTAATTGTTAATATATATGTGAAATGAGTAGTTAGGATGCTTTGATTCACCCAAATACTCGAAAAACAAAAGTTTTCAATTTTGGCCAGAACCACAAGGGGGGACCATTACAGCTTTTTCCATTTTTGATTGCCTCAGAAACTCATGTAAATCATATCAACCATACATAAACCAAACATAATCGTTAATATATAAGTGAAATGAGCAGTTAGGATGCTTTGATTCGCCCAAATATTTGAAGAACAAAAGTTTTCAATTTTTGCCAGAACCACAAGGGGGGACCCTTACAGCTTTTTCCAATTTTTGATTGCCTCAGAAACTCATGTAAATCATATCAACCATACATAAACCAAACATAATCGTTAATATATAAGTGAAATGAGTAGTTAGGATGCTTTTATTCGTCCAAATATTCGAAGAACAAAAGTTTTCAATTATTGCCAGAACCACAAGGGGGGACCCTTACAACTTTTTCCAATTTTTGATTGCCTCAGAAACTCTTGTAAATCATATAAACCATACATAAACCAAACATAATCGTTAATATATAAGTGAAATAAGTGGTTAGGATGCTTTGATTCGCCCAAATACTAGAAGAACAAAAGTTTTCAATTTTTGCCAGAACCACAAGGGGGGACCCTTGCAGCTTTTTCCATTTTTTGATTGCCTCAGAAACTCATGTAAATCATATCAACCATACATAAAATAAACATAATATTTAATATATAAGTGATATAAGTAGGTAGGATGCTTTGATTCGCCCAAATACTCGAAGAACAAAAGTTTTCAATTTTTGCCAGAACCACAAGGGGGGACCCTTACAAGTTTTTCCAATTTTTGATTACCTCAGAAACTCATGTAAATAATATCAACCATACATAAACCAAACATAATCGTTAATATATAAGTGAAATGAGTAGTTAGGATGCTTTGATTCGCCCAAATAGTAGAAGAACAAAAGTTTTCAATTTTTGCCAGAACCACAAGGGGGGACCCTTACAGCTTTTTCCAATTTTTGATTGCCTCAATAATTCATGTAAGTCATATCAACCATACATAAACCAAACCTAATTGTTAATATATATGTGAAATGAGTAGTTAGGATGCTTTGATTCACCGAAATACTCGAAAAACAAAAGTTTTCAATTTTGTCCAGAACTACAAGGGGGGACCATTACAGCTTTTTCCATTTTTAATTGCCTCAGAAACTCATGTAAATCATATCAACCATACATAAACTAAACATAATCTTTAATATATAAGTGAAATAAGTAGGTAGGATGCTTTGATTCGCCCAAATACTCGAAGAACAAAAGTTTTCAATTTTTGCCAGAACCACAAGGGGGGACCCTTACAGCTTTTTCCAATTTTTTATTGCCTCAGAAACTCATGTAAATCATATCAACCATACATAAACTAAACATAATCGTTAATATATAAGTGAAATGACTAGTTAGGATGCTTTGATTCGCCCAAATACTCGAAGAACAAAAGTTTTCAATTTTTGCCAGAACCACAAGGGGGGACCCTTACAGCTTTTTCCATTTTTGATTGCCTCAGAAACTCATGTAAATCATATCAACCATATATAAACTAAACATAATCGTTAATAATATAAGTGAAATAAGTAGTTAGGATGCTTTGATTCACCCAAATACTCGAAAAACAAAAGTTTTCAATTTTTGCCAGAACCACAAGGGGGGACCCTTACAACTTTTTCCAATTTTTGATTGCCTCAGGAACTCATGTAAATCATATCAACCATACATAAACCAAACCTAATCGTTAATATATATGTGAAATGAGTAGTTAGGATGCTTTGATTCACCCAAATACTCGAAAAACAAAAGTTTTCAATTTTTGCTAGAACCACAAGGGGGGACCATTACAGCTTTTTCCATTTTTGATTGCCTCAGAAACTCATGTAAATCATATCAACCATACATAAACCAAACATAATCGTTAATATATAAGTGAAATGAGCAGTTAGGATGCTTTGATTCGCCCAAATACTTGAAGAACAAAAGTTTTCAATTTTTGCCAGAACCACAAGGGGGGACCCTTACAGCTTTTTCCAATTTTTGATTGCCTCAGAAACTCATGTAAATCATATCAACCATACATAAACCAAACATAATCGTTAATATATAAGTGAAATGAGTAGTTAGGATGCTTTTATTCGTCCAAATATTCGAAGAACAAAAGTTTTCAATTATTGCCAGAACCACAAGGGGGGACCCTTACAACTTTTTCCAATTTTTGATTCCCTCAGAAACTCTTGTAAATCATATAAACCATACATAAACCAAACATAATCGTTAATATATAAGTGAAATAAGTGGTTAGGATGCTTTGATTCGCCCAAATACTAGAAGAACAAAAGTTTTCAATTTTTGCCAGAACCACAAGGGGGGACCCTTGCAGCTTTTTCCATTTTTTGATTGCCTCAGAAACTCATGTAAATCATATCAACCATACATAAACTAAACATAATCTTTAATATATAAGTGAAATAAGTAGGTAGGATGCTTTGATTCGCCCAAATACTCGAAGAACAAAAGTTTTCAATTTTTGCAAGAACCACAAGGGGGGACCCTTACAGCTTTTTCCAATTTTTGATTGCCTCAGAAACTCATGTAAATCATATCAACCATACATAAACTAAACATAATCGTTAATATATAAGTGAAATGACTAGTTAGGATGCTTTGATTCGCCCAAATACTCGAAGAACAAAAGTTTTCAATTTTTGCCAGAACCACAAGGGGGGACCCTTACAGCTTTTTCCATTTTTGATTGCCTCAGAAACTCATGTAAATCATATCAACCATACATAAACTAAACATAATCGTTAATAATATAAGTGAAATAAGTAGTTAGGATGCTTTGATTCACCCAAATACTCGAAAAACAAAAGTTTTCAATTTTTGCCAGAACCACAAGGGGGGACCCTTACAACTTTTTCCAATTTTTGATTGCCTCAGGAACTCATGTAAATCATATCAACCATACATAAACCAAACCTAATCGTTAATATATATGTGAAATGAGTAGTTAGGATGCTTTGATTCACCCAAATACTCGAAAAACAAAAGTTTTCAATTTTGGCCAGAACCACAAGGGGGGACGATTACATCTTTTTCCATTTTGATTGCCTCAGAAACTCATGTAAATCATATCAACCATACATAAACCAAACATAATCGTTAATATATAAGTGAAATGAGTAGTTAGGATGCTTTGATTCGCCCAAATACTCGATGAACAAAAGTTTTCAATTTTTGCCAGAACCACAAGGGGGGACCCTTACAACTTTTTCCAATTTTTGATTGCCTCAGAAACTCATGTAAATCATATCAACCATACATAAACCAAACATAATCGTTAATATATAAGTGAAATGAGTAGTTAGGATGCTTTTATTCGTCCAAATACTCGAAGAACAAAAGTTTTCAATTATTGCCAGAACCACAAGGGGGGACCCTTACAACTTTTTCCAATTTTTGATTGCCTCAGAAACTCTTGTAAATCATATCAACCATACATAAACCAAACGTAATCGTTAATATATAAGTGAAATAAGTGGTTAGGATGCTTTGATTCGCCCAAATACTAGAAGAACAAAAGTTTTCAATTTTTGCTAGAACCACAAGGGGGGACCCTTGCAGCTTTTTCCATTTTTTGATTGCCTCAGAAACTCATGTAAATCATATCAACCATACATAAACTAAACATAATCTTTAATATATAAGAGAAATAAGTAGGTAGGATGCTTTGATTCGCCCAAATACTCGAAGAACAAAAGTTTTCAATTTTTGCCAGAACCATAAGGGGGGACCCATACGGCTTTTTCCAATTTTTGATTGCCTCAGAAACTCATGTAAATCATATCAACCATACATAAACTAAACATAATCGTTAATATATAAGTGAAATGACTAGTTAGGATGCTTTGATTCGCCCAAATACTCGAAGAACAAAAGTTTTCAATTTTTGCCCGAACCATAAGGGGGGACCCATACAGCTTTTTCCAATTTTTGATTGCCTCAGAAACTCATGTAAATCATATCAACCATACATAAACTAAACATAATCGTTAATATATAAGTGAAATGACTAGTTAGGATGCTTTGATTCGCCCAAATACACGAAGAACAAAAGTTTTCAATTTTTGCCAGAACCACAAGGGGGGACCCTTACAACTTTTTCCAATTTTTGATTGCCTCAGGAACTCATGTAAATCATATCAACCATACATAAACCAAACCTAATCGTTAATATATATGTGAAATGAGTAGTTAGGATGCTTTGATTCACCCAAATACTCGAAAAACAAAAGTTTTCAATTTTTGCTAGAACCACAAGGGGGGACCATTACAGCTTTTTCCATTTTTGATTGCCTCAGAAACTCATGTAAATCATATCAACCATACATAAACCAAACATAATCGTTAATATATAAGTGAAATGAGCAGTTAGGATGCTTTGATTCGCCCAAATACTTGAAGAACAAAAGTTTTCAATTTTTGCCAGAACCACAAGGGGGGACCCTTACAGCTTTTTCCAATTTTTGATTGCCTCAGAAACTCATGTAAATCATATCAACCATACATAAACCAAACATAATCGTTAATATATAAGTGAAATGAGTAGTTAGGATGCTTTTATTCGTCCAAATATTCGAAGAACAAAAGTTTTCAATTATTGCCAGAACCACAAGGGGGGACCCTTACAACTTTTTCCAATTTTTGATTCCCTCAGAAACTCTTGTAAATCATATAAACCATACATAAACCAAACATAATCGTTAATATATAAGTGAAATAAGTGGTTAGGATGCTTTGATTCGCCCAAATACTAGAAGAACAAAAGTTTTCAATTTTTGCCAGAACCACAAGGGGGGACCCTTGCAGCTTTTTCCATTTTTTGATTGCCTCAGAAACTCATGTAAATCATATCAACCATACATAAACTAAACATAATCTTTAATATATAAGTGAAATAAGTAGGTAGGATGCTTTGATTCGCCCAAATACTCGAAGAACAAAAGTTTTCAATTTTTGCAAGAACCACAAGGGGGGACCCTTACAGCTTTTTCCAATTTTTGATTGCCTCAGAAACTCATGTAAATCATATCAACCATACATAAACTAAACATAATCGTTAATATATAAGTGAAATGACTAGTTAGGATGCTTTGATTCGCCCAAATACTCGAAGAACAAAAGTTTTCAATTTTTGCCAGAACCACAAGGGGGGACCCTTACAGCTTTTTCCATTTTTGATTGCCTCAGAAACTCATGTAAATCATATCAACCATACATAAACTAAACATAATCGTTAATAATATAAGTGAAATAAGTAGTTAGGATGCTTTGATTCACCCAAATACTCGAAAAACAAAAGTTTTCAATTTTTGCCAGAACCACAAGGGGGGACCCTTACAACTTTTTCCAATTTTTGATTGCCTCAGGAACTCATGTAAATCATATCAACCATACATAAACCAAACCTAATCGTTAATATATATGTGAAATGAGTAGTTAGGATGCTTTGATTCACCCAAATACTCGAAAAACAAAAGTTTTCAATTTTGGCCAGAACCACAAGGGGGGACGATTACATCTTTTTCCATTTTGATTGCCTCAGAAACTCATGTAAATCATATCAACCATACATAAACCAAACATAATCGTTAATATATAAGTGAAATGAGTAGTTAGGATGCTTTGATTCGCCCAAATACTCGATGAACAAAAGTTTTCAATTTTTGCCAGAACCACAAGGGGGGACCCTTACAACTTTTTCCAATTTTTGATTGCCTCAGAAACTCATGTAAATCATATCAACCATACATAAACCAAACATAATCGTTAATATATAAGTGAAATGAGTAGTTAGGATGCTTTTATTCGTCCAAATACTCGAAGAACAAAAGTTTTCAATTATTGCCAGAACCACAAGGGGGGACCCTTACAACTTTTTCCAATTTTTGATTGCCTCAGAAACTCTTGTAAATCATATCAACCATACATAAACCAAACGTAATCGTTAATATATAAGTGAAATAAGTGGTTAGGATGCTTTGATTCGCCCAAATACTAGAAGAACAAAAGTTTTCAATTTTTGCTAGAACCACAAGGGGGGACCCTTGCAGCTTTTTCCATTTTTTGATTGCCTCAGAAACTCATGTAAATCATATCAACCATACATAAACTAAACATAATCTTTAATATATAAGAGAAATAAGTAGGTAGGATGCTTTGATTCGCCCAAATACTCGAAGAACAAAAGTTTTCAATTTTTGCCAGAACCATAAGGGGGGACCCATACGGCTTTTTCCAATTTTTGATTGCCTCAGAAACTCATGTAAATCATATCAACCATACATAAACTAAACATAATCGTTAATATATAAGTGAAATGACTAGTTAGGATGCTTTGATTCGCCCAAATACTCGAAGAACAAAAGTTTTCAATTTTTGCCCGAACCATAAGGGGGGACCCATACAGCTTTTTCCAATTTTTGATTGCCTCAGAAACTCATGTAAATCATATCAACCATACATAAACTAAACATAATCGTTAATATATAAGTGAAATGACTAGTTAGGATGCTTTGATTCGCCCAAATACACGAAGAACAAAAGTTTTCAATTTTTGCCAGAACCACAAGGGGGGACCCTTACAGCTTTTTCCATTTTTGATTGCCTCAGAAACTCATGTAAATCATATAAACCATACATAAACCAAACATAATCGTTAATAATATAAGTGAAATAAGTAGTTAGGATGCTTTGATTCGCCCAAATACTCGAAGAACAAAAGTTTTCAATTTTTGCCAGAACCACAAGGGGGGACCCTTACAACTTTTTCCAATTTTTGGTTACCTCAGGAACTCATGTAAATCATATCAACCACACATAAACCAAACCTAATCGTTAATATATAAGTGAAATGAGTTGTTACGATGCTTTGATTCACCCAAATACCCGAAAAACAAAAGTTTTCAATTTTGGCCAGAACCACAAGGGGGGACCCTTACAGCTTTTTCTATTTTTGATTGCCTCAGAAACTCATGTAAATCATATCAACCATACATAAACCAAACATAATCGTTAATATATAAGTGAAATGAGTAGTTAGGATGCTTTGATTCACCCAAATACTCGAAAAACAAAAGTTTTCAATTTTAGCCAGAACCACAAGGGGGGACCCTTACAGCTTTTTCCATTTTTGATTGCCTCAGAAACTCATGTAAATCATATAAACCATACATAAACCAAACATAATCGTTAATATATAAGTGAAATGAGTAGTTAGGATGCTTTGATTCACCCAAATACTCGAAAAACAAAAGTTTTCAATTTTAGCCAGAACCACAAGGGGGGACCCTTACAGCTTTTTCCATTTTTGATTGCCTCAGAAACTCATGTAAATCATATAAACCATACATAAACCAAACATAATCGTTAATAATATAAGTGAAATAAGTAGTTAGGATGCTTTGATTCGCCCAAATACTCGAAGAACAAAAGTTTTCAATTTTTGCCAGAGCCACAAGAGGGGACCTTTACAGCTTTTTCCAATTTTTGGTTGCCTCAGGAACTCATGTAAATCATATCAACCATACATAAACCAAACCTAATCGTTAATATATAAGTGAAATGAGTTGTTACGATGCTTTGATTCACCCAAATACCCGAAAAACAAAAGTTTTCAAGTTTGGCCAGAACCACAAGGGGGGACCCTTACAGCTTTTTCCATTTTTGATTGCCTCAGAAACTCATGTAAATCATATCAACCATACATAAACTAAACATAATCGTTAATATATAAGTGAAATGACTAGTTAGGATGCTTTGATTCGCCCAAATACTCGAAGAACAAAAGTTTTCAATTTTTGCCAGAACCACAAGGGGGGACCCTTACAACTTTTTCCATTTTTGATTGCCTCAGAAACTCATGTAAATCATATCAACCATATATAAACTAAACATAATCGTTAATAATATAAGTGAAATAAGTAGTTAGGATGCTTTGATTCACCCAAATACTCGAAAAACAAAAGTTTTCAATTTTTGCCAGAACCACAAGGGGGGACCCTTACAACTTTTTCCAATTTTTGATTGCCTCAGGAACTCAAGTAAATCATATCAACCATACATAAACCAAACCTAATCGTTAATATATAAGTGAAATGAGCAGTTAGGATGCTTTGATTCGCCCAAATACTTGAAGAACAAAAGTTTTCAATTTTTGCCAGAACCACAAGGGGGGACCCTTACAACTTTTTCCAATTTTTGATTGCCTCAGAAACTCATGTAAATCATATCAACCATACATAAACCAAACATAATCGTTAATATATAAGTGAAAAGAGTAGTTAGGATGCTTTTATTCGTCCAAATACTCGAAGAACAAAAGTTTTCAATTATTGCCAGAACCACAAGGGGGGACCCTTACAACTTTTTCCAATTTTTGATTGCCTCAGAAACTCTTGTAAATCATATCAACCATACATAAACCAAACGTAATCGTTAATATATAAGTGAAATAAGTGGTTAGGATGCTTTGATTCGCCCAAATACTAGAAGAACAAAAGTTTTCAATTTTTGCTAGAACCACAAGGGGGGACCCTTGCAGCTTTTTCCATTTTTTGATTGCCTCAGAAACTCATGTAAATCATATCAACCATACATAAACTAAACATAATCTTTAATATATAAGAGAAATAAGTAGGTAGGATGCTTTGATTCGCCCAAATACTCGAAGAACAAAAGTTTTCAATTTTTGCCAGAACCATAAGGGGGGACCCATACGGCTTTTTCCAATTTTTGATTGCCTCAGAAACTCATGTAAATCATATCAACCATACATAAACTAAACATAATCGTTAATATATAAGTGAAATGACTAGTTAGGATGCTTTGATTCGCCCAAATACTCGAAGAACAAAAGTTTTCAATTTTTGCCCGAACCATAAGGGGGGACCCATACAGCTTTTTCCAATTTTTGATTGCCTCAGAAACTCATGTAAATCATATCAACCATACATAAACCAAACGTAATCGTTAATATATAAGTGAAATAAGTGGTTAGGATGCTTTGATTCGCCCAAATACTAGAAGAACAATAGTTTTCAATTTTTGCTAGAACCACAAGGGGGGACCCTTGCAGCTTTTTCCATTTTTTGATTGCCTCAGAAACTCATGTAAATCATATCAACCATACATAAACTAAACATAATCTTTAATATATAAGTGAAATAAGTAGGTAAGATGCTTTGATTCGCCCAAATACTCGAAGAACAAAAGTTTTCAATTTTTGCCAGAACCATAAGGGGGGACCCATACGGCTTTTTCCAATTTTTGATTGCCTCAGAAACTCATGTAAATCATATCAACCATACATAAACTAAACATTATCGTTAATATATAAGTGAAATGACTAGTTAGGATGCTTTGATTCGCCCAAATACTCGAAGAACAAAAGTTTTCAATTTTTGCCCGAACCATAAGGGGGGACCCATACAGCTTTTTCCAATTTTTGATTGCCTCAGAAACTCATGTAAATCATATCAACCATACATAAACTAAACATAATCGTTAATATATAAGTGAAATGACTAGTTAGGATGCTTTGATTCGCCCAAATACACGAAGAACAAAAGTTTTCAATTTTTGCCAGAACCACAAAGGGGGACCCTTACAGCTTTTTCCATTTTTGATTGCCTCAGAAACTCATGTAAATCATATAAACCATACATAAACCAAACATAATCGTTAATAATATAAGTGAAATAAGTAGTTAGGATGCTTTGATTCGCCCAAATACTCGAAGAACAAAAGTTTTCAATTTTTGCCAGAACCACAAGGGGGGACCCTTACAACTTTTTCCAATTTTTGGTTGCCTCAGGAACTCATGTAAATCATATCAACCACACATAAACCAAAACTAATCGTTAATATATAAGTGAAATGAGTTGTTACGATGCTTTGATTCACCCAAATACCCGAAAAACAAAAGTTTTCAATTTTGGCCAGAACCACAAGGGGGGACCCTTACAGCTTTTTCCATTTTTGATTGCCTCAGAAACTCATGTAAATCATATCAACCATACATAAACCAAACATAATCGTTAATATATAAGTGAAATGAGTAGTTAGGATGCTTTGATTCACCCAAATACTCGAAAAACAAAAGTTTTCAATTTTAGCCACAACCACAAGGGGGGACCCTTACAGCTTTTTCCATTTTTGATTGCCTCAGAAACTCATGTAAATCATATAAACCATACATAAACCAAACATAATCGTTAATAATATAAGTGAAATAAGTAGTTAGGATGCTTTGATTCGCCCAAATACTCGAAGAACAAAAGTTTTCAATTTTTGCCAGAGCCACAATAGGGGACCTTTACAACTTTTTCCAATTTTTGGTTGCCTCAGGAACTCATGTAAATCATATCAACCATACATAAACCAAATATAATCGTTAATATATAAGTGAAATGAGTTGTTACGATGCTTTGATTCACCCAAATACCCGAAAAACAAAAGTTTTCAAGTTTGGCCAGAACCACAAGGGGGGACCCTTACAGCTTTTTCCATTTTTGATTGCCTCAGAAACTCATGTAAATCATATCAACCATACATAAACCAAACATAATCGTTAATATATAAGTGAAATGAGTAGTTAGGATGCTTTGATTCGCCCAAATACTCGAAGAACAAAAGTTTTCAGTTTTTGCCAGAACCACAAGGGGGACCCTTACAACTTTTTCCAATTTTTTATTGCCTCAGAAACTCATGTAAATCCTATCAAACATACGTAACCAAACATAATCGCTAATATATAAGTGAAATGAGTAGTTAGGATGCTTTGATTCGCCCAAATACTCGAAGAACAAAAGTTTTCAATTTTTGCCAGAACCACAAGGGGGGACCCTTACAACTTTTTCCAATTTTTGATTGCCTCAGAAACTCATGTAAATAATATCAACCATACATAAACCAAACATAATCGTTAATATATAAGTGAAATAAGTAGTTAGGATGCTTTCATTAGCCCAAACAATAGAAGAACAAAAGTTTTCAATTTTTGCCAGAACCACAAGGGGGGACCCTTACAACTTTTTCCAATTTTTGATTGCCTCAGGAACTCATGTAAATCATATCAACCATACATAAACTAAACATATTCGTTAATATATAAGTGAAATGACTAGTTAGGATGCTTTGATTCGCCCAAATACTCGAAGAACAAAAGTTTTCAATTTTTGCCAGAACCATAAGGGTGGACCCATACAGCTTTTTCCAATTTTTGATTGCCTCAGAAACTCATGTAAATCATATCAACCATACATAAACTAAACATAATCGTTAATATATAAGTGAAATGACTAGTTAGGATGCTTTGATTCGCCCAAATACTCGAAAAACAAAAGTTTTCAATTTTGGCCAGAACCACAAGGGGGGACCCTTACAGCTTTTTCCATTTTTGATTGCCTCAGAAACTCATGTAAATCATATAAACCATACATAAACCAAACATAATCGTTAATAATATAAGTGAAATAAGTAGTTAGGATGCTTTGATTCGCCCAAATACTCGAAGAACAAAAGTTTTCAATTTTTGCCAGAACCACAAGGGGGGACCCTTACAGCTTTTTCCAATTTTTGGTTGCCTCAGGAACTCATGTAAATCATATCAACCATATATCAACCAAACCTAATCGTTAATATATATAAGTGAAATGAGTTGTTAGGATGCTTTGATTGACCCAAATACTCGAAAAACAAAAGTTTTCAATTTTGGCCAGAACCACAAGGGGGGACCCTTACAGCTTTTTCCATTTTTGATTGCCTCAGAAACTCATGTAAATCATATCAACCATACATAAACCAAACATAATCGCTAATATATAAGTGAAATGAGTAGTTAGGATGCTTTGATTCGCCCAAATACTCGAAGAACAAAAGTTTTCAATTTTTGCCAGAACCACAAGGGGGGACCCTTACAACTTTTTCCAATTTTTGATTACCTCAGAAACTCATGTAAATCATATCAACCATATATCAACCAAACCTAATCGTTAATATATAAGTGAAATGAGTTGTTAGGATGCTTTGATTGACCCAAATACTCGAAAAACAAAAGTTTTCAATTTTGGCCAGAACCACAAGGGGGGACCCTTACAGCTTTTTCCATTTTTGATAGCCTCAGAAACTCATGTAAATCATATCAACCATACATAAACCAAACATAATCGTTAATATATAAGTGAAATGAGTAGTTAGGATGCTTTGATTTGCCTAAATACTCGAAGAACAAAAGTTTTCAATTTTTGCCAGAACCACAAGGGGGGACCCTTACAACTTTTTCCAATTTTTTATTGCCTCAGAAACTCATGTAAATCATATCAACTATACATAACCAAACATAATCGCTAATATATAAGTGAAATGAGTAGTTAGGATGCTTTGATTCGCCCAAATACTCGAAGAACAAAAGTTTTCAATTTTTGCCAGAACCACAAGGGGGGACCCTTACAACTTTTTCCAATTTTTGATTACCTCAGAAACTCATGTAAATAATATCAACCATACATAAACCAAACATAATCGTTAATATATAAGTGAAATGAGTAGTTAGGATGCTTTGATTTACCCAAATACTAGAGGAACAAAAGTTTTCAATTTTTGCCAGAACCACAAGGGGGGACCCTTACAGCTTTTTCCAATTTTTGATTGCCTCAGGAACTCATGTAAATCATATCAACCATACATAAACCAAACCTAATCGTTAATATATATGTGAAATGAGTATTTAGGATGCTTTGATTCACCCAAATACTCGAAAAAAAAAAGTTTTCAATTTTGGCCAGAACTACAAGGGGGGACCATTACAGCTTTTTCCATTTTTAATTGCCTCAGAAACTCATGTAAATCATATCAACCATACATAAACCAAACATAATCGTTAATATATAAGTTAAATGAGTAGTTAGGATGCTTTTATTCGCCCAAATACTCGAAGAACAAAAGTTTTCAATTATTACCAGAACCACAAGGGGGGACCCTTACAGCTTTTTCCAATTTTTGATTGCCACAAAAACTCTTGTAACTCATATCAACCATACATAAACCAAACATAATCGTTAATATATATGTGAAATGAGCAGTTAGGATGCTTTGATTCGCCCAAATACTCGAAGAACAAAAGTTTTCAATTTTTGCCAGAACCATAAGGGGGGACCCTTACAGCTTTTTCCAATTTTTGATTGCCTCAGAAACTCTTGTAAATCATATCAACCATACATAAACCAAACATAATCGTTAATATATAAGTGAAATTAGTGGTTTGGATGCTTTGATTCGCCCAAATACTAGAAGAACAAAAGTTTTCAATTTTTGCCAGAACCA
Source organism: Lantana camara (assembly GCA_037501455.1). Taxonomy (NCBI): domain Eukaryota; kingdom Viridiplantae; phylum Streptophyta; class Magnoliopsida; order Lamiales; family Verbenaceae; genus Lantana; species Lantana camara. Next base: position 109,850,656 of record CM074859.1, on the reverse strand, counting down.
CAAGGGGGGACCCTTGCAGCTTTTTCCATTTTTTGATTGCCTCAGAAACTCATGTAAATCATATCAACCATACATAAACTAAACATAATCTTTAATATATAAGTGAAATAAGTAGGTAGGATGCTTTGATTCGCCCTAATACTCAAAGAACAAAAGTTTTCAATTTTTGCCAGAACCGTAAGGGTGGACCCATACAGCTTTTTCCAATTTTTGATTGCCTCAGAAACTCATGTAAATCATATCAACCATACATAAACTAAAGATAATCGTTAATATATAAGTGAAATGACTAGTTAGGATGCTTTGATTCGCCCAAATATTCGAAGAACAAAAGTTTTCAATTTTGGCCAGAACCACAAGGGGGGACCCTTACAGCTTTTTCCATTTTTGATTGCCTCAGAAACTCATGTAAATCATATCAACCATACATAAACCAAACATAATCGTTAATATATAAGTGAAATGAGTAGTTAGGATGCTTTTATTCACCCAAATACTCGAAGAACAAAAGTTTTCAATTATTGCCAAAACCACAAGGGGGGACCCTTACAGCTTTTTCCAATTTTTGATTGCCACAAAAACTCTTGTAACTCGTATCAACCATACATAAACCAAACATAATCGTTAATATATAAGTGAAAAGAGTAGTTAGGATGCTTTGAATCGCCCAAATACTCGAAGAACAAAAGTTTTCAATTTTGGCCAGAACCACAAGGGGGGACCCTTACAGCTTTTTCCATTTTTGATTGCCTCAGAAACTCATGTAAATCATATCAACCATACATAAATCAAACATAATCATTAATATATAAGTGAAATGAGTAATTAGGATGCTTTGATTCGCCTAAATTCTAGAAGAAAAAAAGTTTTCAATTTTTGGCAGAACCACAAGGGAGGGCCCTTACAGCTTTTTTCCGATTTTTGATTGCCTCAGAAACTCATGTAAATCATATCAACCATACATAAACCAAACATAATCGTTAATATATAAGTGAAATGAGTCGTTAGGATGCTTTGATTCGCCCAAATACTCGAAGAACAAAAGTTTTCAATTTTTGCCAGAACCATAAGGGGGGACCCATACAACTTTTTCCAATTTTTGATTGCCTTAGAAACTCATGTAAATCATATCAACCATACATAAACTAAACATAATCGTTAATATGTAAGTGAAATGAGCAGTTAGGATGCTTTGATTCGCCCAAATACTCGAAGAACAAAAGTTTTCAATTTTGGCCAGAACCACAAGGGGGGACCCTTACAGCTTTTTCCGTTTTGATTGCCTCAGAAACTCATGTAAATCATATCAACCATACATAAACCAAACATAATCATTAATATATAAGTGAAATGAGTAGTTAGGATGCTTTGATTCGTCTAAATTCTAGAAGAACAAAAGTTTTCAATTTTTGCCAGAACCACAAGGGGGGGCCCTTACAGCTTTTTTCCGATTTTTGATTGCCTCAGAAACTCATGTAAATCATATCAACCATAAATAAACCAAACATAATCGTTAATATATAAGTGAAATGAGTAGTTAGGATGCTTTGATTCGCCCAAATACTCGAAGAACAAATGTTTTCAATTTTTGTCAGAACCACAAAGGGGGACCCTTACAGCTTTTTCCAATTTTTGATTGCCTCAGAAACTCATGTAAATCATATCAACCATACCTAAACTAAACATAATCGTTAATATATAAGTGAAATAAGTAGTTAGGATGCTTTGATTCGCCCAAATACTCGAAGAACAAAAGTTTTCAATTTTGGCCAGAACCGCAAGGGGGGACCCTTACAGCTTTTTCCCTTTTTGATTGCCTCAGAAACTCATGTAAATCATATCAACCATACATAAACCAAACATAATCGTTAATATATAAGTGAAAATAGTAGTTAGGATGATTTGATTCGCCCAAATACTAGAAGAACAAAAGTTTTCAATTTTTGCCAGAACCACAAGGGAGGACCCTTACAGCTTTTTCCAATTTTTGATTGCCTCAGGAACTCATGTAAATTATATCAACCATACATAAACCAAACCTAATCGTTAATATATATGTGAAATGAGTAGTTAGGATGCTTTGATTCACCCAAATACTCGAGAAACAAAAGTTTTCAATTTTGGCCAGAACTCCAAGGGGGGACCATTACAGCTTTTTCCATTTTTGATTGCCTCAGAAACTCATGTAAATAATATCAACCATACATAAACCAAACATAATCGTTAATATATAAGTGAAATGAGTAGTTAGGATGCTTTGATTCGCCCAAATACTCGAAGAACAAAAGTTTTCAATTTTTGCCAGAACCACAAGGGGGGACCCTTACAGCTTTTTCCAATTTTTGATTGCCTCAGAAACTCATGTAAATCATATCAACCATACATAAACCAAACATAATCGTTAATATATAAGTGAAATGAGTAGCTAGGATGCTTTTATTCGCCCAAATACTCCAAGAACAAAAGTTTTAAATTATTGCCAGAACCACAAGGGGGGACCCTTACAGCTTTTTCCAATTTTTGATTGCCTCAAAAACTCATGTAAATCGTATCAACCATACATAAACCAAACATAATCATTAATATATATGTGAAATGAATAGTTAGGATGCTTTGATTCGCCCAAATACTCGAAGAACAAAAGTTTTCAATTTTTGCCAGAACCACAAGGGGGACCCTTACAACTTTTTCCAATTTTTGATTGCCTCAGGAACGCATGTAAATTATATCAACCATACATAAACCAAACCTAATCGTTAATATATAAGTGAAATGAGTAGTTAGGATGCTTTGATTCACCCAAATACTCAAAAAACAAAAGTTTTCAATTTTGGCCAGAACTCCAAGGGGGGACCATTACAGCTTTTTCCATTTTTGATTGCCTCAGAAACTCATGTAAATATTATCAACCATGCATAAACCAAACATAATCGTTAATATATAAGTGAAATGAGTAGTTAGGATGCTTTGATTCGCCCAAATACTCGAAGAACAAAAGTTTTTAATTTTTGCCAGAACCACAAGGGGGGACCCTTACAGCTTTTTCCAATTTTTGATTGCCTCAGAAACTCATGTAAATCATATCAACCATACATAAACCAAACATAATCATTAATATATAAGTGAAATGAGTAGTTAGGATGCTTTTATTGGCCCGAATACTCCAAGAACAAAAGTTTTAAATTATTGCCAGAACCACAAGGGGGGACCCTTACAGCTTTTTCCAATTTTTGATTGCCTCAAAAACTCATGTAAATCGTATCAACCATACATAAACCAAACATAATCGTTAATATATAAGTGAAATGAATAGTTAGGATGCTTTGATTCGCCCAAATACTCGAAGAACAAAAGTTTTCAATTTTTGCCAGAACCACAAGGGGGACCCTTACAACTTTTTCCAATTTTTGATTACCTCAGAAACTCTTGTAAATCATATCAACCATACATAAACCAAACATAATAGTTAATATATAAGTTAAATGAGTAGTTAGGATGCTTTCATCCGCCCAAATACTAGAAGAACGAAAGTTTTCAATTTTTGCCAGAACCACAAGGGGGGACCCTTATAGGTTTTTCCAATTTTTGATTGCCTCAGGAACTCATGTAAATCATATCAACCATACATAAACCAAACATAAACGTTAATATATAAGTGAAATAAGTGGTTAGGATGCTTTGATTCGCCCAAATACTAGAAGAACAAAAGTTTTCAATTTTTGCCAGAACCACAAGGGGGGACCCTTGCAGCTTTTTCCATTTTTTGATTGCCTCGGAAACTCATGTAAATCCTATCAACCATACATAAACTAAACATAATCGTTAATATATAAGTGAAATAAGTAGTTAGGATGCTTTGATTCGCCCAAATACTCAAAGAACAAAACTTTTCAATTTTTGCCAGAACCACAAAGGGGGACCCTTACAACTTTTTCCAATTTTTGATTGCCTCAGAAACTCTTTTAAATCATATCAACCATACATAAACCAAACATAATCATTAATATATAAGTGAAATAAGTGGTTAGGATGCTTTGATTCGCCCAAATACTAGAAGAACAAAAGTTTTCAATTATAGCCAGAACCACATGGGGGGACCCTTACCGCTTTTTCCAATTTTTGATTGCCTTAAAAACTCATGTAACTCGTATCAACCATACATAAACCAAACATAATCGTTAATATACAAGTGAAATGAGTAGTTAGGATGCTTTGATTCGCCCAAATACTCGAAGAACAAAAGTTTTCAATTTTTGCCAGAACCACAAGGGGGGACCCTTACAACTTTTTCCAATTTTTGATTGCCTCAGAAACTCTTGTAAATCATATCAACCATACATAAACCAAACATAATCGTTAATATATAAGTAAAATAAGTGGTTAGGATGCTTTGATTCGCCCAAATACTAGAAGAACAAAAGTTTTCAATTTTTGCCAGAACAACAAGGGGTGACCCTTACAGCTTTTTCCAATTTTTGGTTGCCTCAGGAACTCATGTAAATCATATCAACCATACACAAAACAAACCTAATCGTTAATATATAAGTGAAATGAGTAGTTAGGATGCTTTGATTCACCCAAATACTCGAAAAACAAAAGTTTTCAATTTTGGCCAGAACCACAAGGGGGGACCCTTACGGCTTTTTCCATTCTTGATTGCCTCAGAAACTCATATAAATCATATCAACCATACATAAACCAAACATAATCGTTAATATATAAGTGAAATGAGTAGTTAGGATGCTTTGATTCGCCCAAATACTCGAAGAACAAAAGTTTTCAATTTTTGCCAGAACCACAAGGGGGGACCCTTACAGCTTTTTCCAATTTTTGATTGGCTCAGAAACTCATGTAAATCATATCAACCATACATAAACCAAACATAATCGCTAATATACAAGTGAAATGAGTGGTTAGGACGCTTTGATTCGCCCAAATACTAGAAGAACAAAAGTTTTCAATTATTGCCAGAACCACAAGAGGGGACCCTTACAGCTTTTTCCAATTTTTGATTGCCTCAAAAACTCATGTAACTCGTATCAACCATACATAAACTAAACATAATCGTTAATATATAAGTGAAATGAGTAGTTAGGATGCTTTGATTCGCCCAAATACTCGACGGACAAAAGTTTTCAATTTTGGCCAGAACCACAAGGGGGGACCCTTACAGCTTTTTCCATTTTTGATTGCCTCAGAAACTCATGTAAATCATATCAACCATACATAAACCAAACATAATCGTTAATATATACGTGAAATGAGTAGTTAGGATGCTTTGATTTGCCCAAATACTAGAAGAACAAAAGTTTTCAATTATTGCCAGAACCACAAGGGGGGACCCTTACAGCTTTTTCCCATTTTTGATTGCCTCAGAAACTCTTTTAAATCATATCAACCATACATAAACCAAACATAATCATTAATATATAAGTGAAATAAGTGGTTAGGATGCTTTGATTCGCCCAAATACTAGAAGAACAAAAGTTTTCAATTATAGCCAGAACCACATGGGGGGACCCTTACCGCTTTTTCCAATTTTTGATTGCCTTAAAAACTCATGTAACTCGTATCAACCATACATAAACCAAACATAATCGTTAATATACAAGTGAAATGAGTAGTTAGGATGCTTTGATTCGCCCAAATACTCGAAGAACAAAAGTTTTCAATTTTTGCCAGAACCACAAGGGGGGACCCTTACAACTTTTTCCAATTTTTGATTGCCTCAGAAACTCTTGTAAATCATATCAACCATACATAAACCAAACATAATCGTTAATATATAAGTAAAATAAGTGGTTAGGATGCTTTGATTCGCCCAAATACTAGAAGAACAAAAGTTTTCAATTTTTGCCAGAACAACAAGGGGTGACCCTTACAGCTTTTTCCAATTTTTGGTTGCCTCAGGAACACATGTAAATCATATCAACCATACATAAAACAAACCTAATCGTTAATATATAAGTGAAATGAGTAGTTAGGATGCTTTGATTCACCCAAATACTCGAAAAACAAAAGTTTTCAATTTTGGCCAGAACCACAAGGGGGGACCCTTACGGCTTTTTCCATTCTTGATTGCCTCAGAAACTCATATAAATCATATCAACCATACATAAACCAAACATAATCGTTAATATATAAGTGAAATGAGTAGTTAGGATGCTTTGATTCGCCCAAATACTCGAAGAACAAAAGTTTTCAATTTTTGCCAGAACCACAAGGGGGGACCCTTACAGCTTTTTCCAATTTTTGATTGGCTCAGAAACTCATGTAAATCATATCAACCATACATAAACCAAACATAATCGCTAATATACAAGTGAAATGAGTGGTTAGGACGCTTTGATTCGCCCAAATACTAGAAGAACAAAAGTTTTCAATTATTGCCAGAACCACAAGAGGGGACCCTTACAGCTTTTTCCAATTTTTGATTGCCTCAAAAACTCATGTAACTCGTATCAACCATACATAAACTAAACATAATCGTTAATATATAAGTGAAATGAGTAGTTAGGATGCTTTGATTCGCCCAAATACTCGACGGACAAAAGTTTTCAATTTTGGCCAGAACCACAAGGGGGGACCCTTACAGCTTTTTCCATTTTTGATTGCCTCAGAAACTCATGTAAATCATATCAACCATACATAAACCAAACATAATCGTTAATATATACGTGAAATGAGTAGTTAGGATGCTTTGATTTGCCCAAATACTAGAAGAACAAAAGTTTTCAATTATTGCCAGAACCACAAGGGGGGACCCTTACAGCTTTTTCCCATTTTTGATTGCCTCAAAAACTCATGTAACTCGTATCAACCATACATAAACCAAAACATAATCGTTAATATATAAGTGAAATGAGTAGTTAGGATGCTTTGATTCGCCCAAATACTCGAAGAACAAAAGTTTTTAATTTTTGCCAGAACCACAATGGGGGACCCTTACAACTTTTTCCATTTTTTGATTGCCTTAGAAACTCTTGTAAATCATATCAACCATACATAAACCAAACATAATCGTTAATATATAAGTGAAATAAGTGGTGAGGATGCTTTGATTCGCCCAAATACTAGAAGAACAAAAGTTTTCAATTTTTGCCAGAACCACAAGGGGGGGCCCTTGCAGCTTTTTCCATTTTTTGATTGCCTCAGAAACTCATGTAAATCATATCAACCATACAAAAACTAAACATAATCGTTAACATATAAGTCAAATAAGTAGTTAGGATGCTTTGATTCGCCCAAATACTAGAAGAACAAAAGTTTTCAATTTTTGCCAGAACAACAAGGGGTGACCCTCACAGCTTTTTCCAATTTTTGGTTGCCTCAGGAACTCATGTAAATTATATCAACCATACATAAAACAAACCTAATCGTTAATATATAAGTGAAATGAGTAGTTAGGATGCTTTGATTCACCCAAATACTCGAAAAACAAAAGTTTTCAATTTTGGCCAAAACCACAAGGGGGGACCCTTACGGCTTTTTCCATTCTTGATTGCCTCAGAAACTCATATAAATCATATCAACCATACATAAACCAAACATAATCGTTAATATATAAGTGAAATGAGTAGTTAGGATGCTTTGATTCGCCCAAATACTCGAAGAACAAAAGTTTTCAATTTTTGCCAGAACCACAAGGGGGGACCCTTACAGCTTTTTCCAATTTTTGATTGGCTCAGAAACTCATGTAAATCATATCAACCATACATAAACCAAACATAATCGCTAATATACAAGTGAAATGAGTGGTTAGGACGCTTTGATTCGCCCAAATACTAGAAGAACAAAAGTTTTCAATTATTGCCAGAACCACAAGGGGGGACCCTTACAGCTTTTTCCAATTTTTGATTGCCTCAAAAACTCATGTAACTCGTATCAACCATACATAAACTAAACATAATCGTTAATATATAAGTGAAATGAGTAGTTAGGATGCTTTGATTCGCCCAAATACTCGACGGACAAAAGTTTTCAATTTTGGCCAGAACCACAAGGAGGGACCCTTACAGCTTTTTCCATTTTTGATTGCCTCAGAAACTCATGTAAATCATATCAACCATACATAAACCAAACATAATCGTTAATATATACGTGAAATGAGTAGTTAGGATGCTTTGATTTGCCCAAATACTAGAAGAACAAAAGTTTTCAATTATTGCCAGAACCACAAGGGGGGACCCTTACAGCTTTTTCCCATTTTTGATTGCCTCAAAAACTCATGTAACTCGTATCAACCATACATAAACCAAAACATAATCGTTAATATATAAGTGAAATGAGTAGTTAGGATGCTTTGATTCGCCCAAATACTCGAAGAACAAAAGTTTTTAATTTTTGCCAGAACCACAATGGGGGACCCTTACAACTTTTTCCATTTTTTGATTGCCTTAGAAACTCTTGTAAATCATATCAACCATACATAAACCAAACATAATCGTTAATATATAAGTGAAATAAGTGGTGAGGATGCTTTGATTCGCCCAAATACTAGAAGAACAAAAGTTTTCAATTTTTGCCAGAACCACAAGGGGGGGCCCTTGCAGCTTTTTCCATTTTTTGATTGCCTCAGAAACTCATGTAAATCATATCAACCATACAAAAACTAAACATAATCGTTAACATATAAGTCAAATAAGTAGTTAGGATGCTTTGATTCGCCCAAATACTCGAAGAACAAAACTTTTCAATTTTTGCCAGAACCATAAGGGGGGACCCTTACAGCTTTTTCCAATTTTTGATTGCCTCAGGAACTTATGTAAATCATATCAACCATACATAAACCAAACATAATCGTTAATATATAAGTTAAATGAGTAGTTAGGATGCTTTGATTTGCCCAAATACTCGAAGAACAAAAGTTTTCAATTTTGGCCAGAACCACAAGGGGGGACCCTTACAGCTTTTTCCATTTTTGATTGTCTCAGAAACTCATGTAAATCATATCAACCATACATAAACCAAACATAATCATTAATATATAAGTGAAATAAGTAGTTAGGATGCTTTGATTCGCCCAAATACTCGAAGAACAAAAGTTTTCAATTTTTGCCAGAACCATAAGGGGGGACCCTTACAGCTTTTTCCAATTTTTGATTGCCTCAGAAACTCATGTAAATCATATCAACCATACATAAACTAAACATAATAGTTAATATATAAGTGAAATGAGTAGTTAGGATGCTTTGATTCGCCCAAATACTCGACGGACAAAAGTTTTCAATTTTGGCCAGAACCACAAGGGGGGACCCTTACAGCTTTTTCCATTTTTGATTGCCTCAGAAACTCATGTAAATCATATCAACCATACATAAACCAAACATAATCGTTAATATATACGTGAAATGAGTAGTTAGGATGCTTTGATTTGCCCAAATACTAGAAGAACAAAAGTTTTCAATTATTGCCAGAACCACAAGGGGGGACCCTTACAGCTTTTTCCCATTTTTGATTGCCTCAAAAACTCATGTAACTCGTATCAACCATACATAAACCAAAACATAATCGTTAATATATAAGTGAAATGAGTAGTTAGGATGCTTTGATTCGCCCAAATACTCGAAGAACAAAAGTTTTTAATTTTTGCCAGAACCACAATGGGGGACCCTTACAACTTTTTCCATTTTTTGATTGCCTTAGAAACTCTTGTAAATCATATCAACCATACATAAACCAAACATAATCATTAATATATAAGTGAAATAAGTGGTGAGGATGCTTTGATTCGCCCAAATACTAGAAGAACAAAAGTTTTCAATTTTTGCCAGAACCACAAGGGGGGGCCCTTGCAGCTTTTTCCATTTTTTGATTGCCTCAGAAACTCATGTAAATCATATCAACCATACAAAAACTAAACATAATCGTTAACATATAAGTCAAATAAGTAGTTTGGAACTTTTCAATTTTTGCCAGAACCATAAGGGGGGACCCTTACAGCTTTTTCCAATTTTTGATTGCCTCAGGAACTTATGTAAATCATATCAACCATACATAAACCAAACATAATCGTTAATATATAAGTTAAATGAATAGTTAGGATGCTTTGATTTGCCCAAATACTCGAAGAACAAAAGTTTTCAATTTTGGCCAGAACCACAAGGGGGGACCCTTACAGCTTTTTCCATTTTTGATTGTCTCAGAAACACATGTAAATCATATCAACCATACATAAACCAAACATAATCGTTAATATATAAGTGAAATAAGTAGTTAGGATGCTTTGATTCGCCCAAATACTCGAAGAACAAAAGTTTTCAATTTTTGCCAGAACCATAAGGGGGGACCCTTACAGCTTTTTCCAATTTTTGATTGCCTCAGAAACTCATGTAAATCATATCAACCATACATAAACTAAACATAATAGTTAATATATAAGTGAAATGAGTAGTTAGGATGCTTTGATTCGCCCAAATACTCGACGGACAAAAGTTTTCAATTTTGGCCAGAACCACAAGGGGGGACCCTTACAGCTTTTTCCATTTTTGATTGCCTCAGAAACTCATGTAAATCATATCAACCATACATAAACCAAACATAATCGTTAATATATACGTGAAATGAGTAGTTAGGATGCTTTGATTTGCCCAAATACTAGAAGAACAAAAGTTTTCAATTATTGCCAGAACCACAAGGGGGGACCCTTACAGCTTTTTCCCATTTTTGATTGCCTCAAAAACTCATGTAACTCGTATCAACCATACATAAACCAAAACATAATCGTTAATATATAAGTGAAATGAGTAGTTAGGATGCTTTGATTCGCCCAAATACTCGAAGAACAAAAGTTTTTAATTTTTGCCAGAACCACAATGGGGGACCCTTACAACTTTTTCCATTTTTTGATTGCCTTAGAAACTCTTGTAAATCATATCAACCATACATAAACCAAACATAATCGTTAATATATAAGTGAAATAAGTGGTGAGGATGCTTTGATTCGCCCAAATACTAGAAGAACAAAAGTTTTCAATTTTTGCCAGAACCACAAGGGGGGCCCTTGCAGCTTTTTCCATTTTTTGATTGCCTCAGAAACTCATGTAAATCATATCAACCATACAAAAACTAAACATAATCGTTAACATATAAGTCAAATAAGTAGTTAGGATGCTTTGATTCGCCCAAATACTCGAAGAACAAAACTTTTCAATTTTTGCCAGAACCATAAGGGGGGACCCTTACAGCTGTTTCCAATTTTTGATTGCCTCAGGAACTTATGTAAATCATATCAACCATACATAAACCAAACATAATCATTAATATATAAGTTAAATGAGTAGTTAGGATGCTTTGATTTGCCCAAATACTCGAAGAACAAAAGTTTTCAATTTTGGCCAGAACCACAAGGGGGGACCCTTACAGCTTTTTCCATTTTTGATTGTCTCAGAAACTCATGTAAATCATATCAACCATACATAAACCAAACATAATCGTTAATATATAAGTGAAATAAGTAGTTAGGATGCTTTGATTCGCCCAAATACTCGAAGAACAAAAGTTTTCAATTTTTGCCAGAACCATAAGGGGGGACCCTTACAGCTTTTTCCAATTTTTGATTGCCTCAGAAACTCATGTAAATCATATCAACCATACATAAACTAAACATAATAGTTAATATATAAGTGAAATGAGTAGTTAGGATGCTTTGATTCGCCCAAATACTCGAAGAATAAAAGTTTTCAATTTTGGCCAGAACCACAAGGTGGGACCCTTACAGCTTTTTCCATTTTTGATTGCCTCAGAAACTCATGGAAATCATATCAACCATACATAAACCAAACCTAATCGTTAATATATAAGTGAAATGAGTAGTTAGGATGCTTTGGTTCACCCAAATACACGAAAAACAAAAGTTTTCAATTTTGGTCAGAACCACAAGGGGGGACCCTTACAACTTTTTCCATTTTTGATTGCCTCAGAAACTCATGTAAATCATATCAACCATATATAAACCAAACATAATCGTTAATATATGAGTGAAATGAGTAGTTAGGATGCTTTGATTCGCCCAAATACTCGAAGAACAAAAGTTTTCAATTTTTGCCAGAACCACAAGGGGGGACCCTTACAGCTTTTTCCAATTTTTTATTGCCTCAGAAACTCATGTAAATCATATCAACCATACATCAACTAAACATAATCGTTAATAATATAAGTGAAATAAGTAGTTAGGATGCTTTGATTCGCCCAAATACTCGAAGAACAAAAGTTTTCAATTTTTGCCAGAACCATAAGAGGGGACCCTTACAGCTTTTTCCAATTTTTGTTTGCCTCAGAAACTCATGTAAATCATATCAACCATACATAAACTAAAGATAATCGTTAATATATAAGTTAAATGAGCAGTTAGGATGCTTTGATTCGCCCAAATACTCGAAGAACAAAAGTTTTCAATTTTGGCCAGAACCACAAGGGGGGACCCTTACAGCTTTTTCCATTTTTGATTACCTGAGAGACTCATGTAAATCATATCAACCATACATAAAGCAAACATAATCGTTAATATATAAGTGAAATGAGTGGTTAGGATGCTTTGATTCGCCCAAATACTAGAAGAACAAAAGTTTTCAATTTTTGCAAGAACCACAAGGGGGGACCCTTACAGCTTTTTCTAATTTTTGATTGCCTAAAAAACTCATGTAACTCGTATCAACCATACATAAGCCAAACATAATCGTTAATATATAAGAGAAATGAGTAGTTAGGATGCTTTGATTCGCCCAAATACTCGAAGAACAAATGTTTTCAATTTTTGCCAGAACCACAAGGGGGGACCCATACAGCTTTTTCCAATTTTTGGTTGCCTCGGGAACTCATGTAAATCATATCAACCATACATAAACCAAACCTAATCATTAATATATAAGTGAAATGAGTAGTTAGGATACTTTGATTCACCCAAATACTCGAAAAACAAAAGTTTTCAATTTTGGCCAGAACCACAAGGGGGGACCCTTACAGCTTTTTCCATTTTTGATTGCCTCAGAAACTCATGTAAATCATATCAACCATACATAAACCAAACATAATCGTTAATATATAAGTGAAATGAGTAGTTAGGATGCTTTGATTCGCCCAAATACTCGAAGAACAAAAGTTTTCAATTATTGCCAGAACCACAAGGGGGACCCTTACAGCTTTTTCCAATTTTTGATTGCCTCAGAAACTCATGTAAATCATATCAACCATACATAAACTAAACATAATCTTTAATATATAAGTGAAATAAGTAGGTAGGATGCTTTGATTCGCCCAAATACTCGAAGAACAAAAGTTTTCAATTTTTGCCAGAACCACAAGGTGGGACCCTTACAGCTTTTTCCATTTTTGATTGCCTCAGAAACTCATGTAAATCATATCAACCATACATAAACCAAACCTAATCGTTAATATATAAGTGAAATGAGTAGTTAGGATGCTTTGGTACAAAAAATACATGAAAAACAAAAGTTTTCAATTTTGGTCAGAACCACAAGGGGGGACCCTTACAACTTTTTTCATTTTTGATTGCCTCAGAAACTCATGTAAATCATATCAACCATACATAAACCAAACATAATCGTTAATATATGAGTGAAATGAGTAGTTAGGATGCCTTGATTCGCCCAAATACTCGAAGAACAAAAGTTTTCAATTTTTGCCAGAACCACAAGGGGGGACCCTTACAGCTTTTTCCAATTTTTTATTGCCTCAGAAACTCATGTAAATCATATCAACCATACATAAACCAAACATAATCGCTAATATATAAGTGAAATGAGTAGTTAGGATGCTTTGATTCACCCAAATAGTCGAAGAACAAAAGTTTTCAATTTTTGCCAGAACCACAAGGGGGGACCCTTACAACTTTTTCCAATTTTTGATTGCCTCAGAAACTCATGTAAATAATATCAACCATACATAAACTAAACATAATCGTTAATAATATAAGTGAAATAAGTAGTTAGGATGCTTTGATTCGCCCAAATACTCGAAGAACAAAAGTTTTCAATTTTTGCCAGAACCATAAGAGGGGACCCTTACAGCTTTTTCCAATTTTTGTTTGCCTCAGAAACTCATGTAAATCATATCAACCATACATAAACTAAAGATAATCGTTAATATATAAGTTAAATAAGCAGTTAGGATGCTTTGATTCGCCCAAATACTCGAAGAACAAAAGTTTTCAATTTTGGCCAGAACCACAAGGGGGGACCCTTACAGCTTTTTCCATTTTTGATTACCTCAGAGACTCATGTAAATCATATCAACCATACATAAAGCAAACATAATCGTTAATATATAAGTGAAATGAGTGGTTAGGATGCTTTGATTCGCCCAAATACTAGAAGAACAAAAGTTTTCAATTTTTGCAAGAACCACAAGGGGGGACCCTTACAGCTTTTTCTAATTTTTGATTGCCTAAAAAACTCATGTAACTCGTATCAACCATACATAAGCCAAACATAATCGTTAATATATAAGTGAAATGAGTAGTTAGGATGCTTTGATTCGCCCAAATACTCGAAGAACAAATGTTTTCAATTTTTGCCAGAACCACAAGGGGGGACCCATACAGCTTTTTCCAATTTTTGGTTGCCTCGGGAACTCATGTAAATCATATCAACCATACATAAACCAAACCTAATCATTAATATATAAGTGAAATGAGTAGTTAGGATACTTTGATTCACCCAAATACTCGAAAAACAAAAGTTTTCAATTTTGGCCAGAACCACAAGGGGGGACCCTTACAGCTTTTTCCATTTTTGATTGCCTCAGAAACTCATGTAAATCATATCAACCATACATAAACCAAACATAATCGTTAATATATAAGTGAAATGAGTAGTTAGGATGCTTTGATTCGCCCAAATACTCGAAGAACAAAAGTTTTCAATTTTTGCCAGAACCACAATGGGGGACCCTTGCAGCTTTTTCCATTTTTTGATTGTCTCAGAAACTCATGTAAGTCATATCAACCATACATAAACTAAACATAATATTTAATATATAAGTGATATAAGTAGGTAGGATGCTTTGATTCGCCCAAATACTCGAAGAACAAAAGTTTTCAATTTTTGCCAGAACCACAAGGGGGGACCCTTACAAGTTTTTCCAATTTTTGATTACCTCAGAAACTCATGTAAATAATATCAACCATACATAAACCAAACATAATCGTTAATATATAAGTGAAATGAGTAGTTAGGATGCTTTGATTCGCCCAAATACTAGAAGAACAAAAGTTTTCAATTTTTGCCAGAACAACAAGGGGTGACCCTTACAGCTTTTTCCAATTTTTGGTTGCCTCAGGAACTCATGTAAATCATATCAACCATACATAAAACAAACCTAATCGTTAATATATAAGTGAAATGAGTAGTTAGGATGCTTTGATTCACCCAAATACTCGAAAAACAAAAGTTTTCAATTTTGGCCAGAACCACAAGGGGGGACCCTTACGGCTTTTTCCATTCTTGATTGCCTCAGAAACTCATATAAATCATATCAACCATACATAAACCAAACATAATCGTTAATATATAAGTGAAATGAGTAGTTAGGATGCTTTGATTCGCCCAAATACTCGAAGAACAAAAGTTTTCAATTTTTGCCAGAACCACAAGGGGGGACCCTTACAGCTTTTTCCAATTTTTGATTGGCTCAGAAACTCATGTAAATCATATCAACCATACATAAACCAAACATAATCGCTAATATACAAGTGAAATGAGTGGTTAGGACGCTTTGATTCGCCCAAATACTAGAAGAACAAAAGTTTTCAATTATTGCCAGAACCACAAGGGGGGACCCTTACAGCTTTTTCCAATTTTTGATTGCCTCAAAAACTCATGTAACTCGTATCAACCATACATAAACTAAACATAATCGTTAATATATAAGTGAAATGAGTAGTTAGGATGCTTTGATTCGCCCAAATACTCGACGGACAAAAGTTTTCAATTTTGGCCAGAACCACAAGGGGGGACCCTTACAGCTTTTTCCATTTTTGATTGCCTCAGAAACTCATGTAAATCATATCAACCATACATAAACCAAACATAATCGTTAATATATACGTGAAATGAGTAGTTAGGATGCTTTGATTTGCCCAAATACTAGAAGAACAAAAGTTTTCAATTAGTGCCAGAACCACAAGGGGGGACCCTTACAACTTTTTCCCATTTTTGATTGCCTCAAAAACTCATGTAACTCGTATCAACCATACATAAACCAAAACATAATCGTTAATATATAAGTGAAATGAGTAGTTAGGATGCTTTGATTCGCCCAAATACTCGAAGAACAAAAGTTTTTAATTTTTGCCAGAACCACAATGGGGGACCCTTACAACTTTTTCCATTTTTTGATTGCCTTAGAAACTCTTGTAAATCATATCAACCATACATACACCAAACATAATCGTTAATATATAAGTGAAATAAGTGGTGAGGATGCTTTGATTCGCCCAAATACTAGAAGAACAAAAGTTTTCAATTTTTGCCAGAACCATAAGGGGGGACCCTTGCAGCTTTTTCCAATTTTTGATTGCCTCAGAAACTCATGTAAATCATATCAACCATACATAAACTAAACATAATAGTTAATATATAAGTGAAATGAGTAGTTAGGATGCTTTGATTCGCCCAAATACTCGACGGACAAAAGTTTTCAATTTTGGCCAGAACCACAAGGGGGGACCCTTACAGCTTTTTCCATTTTTGATTGCCTCAGAAACTCATGTAAATCATATCAACCATACATAAACCAAACATAATCGTTAATATATACGTGAAATGAGTAGTTAGGATGCTTTGATTTGCCCAAATACTAGAAGAACAAAAGTTTTCAATTATTGCCAGAACCACAAGGGGGGACCCTTACAGCTTTTTCCCATTTTTGATTGCCTCAAAAACTCATGTAACTCGTATCAACCATACATAAACCAAAACATAATCGTTAATATATAAGTGAAATGAGTAGTTAGGATGCTTTGATTCGCCCAAATACTCGAAGAACAAAAGTTTTTAATTTTTGCCAGAACCACAATGGGGGACCCTTACAACTTTTTCCATTTTTTGATTGCCTTAGAAACTCTTGTAAATCATATCAACCATACATAAACCAAACATAATCGTTAATATATAAGTGAAATAAGTGGTGAGGATGCTTTGATTCGCCCAAATACTAGAAGAACAAAAGTTTTCAATTTTTGCCAGAACCACAAGGGGGGGCCCTTGCAGCTTTTTCCATTTTTTGATTGCCTCAGAAACTCATGTAAATCATATCAACCATACAAAAACTAAACATAATCGTTAAAATATAAGTCAAATAAGTAGTTTGGAACTTTTCAATTTTTGCCAGAACCATAAGGGGGGACCCTTACAGCTTTTTCCAATTTTTGATTGCCTCAGGAACTTATGTAAATCATATCAACCATACATAAACCAAACATAATCGTTAATATATAAGTTAAATGAGTAGTTAGGATGCTTTGATTTGCCCAAATACTCGAAGAACAAAAGTTTTCAATTTTGGCCAGAACCACAAGGGGGGACCCTTACAGCTTTTTCCATTTTTGATTGTCTCAGAAACTCATGTAAATCATATCAACCATACATAAACCAAACATAATCGTTAATATATAAGTGAAATAAGTAGTTAGGATGCTTTGATTCGCCCAAATACTCGAAGAACAAAAGTTTTCAATTTTTGCCAGAACCATAAGGGGGGACCCTTACAGCTTTTTCCAATTTTTGATTGCCTCAGAAACTCATGTAAATCATATCAACCATACATAAACTAAACATAATAGTTAATATATAAGTGAAATGAGTAGTTAGGATGCTTTGATTCGCCCAAATACTCGACGGACAAAAGTTTTCAATTTTGGCCAGAACCACAAGGGGGGACCCTTACAGCTTTTTCCATTTTTGATTGCCTCAGAAACTCATGTAAATCATATCAACCATACATAAACTAAACATAATCGTTAATATATACGTGAAATGAGTAGTTAGGATGCTTTGATTTGCCCAAATACTAGAAGAACAAAAGTTTTCAATTATTGCCAGAACCACAAGGGGGGACCCTTACAGCTTTTTCCCATTTTTGATTGCCTCAAAAACTCATGTAACTCGTACCAACCATACATAAACCAAAACATAATCGTTAATATATAAGTGAAATGAGTAGTTAGGATGCTTTGATTCGCCCAAATACTCGAAGAACAAAAGTTTTTAATTTTTGCCAGAACCACAATGGGGGACCCTTACAACTTTTTCCATTTTTTGATTGCCTTAGAAACTCTTGTAAATCATATCAACCATACATAAACCAAACATAATCGTTAATATATAAGTGAAATAAGTGGTGAGGATGCTTTGATTCGCCCAAATACTAGAAGAACAAAAGTTTTCAATATTTGCCAGAACCACAAGGGGGGGCCCTTGCAGCTTTTTCCATTTTTTGATTGCCTCAGAAACTCATGTAAATCATATCAACCATACAAAAACTAAACATAATCGTTAACATATAAGTCAAATAAGTAGTTAGGATGCTTTGATTCGCCCAAATACTCGAAGAACAAAACTTTTCAATTTTTGCCAGAACCATAAGGGGGGACCCTTACAGCTGTTTCCAATTTTTGATTGCCTCAGGAACTTATGTAAATCATATCAACCATACATAAACCAAACATAATCGTTAATATATAAGTTAAATGAGTAGTTAGGATGCTTTGATTTGCCCAAATACTCGAAGAACAAAAGTTTTCAATTTTGGCCAGAACCACACGGGGGGACCCTTACAGCTTTTTCCATTTTTGATTGTCTCAGAAACTCATGTAAATCATATCAACCATACATAAACCAAACATAATCGTTAATATATAAGTGAAATAAGTAGTTAGGATGCTTTGATTCGCCCAAATACTCGAAGAACAAAAGTTTTCAATTTTTGCCAGAACCATAAGGGGGGACCCTTACAGCTTTTTCCAATTTTTGATTGCCTCAGAAACTCATGTAAATCATATCAACCATACATAAACTAAACATAATAGTTAATATATAAGTGAAATGAGTAGTTAGGATGCTTTGATTCGCCCAAATACTCGAAGAATAAAAGTTTTCAATTTTGGCCAGAACCACAAGGTGGGACCCTTACAGCTTTTTCCATTTTTGATTGCCTCAGAAACTCATGGAAATCATATCAACCATACATAAACCAAACCTAATCGTTAATATATAAGTGAAATGAGTAGTTAGGATGCTTTGGTTCACCCAAATACACGAAAAACAAAAGTTTTCAATTTTGGTCAGAACCACAAGGGGGGACCCTTACAACTTTTTCCATTTTTGATTGCCTCAGAAACTCATGTAAATCATATCAACCATATATAAACCAAACATAATCGTTAATATATGAGTGAAATGAGTAGTTAGGATGCTTTGATTCGCCCAAATACTCGAAGAACAAAAGTTTTCAATTTTTGCCAGAACCACAAGGGGGGACCCTTACAGCTTTTTCCAATTTTTTATTGCCTCAGAAACTCATGTAAATCATATCAACCATACATAAACCAAACATAATCGCTAATATATAAGTGAAATGAGTAGTTAGGATGCTTTGATTCACCCAAATACTCGAAGAACAAAAGTTTTCAATTTTTGCAAGAACCACAAGGGGGGACCCTTACAACTTTTTCCAATTTTTGATTGCCTCAGAAACTCATGTAAATAATATCAACCATACATAAACTAAACATAATCGTTAATAATATAAGTGAAATAAGTAGTTAGGATGCTTTGATTCGCCCAAATACTCGAAGAACAAAAGTTTTCAATTTTTGCCAGAACCATAAGAGGGGACCCTTACAGCTTTTTCCAATTTTTGTTTGCCTCAGAAACTCATGTAAATCATATCAACCATACATAAACTAAAGATAATCGTTAATATATAAGTTAAATGAGCAGTTAGGATGCTTTGATTCGCCCAAATACTCGAAGAACAAAAGTTTTCAATTTTGGCCAGAACCACAAGGGGGGACCCTTACAGCTTTTTCCATTTTTGATTACCTCAGAGACTCATGTAAATCATATCAACCATACATAAAGCAAACATAATCGTTAATATATAAGTGAAATGAGTGGTTAGGATGCTTTGATTCGCCCAAATACTAGAAGAACAAAAGTTTTTAATTTTTGCAAGAACCACAAGGGGGGACCCTTACAGCTTTTTCTAATTTTTGATTACCTAAAAAACTCATGTAACTCGTATCAACCATACATAAGCCAAACATAATCGTTAATATATAAGTGAAATGAGTAGTTAGGATGCTTTGATTCGCCCAAATACTCGAAGAACAAATGTTTTCAATTTTTGCCAGAACCACAAGGGGGGACCCATACAGCTTTTTTCAATTTTTGGTTGCCTCGGGAACTCATGTAAATCATATCAACCATACATAAACCAAACCTAATCATTAATATATAAGTGAAATGAGTAGTTAGGATACTTTGATTCACCCAAATACTCGAAAAACAAAAGTTTTCAATTTTGGCCAGAACCACAAGGGGGGACCCTTACAGCTTTTTCCATTTTTGATTGCCTCAGAAACTCATGTAAATCATATCAACCATACATAAACCAAACATAATCGTTAATATATAAGTGAAATGAGTAGTTAGGATGCTTTGATTCGCCCAAATACTCGAAGAACAAAAGTTTTCAATTTTTGCCAGAACCACAATGGGGGACCCTTGCAGCCTTTTCCATTTTTTGATTGTCTCAGAAACTCATGTAAGTCATATCAACCATACATGAACTAAACATAATATTTAATATATAAGTGATATAAGTAGGTAGGATGCTTTGATTCGCCCAAATACTCGAAGAATAAAAGTTTTCAATTTTTGCCAGAACCACAAGGGGGGACCCTTACAAGTTTTTCCAATTTTTGATTACCTCAGAAACTCATGTAAATAATATCAACCATACATAAACCAAACATAATCGTTAATATATAAGTGAAATGAGTAGTTAGGATGCTTTGATTCGCCCAAATACTAGAAGAACAAAAGTTTTCAATTTTTGCCAGAACCACAAGGGGGGACCCTTACAGTTTTTTCCAATTTTTGATTGCCTCAGAAACTCATGTAAATCATATCAACCATACATAAACCAAACATAATCGTTAATATATAAGTGAAATGAGTAGTTAGGATGCTTTGATTCGCCCAAATACTCGAAGAACAAAAGTTTTCAATTTTTGCCAGAACCACAATGGGGGACCCTTGCAGCTTTTTCCATTTTTTGATTGTCTCAGAAACTCATGTAAGTCATATCAACCATACATAAACTAAACATAATATTTAATATATAAGTGATATAAGTAGGTAGGATGCTTTGATTCGCCCAAATACTCGAAGAATAAAAGTTTTCAATTTTTGCCAGAACCACAAGGGGGGACCCTTACAAGTTTTTCCAATTTTTGATTACCTCAGAAACTCATGTAAATAATATCAACCATACATAAACCAAACATAATCGTTAATATATAAGTGAAATGAGTAGTTAGGATGCTTTTATTCGCCCAAATACTCGAAGAACAAAAGTTTTCAATTATTGCCAGAACCACAAGGGGGGACCCTTACAGCTTTTTCCAATTTTTGATTGCCTCAGAAACTCATGTAAATCATATCAACCATACATAAACTAAACATAATCTTTAATATATAAGTGAAATAAGTAGGTAGGATGCTTTGATTCGCCCAAATACTCGAAGAACAAAAGTTTTCAATTTTTGCCAGAACCACAAGGTGGGACCCTTACATCTTTTTCCATTTTTGATTGCCTCAGAAACTCATGTAAATCATATCAACCATACATAAACCAAACCTAATCGTTAATATATAAGTGAAATGAGTAGTTAGGATGCTTTGGTACAAAAAATACATGAAAAACAAAAGTTTTCAATTTTGGTCAGAACCACAAGGGGGGACCCTTACAACTTTTTCCATTTTTGATTGCCTCAGAAACTCATGTAAATCATATCAACCATACATAAACCAAACATAATCGTTAATATATGAGTGAAATGAGTAGTTAGGATGCCTTGATTCGCCCAAATACTCGAAGAACAAAAGTTTTCAATTTTTGCCAGAACCACAAGGGGGGACCCTTACAGCTTTTTCCAATTTTTTATTGCCTCAGAAACTCATGTAAATCATATCAACCATACATAAACCAAACATAATCGCTAATATATAAGTGAAATGAGTAGTTAGGATGCTTTGATTCACCCAAATAGTCGAAGAACAAAAGTTTTCAATTTTTGCCAGAACCACAAGGGGGGACCCTTACAACTTTTTCCAATTTTTGATTGCCTCAGAAACTCATGTAAATAATATCAACCATACATAAACTAAACATAATCGTTAATAATATAAGTGAAATAAGTAGTTAGGATGCTTTGATTCGCCCAAATACTCGAAGAACAAAAGTTTTCAATTTTTGCCAGAACCATAAGAGGGGACCCTTACAGCTTTTTCCAATTTTTGTTTGCCTCAGAAACTGATGTAAATCATATCAACCATACATAAACTAAAGATAATCGTTAATATATAAGTTAAATGAGCAGTTAGGATGCTTTGATTCGCCCAAATACTCGAAGAACAAAAGTTTTCAATTTTGGCCAGAACCACAAGGGGGGACCCTTACAGCTTTTTCCATTTTTGATTACCTCAGAGACTCATGTAAATCATATCAACCATACATAAAGCAAACATAATCGTTAATATATAAGTGAAATGAGTGGTTAGGATGCTTTGATTCGCCCAAATACTAGAAGAACAAAAGTTTTCAATTTTTGCAAGAACCACAAGGGGGGACCCTTACAGCTTTTTCTAATTTTTGATTGCCTAAAAAACTCATGTAACTCGTATCAACCATACATAAGCCAAACATAATCGTTAATATATAAGTGAAATGAGTAGTTAGGATGCTTTGATTCGCCCAAATACTCGAAGAACAAATGTTTTCAATTTTTGCCAGAACCACAAGGGGGGACCCATACAGCTTTTTCCAATTTTTGGTTGCCTCGGAAACTCATGTAAATCATATCAACCATACATAAACCAAACCTAATCATTAATATATAAGTCAAATGAGTAGTTAGGATACTTTGATTCACCCAAATACTCGAAAAACAAAAGTTTTCAATTTTGGCCAGAACCACAAGGGGGGACCCTTACAGCTTTTTCCATTTTTGATTGCCTCAGAAACTCATGTAAATCATATCAACCATACATAAACCAAACATAATCGTTAATATATAAGTGAAATGAGTAGTTAGGATGCTTTGATTAGCCCAAATACTCGAAGAACAAAAGTTTTCAATTTTTGCCAGAACCACAATGGGGGACCCTTGCAGCTTTTTCCATTTTTTGATTGTCTCAGAAACTCATGTAAGTCATATCAACCATACATAAACTAAACATAATATTTAATATATAAGTGATATAAGTAGGTAGGATGCTTTGATTCGCCCAAATACTCGAAGAACAAAAGTTTTCAATTTTTGCCAGAACCACAAGGGGGGACCCTTACAAGTTTTTCCAATTTTTGATTACCTCAGAAACTCATGTAAATAATATCAACCATACATAAACCAAACATAATCGTTAATATATAAGTGAAATGAGTAGTTAGGATGCTTTGATTCGCCCAAATACTAGAAGAACAAAAGTTTTCAATTTTTGCCAGAACCACAAGGGGGGACCCTTACAACTTTTTCCAATTTTTGATTGCCTCAGGAATTCATGTAAATCATATCAACCATACATAAACCAAACCTAATCATTAATATATATGTGAAATGAGTAGTTAGGATGCTTTGATTCACCCAAATACTCGAAAAACAAAAGTTTTCAATTTTGGCCAGAACTACAAGGGGGGACCATTACAGCTTTTTCCATTTTTAATTGCCTCAGAAACTCATGTAAATCATATCAACCATACATAAACCAAACATAATCGTTAATATATAAGTGAAATGAGTAGTTAGGATGCTTTTATTCGCCCAAATACTCGAAGAACAAAAGTTTTCAATTATTGCCAGAACCACAAGGGGGGACCCTTACAGCTTTTTCCAATTTTTGATTGCCTCAGAAACTCATGTAAATCATATCAACCATACATAAACTAAACATAATATTTAATATATAAGTGAAATAAGTAGGTAGGATGCTTTGATTCGCCCAAATACTCGAAGAACAAAAGTTTTCAATTTTTGCCAGAACCACAATAGGGGACCCTTACAACTTTTTCCAATTTTTGATTGCCTCAGGAACTCATGTAAATCATATCAACCATACATAAACCAAACCTAATCGTTAATATATATGTGAAATGAGTAGTTAGGATGCTTTGATTCACCCAAATACTCAAAAAACAAAAGTTTTCAATTTTGGCCAGAACCACAAGGGGGGACCATTACAGCTTTTTCCATTTTTGATTGCCTCAGAAACTCATGTAAATCATATCAACCATACATAAACCAAACATAATCGTTAATATATAAGTGAAATGAGCAGTTAGGATGCTTTGATTCGCCCAAATACTTGAAGAACAAAAGTTTTCAATTTTTGCCAGAACCACAAGGGGGGACCCTTACAGCTTTTTCCAATTTTTGATTGCCTCAGAAACTCATGTAAATCATATCAACCATACATAAACCAAATATAATCGTTAATATATAAGTGAAATGAGTAGTTAGGATGCTTTTATTCGTCCAAATATTCGAAGAACAAAAGTTTTCAATTATTGCCAGAACCACAAGGGGGGACCCTTACAACTTTTTCCAATTTTTGATTGCCTCAGAAACTCTTGTAAATCATATAAACCATACATAAACCAAACATAATCGTTAATATATAAGTGAAATAAGTGGTTAGGATGCTTTGATTCGCCCAAATACTAGAAGAACAAAAGTTTTCAATTTTTGCCAGAACCACAAGGGGGGACCCTTGCAGCTTTTTCCATTTTTTGATTGCCTCAGAAACTCATGTAAATCATATCAAACATACATAAACTAAACAGAATCTTTAATATATAAGTGAAATAAGTAGGTAAGATGCTTTGATTCGCCCAAATACTCGAAGAACAAAAGTTTTCAATTTTTGCCAGAACCACAAGGGGGACCATTACAGCTTTTTCCAATTTTTGATTGCCTCAGAAACTCATGTAAATCATATCAACCATACATAAACTAAACATAATCGTTAATATATAAGTGAAATGACTAGTTAGGATGCTTTGATTCGCCCAAATACTCGAAGAACAAAATTTTCAATTTTTGCCAGAACCACAAGGGGGGACCCTTACAGCTTTTTCCAATTTTTGATTGCCTCAGAAACTCAGGTAAATCATATCAACCATACATAAACTAAACATAATCTTTAATATATAAGTGAAATAAGTAGGTAGGATGCTTTGATTCGCCCAAATACTCGAAGAACAAAAGTTTTCAATTTTTGCCAGAACCACAAGGGGGGACCATTACAGCTTTTTCCAATTTTTGATTGCCTCAGAAACTCATGTAAATCATATCAACCATACATAAACCAAACATAATCATTAATATATAAGTGAAATGAGTAGTTAGGATGCTTTGATTCACCCAAATACTCGAAGAACAAAAGTTTTCAATTTTTGCCAGAACCACAAGGGGGGACCCTTACAACTTTTTCCAATTTTTGATTGCCTCAGAAACTCATGTAAATAATATCAACCATACATAAACTAAACATAATCGTTAATAATATAAGTGAAATAAGTAGTTAGGATGCTTTGATTCGCCCAAATACTCGAAGAACAAAAGTTTTCAATTTTTGCCAGAACCATAAGAGGGGACCCTAACAGCTTTTTCCAATTTTTGTTTGCCTCAGAAACTCATGTAAATCATATCAACCATACATAAACTAAAGATAATCGTTAATATATAAGTTAAATGAGCAGTTAGGATGCTTTGATTCGCCCAAATACTCGAAGAACAAAAGTTTTCAATTTTGGCCAGAACCACAAGGGGGGACCCTTACAGCTCTTTCCATTTTTGATTACCTCAGAGACTCATGTAAATCATATCAACCATACATAAAGCAAACATAATCGTTAATATATAAGTGAAATGAGTGGTTAGGATGCTTTGATTCGCCCAAATACTAGAAGAACAAAAGTTTTCAATTTTTGCAAGAACCACAAGGGGGGACCCTTACAGCTTTTTCTAATTTTTGATTGCCTAAAAAACTCATGTAACTCGTATCAACCATACATAAGCCAAACATAATCGTTAATATATAAGTGAAATGAGTAGTTAGGATGCTTTGATTCGCCCAAATACTCGAAGAACAAATGTTTTCAATTTTTGCCAAAACCACAAGGGGGGACCCATACAGCTTTTTCCAATTTTTGGTTGCCTCGGGAACTCATGTGAATCATATCAACCATACATAAACCAAACCTAATCATTAATATATAAGTGAAATGAGTAGTTAGGATACTTTGATTCACCCAAATACTCGAAAAACAAAAGTTTTCAATTTTGGCCAGAACCACAAGGGGGGACCCTTACAGCTTTTTCCATTTTTGATTGCCTCAGAAACTCATGTAAATCATATCAACCATACATAAACCAAACATAATCGTTAATATATAAGTGAAATGAGTAGTTAGGATGCTTTGATTCGCCCAAATACTCGAAGAACAAAAGTTTTCAATTTTTGCCAGAACCACAATGGGGGACCCTTGCAGCTTTTTCCATTTTTTGATTGTCTCAGAAACTCATGTAAGTCATATCAACCATACATAAACTAAACATAATATTTAATATATAAGTGATATAAGTAGGTAGGATGCTTTGATTCGCCCAAATACTCGAAGAACAAAAGTTTTCAATTTTTGCCAGAACCACAAGGGGGGACCCTTACAAGTTTTTCCAATTTTTGATTACCTCAGAAACTCATGTAAATAATATCAACCATACATAAACCAAACATAATCGTTAATATATAAGTGAAATGAGTAGTTAGGATGCTTTGATTCGCCCAAATACTAGAAGAACAAAAGTTTTCAATTTTTGCCAGAACCACAAGGGGGGACCCTTACAGCTTTTTCCAATTTTGATTGCCTCAGGAATTCATGTAAACCATATCAACCATACATAAACCAAACCTAATCATTAATATATATGTGAAATGAGTAGTTAGGATGCTTTGATTCACCCAAATACTCGAAAAACAAAAGTTTTCAATTTTGGCCAGAACTACAAGGGGGGACCATTACAGCTTTTTCCATTTTTAATTGCCTCAGAAACTCATGTAAATCATATCAACCATACATAAACCAAACATAATCGTTAATATATAAGTGAAATGAGTAGTTAGGATGCTTTTATTCGCCCAAATACTCGAAGAACAAAAGTTTTCAATTATTGCCAGAACCACAAGGGGGGACCCTTACAGCTTTTTCCAATTTTTGATTGCCTCAGAAACTCATGTAAATCATATCAACCATACATAAACTAAACATAATCTTTAATATATAAGTGAAATAAGTAGGTAGGATGCTTTGATTCGCCCAAATACTCGAAGAACAAAAGTTTTCAATTTTTGCCAGAACCACAAGGGGGGACCATTACAGCTTTTTCCAATTTTTGATTGCCTCAGAAACTCATGTAAATCATATCAACCATACATAAACCAAACATAATCATTAATATATAAGTGAAATGAGTAGTTAGGATGCTTTGATTCGCCCAAATACTCGAAAAACAAAAGTTTTCAATTTTGGCCAGAACCACAAGGGGGGACCCTTACAGCTTTTTCCATTTTTGATTGCCTCAGAAACTCATGTAAATCATATCAACCATACATAAACCAAACATAATCGTTAATATATAAGTGAAATAAGTGGTTAGGATGCTTTGATTCGCCCAAATACTAGAAGAACAAAAGTTTTCAATTTTTGCCAGAACCACAAGGGGGGACCCTTGCAGCTTTTTCCATTTTTTGATTGCCTCAGAAACCCATGTAAATCATATCAACCATACATAAACTAAACATAATATTTAATATATAAGTGAAATAAGTAGGTAGGATGCTTTGATTCGCCCAAATACTCGAAGAACAAAAGTTTTCAACTTTTGCCAGAACCACAAGGGGGGACCCTTACAGCTTTTTCCAATTTTTGGTTGCCTCAGAAACTCATGTAAATCATATCAACCATACATAAACCAAACATAATCGTTAATATATAAGTGAAATGAGCAGTTAGGATGCTTTGATTCGCCCAAATACTTGAAGAACAAAAGTTTTCAATTTTTGCCAGAACCACAAGGGGGGACCCTTATAGCTTTTTCCAATTTTTGATTGCCTCAGAAACTCATGTAAATCATATCAACCATACATAAACCAAACCTAATCATTAATATATATGTGAAATGAGTAGTTAGGATGCTTTGATTCACCCAAATACTCGAAAAACAAAAGTTTTCAATTTTGGCCAGAACTACAAGGGGGGACCATTACAGCTCTTTCCATTTTTGATTACCTCAGAGACTCATGTAAATCATATCAACCATACATAAACCAAACATAATCGTTAATATATAAGTGAAATGAGTAGTTAGGATGCTTTTATTCGCCCAAATACTCGAAGAACAAACGTTTTCAATTATTGCCAGAACCACAAGGGGGGACCCTTACAGCTTTTTCCAATTTTTGATTGCCTCAGAAACTCATGTAACTCGTATCAACCATACATAAACTAAACATAATCTTTAATATATAAGTGAAATAAGTAGGTAGGATGCTTTGATTCGCCCAAATACTCGAAGAACAAAAGTTTTCAATTTTTGCCAGAACCACAAGGGGGGACCATTACAGCTTTTTCCAATTTTTGATTGCCTCAGAAACTCATGTAAATCATATCAACCATACATAAACCAAACATAATCATTAATATATAAGTGAAATGAGTAGTTAGGATGCTTTGATTCGCCCAAATACTCGAAAAACAAAAGTTTTCAATTTTGGCCAGAACCACAAGGGGGGACCCTTACAGCTTTTTCCATTTTTGATTGCCTCAGAAACTCATGTAAATCATATCAACCATACATAAACCAAACATAATCGTTAATATATAAGTGAAATAAGTGGTTAGGATGCTTTGATTCGCCCAAATACTAGAAGAACAAAAGTTTTCAATTTTTGCCAGAACCACAAGGGGGGACCCTTGCAGCTTTTTCCATTTTTTGATTGCCTCAGAAACCCATGTAAATCATATCAACCATACATAAACTAAACATAATCTTTAATATATAAGTGAAATAAGTAGGTAGGATGCTTTGATTCGCCCAAATACTCGAAGAACAAAAGTTTTCAACTTTTGCCAGAACCACAAGGGGGGACCCTTACAGCTTTTTCCAATTTTTGGTTGCCTCAGAAACTCATGTAAATCATATCAACCATACATAAACCAAACATAATCGTTAATATATAAGTGAAATGAGCAGTTAGGATGCTTTGATTCGCCCAAATACTTGAAGAACAAAAGTTTTCAATTTTTGCCAGAACCACAAGGGGGGACCCTTACAGCTTTTTCCAATTTTTGATTGCCTCAGAAACTCATGTAAATCATATCAACCATACATAACCCAAATATAATCGTTAATATATAAGTGAAATGAGTAGTTAGGATGCTTTTATTCGTCCAAATATTCGAAGAACAAAAGTTTTCAATTTTGGCCAGAACCACAAGGGGGGACCCTTACAGCTCTTTCCATTTTTGATTACCTCAGAGACTCATGTAAATCATATCAACCATACATAAAGCAAACATAATCGTTAATATATAAGTGAAATGAGTGGTTAGGATGCTTTGATTCGCCCAAATACTAGAAGAACAAAAGTTTTCAATTTTTGCAAGAACCACAAGGGGGGACCCTTACAGCTTTTTCTAATTTTTGATTGCCTAAAAAACTCATGTAACTCGTATCAACCATACATAAGCCAAACATAATCGTTAATATATAAGTGAAATGAGTAGTTAGGATGCTTTGATTCGCCCAAATACTCGAAGAACAAATGTTTTCAATTTTTGCCAGAACCACAAGGGGGGACCCATACAGCTTTTTCCAATTTTTGGTTGCCTCGGGAACTCATGTAAATCATATCAACCATACATAAACCAAACCTAATCATTAATATATAAGTGAAATGAGTAGTTAGGATACTTTGATTCACCCAAATACTCGAAAAACAAAAGTTTTCAATTTTGGCCAGAACCACAAGGGGGGACCCTTACAGCTTTTTCCATTTTTGATTGCCTCAGAAACTCATGTAAATCATATCAACCATACATAAACCAAACATAATCATTAATATATAAGTGAAATGAGTAGTTAGGATGCTTTGATTCGCCCAAATACTCGAAGAACAAAAGTTTTCAATTTTTGCCAGAACCACAATGGGGGACCCTTGCAGCTTTTTCCATTTTTTGATTGTCTCAGAAACTCATGTAAGTCATATCAACCATACATAAACTAAACATAATATTTAATATATAAGTGATATAAGTAGGTAGGATGCTTTGATTCGCCCAAATACTCGAAGAACAAAAGTTTTCAATTTTTGCCAGAACCACAAGGGGGGACCCTTACAAGTTTTTCCAATTTTTGATTACCTCAGAAACTCATGTAAATAATATCAACCATACATAAACCAAACATAATCGTTAATATATAAGTGAAATGAGTAGTTAGGATGCTTTGATTCGCCCAAATACTAGAAGAACAAAAGTTTTCAATTTTTGCCAGAACCACAAGGGGGGACCCTTACAGCTTTTTCCAATTTTGATTGCCTCAGGAATTCATGTAAATCATATCAACCATACATAAACCAAACCTAATCATTAATATATATGTGAAATGAGTAGTTAGGATGCTTTGATTCACCCAAATACTCGAAAAACAAAAGTTTTCAATTTTGGCCAGAACTACAAGGGGGGACCATTACAGCTTTTTCCATTTTTAATTGCCTCAGAAACTCATGTAAATCATATCAACCATACATAAACCAAACATAATCGTTAATATATAAGTGAAATGAGTAGTTAGGATGCTTTTATTCGCCCAAATACTCGAAGAACAAAAGTTTTCAATTATTGCCAGAACCACAAGGGGGGACCCTTACAGCTTTTTCCAATTTTTGATTGCCTCAGAAACTCATGTAAATCATATCAACCATACATAAACTAAACATAATCTTTAATATATAAGTGAAATAAGTAGGTAGGATGCTTTGATTCACCCAAATACTCGAAGAACAAAAGTTTTCAATTTTTGCCAGAACCACAAGGGGGGACCATTACAGCTTTTTCCAATTTTTGATTGCCTCAGAAACTCATGTAAATCATATCAACCATACATAAACCAAACATAATCATTAATATATAAGTGAAATGAGTAGTTAGGATGCTTTGATTCGCCCAAATACTCGAAGAACAAAAGTTTTCAATTTTGGCCAGAACCACAAGGGGGGACCCTTACAGCTTTTTCCATTTTTGATTGCCTCAGAAACTCATGTAAATCATATCAACCATACATAAAACAAACATAATCGTTAATATATAAGTGAAATAAGTGGTTAGGATGCTTTGATTCGCCCAAATACTAGAAGAACAAAAGTTTTCAATTTTTGCCAGAACCACAAGGGGGGACCCTTGCAGCTTTTTCCATTTTTTGATTGCCTCAGAAACCCATGTAAATCATATCAACCATACATAAACTAAACATAATCTTTAATATATAAGTGAAATAAGTAGGTAGGATGCTTTGATTCGCCCAAATACTCGAAGAACAAAAGTTTTCAACTTTTGCCAGAACCACAAGGGGGGACCCTTACAGCTTTTTCCAATTTTTGGTTGCCTCAGAAACTCATGTAAATCATATCAACCATACATAAAGCAAACATAATCGTTAATATATAAGTGAAATGAGCAGTTAGGATGCTTTGATTCGCCCAAATACTTGAAGAACAAAAGTTTTCAATTTTTGCCAGAACCACAAGGGGGGACCCTTAAAGCTTTTTCCAATTTTTGATTGCCTCAGAAACTCATGTAAATCATATCAACCATACATAACCCAAATATAATCGTTAATATATAAGTGAAATGAGTAGTTAGGATGCTTTTATTCGTCCAAATATTCGAAGAACAAAAGTTTTCAATTATTGCCAGAACCACAAGGGGGGACCCTTACAACTTTTTCCAATTTTTGATTGCCTCAGAAACTCTTGTAAATCATATAAACCATACATAAACCAAACATAATCGTTAATATATAAGTGAAATAAGTGGTTAGGATGCTTTGATTCGCCCAAATACTAGAAGAACAAAAGTTTTCAATTTTTGCCAGAACCACAAGGGGGGACCCTTGCAGCTTTTTCCATTTTTTGATTGCCTCAGAAACTCATGTAAATCATATCAAACATACATAAACTAAACATAATATTTAATATATAAGTGAAATAAGTAGGTAAGATGCTTTGATTCGCCCAAATACTCGAAGAACAAAAGTTTTCAATTTTTGCCAGAACCACAAGGGGGGACCCTTACAGCTTTTTCCAATTTTTGATTGCCTCAGAAACTCATGTAAATCATATCAACCATACATAAACTAAACATAATCGTTAATATATAAGTGAAATGACTAGTTAGGATGCTTTGATTCGCCCAAATACTCGAAGAACAAAAGTTTTCAATTTTTGCCAGAACCACAAGGGGGGACCCTTACAGCTTTTTCCATTTTTGATTGCCTTAGAAACTCATGTAAATCATATCAACCACACATAAACCAAACATAATCGTTAATATATAAGTGAAATGAGCAGTTAGGATGCTTTGATTCGCCCAAATACTTGAAGAACAAAAGTTTTCAATTTTTGCCAGAACCACAAGGGGGGACCCTTGCAGCTTTTTCCATTTTTTGATTGCCTCAGAAACTCATGTAAATCATATCAACCATACATAAACTAAACATAATCTTTAATATATAAGTGAAATAAGTAGGTAGGATGCTTTGATTCGCCCAAATACTCGAAGAACAAAAGTTTTCAATTTTTGCCAGAACCACAAGGGGGGACCTTTACAGCTTTTTCCAATTTTTGATTGCCTCAGAAACTCATGTAAATCATATCAACCATACATAAACTAAACATAATCGTTAATATATAAGTGAAATGACTAGTTAGGATGCTTTGATTCGCCCAAATACTCGAAGAACAAAAGTTTTCAATTTTTGCCAGAACCACAAGGGGGGACCCTTACAGCTTTTTCCATTTTTGATTGCCTTAGAAACTCATGTAAATCATATCAACCAGACATAAACTAAACATAATCGTTAATAATATAAGTGAAATAAGTAGTTAGGATGCTTTGATTCACCCAAATACTCGAAAAACAAAAGTTTTCAATTTTTGCCAGAACCACAAGGGGGGACCCTTACAACTTTTTCCAATTTTGTATTGCCTCAGGAACGCATGTAAATCATATCAACCATACATAAACCAAACCTAATCGTTAATATATATGTGAAATGAGTAGTTAGGATGCTTTGATTCACCCAAATACTCGAAAAACAAAAGTTTTCAATTTTGGCCAGAACCACAAGGGGGGACCATTACAGCTTTTTCCATTTTTGATTGCCTCAGAAACTCATGTAAATCATATCAACCACACATAAACCAAACATAATCGTTAATATATAAGTGAAATGAGCATTTAGGATGCTTTGATTCGCCCAAATACTTGAAGAACAAAAGTTTTCAATTTTTGCCAGAACCACAAGGGGGGACCCTTGCAGCTTTTTCCATTTTTTGATTGCCTCAGAAACTCATGTAAATCATATCAACCATACATAAACTAAACATAATCTTTAATATATAAGTGAAATAAGTAGGTAGGATGCTTTGATTCGCCCAAATACTCGAAGAACAAAAGTTTTCAATTTTTGCCAGAACCACAAGGGGGGACCTTTACAGCTTTTTCCAATTTTTGATTGCCTCAGAAACTCATGTAAATCATATCAACCATACATAAACTAAACATAATCGTTAATATATAAGTGAAATGACTAGTTAGGATGCTTTGATTCGCCCAAATACTCGAAGAACAAAAGTTTTCAATTTTTGCCAGAACCACAAGGGGGGACCCTTACAGCTTTTTCCATTTTTGATTGCCTTAGAAACTCATGTAAATCATATCAACCAGACATAAACTAAACATAATCGTTAATAATATAAGTGAAATAAGTAGTTAGGATGCTTTGATTCACCCAAATACTCGAAAAACAAAAGTTTTCAATTTTTGCCAGAACCACAAGGGGGGACCCTTACAACTTTTTCCAATTTTTTATTGCCTCAGGAACGCATGTAAATCATATCAACCATACATAAACCCAACCTAATCGTTAATATATATGTGAAATGAGTAGTTAGGATGCTTTGATTCACCCAAATACTCGAAAAACAAAAGTTTTCAATTTTGGCCAGAACCACAAGGGGGGACCATTACAGCTTTTTCCATTTTTGATTGCCTCAGAAACTCATGTAAATCATATCAACCACACATAAACCAAACATAATCGTTAATATATAAGTGAAATGAGCAGTTAGGATGCTTTGATTCGCCCAAATACTTGAAGAACAAAAGTTTTCAATTTTTGCCAGAACCACAAGGGGGGACCCTTGCAGCTTTTTCCATTTTTTGATTGCCTCAGAAACTCATGTAAATCATATCAACCATACATAAACTAAACATAATCTTTAATATATAAGTGAAATAAGTAGGTAGGATGCTTTGATTCGCCCAAATACTCGAAGAACAAAAGTTTTCAATTTTTGCCAGAACCACAAGGGGGGACCCTTACAGCTTTTTCCAATTTTTGATTGCCTCAGAAACTCATGTAAATCATATCAACCATACATAAACTAAACATAATCGTTAATATATAAGTGAAATGACTAGTTAGGATGCTTTGATTCGCCCAAATACTCGAAGAACAAAAGTTTTCAATTTTTGCCAGAACCACAAGGGGGGACCCTTACAGCTTTTTCCATTTTTGATTGCCTTAGAAACTCATGTAAATCATATCAACCAGACATAAACTAAACATAATCGTTAATAATATAAGTGAAATAAGTAGTTAGGATGCTTTGATTCACCCAAATACTCGAAAAACAAAAGTTTTCAATTTTGGCCAGAACCACAAGGGGGGACCATTACAGCTTTTTCCATTTTTGATTGCCTCAGAAACTCATGTAAATCATATCAACCATACATAAACCAAACATAATCGTTAATATATAAGTGAAATGAGCAGTTAGGATGCTTTGATTCGCCCAAATACTTGAAGAACAAAAGTTTTCAATTTTTGCCAGAACCACAAGGGGGGACCCTTACAGCTTTTTCCAATTTTTGATTGCCTCAGAAACTCATGTAAATCATATCAACCATACATAAACCAAACATAATCATTAATATATAAGTGAAATGAGCAGTTAGGATGCTTTGATTCGCCCAAATACTTGAAGAACAAAAGTTTTCAATTTTTGCCAGAACCACAAGGGGGGACCATTACAGCTTTTTCCATTTTTGATTGCCTCAGAAACTCATGTAAATCATATCAACCACACATAAACCAAACATAATCGTTAATATATAAGTGAAATGAGCAGTTAGGATGCTTTGATTCGCCCAAATACTTGAAGAACAAAAGTTTTCAGTTTTTGCCAGAACCACAAGGGGGGACCCTTGCAGCTTTTTCCATTTTTTGATTGCCTCAGAAACTCATGTAAATCATATCAACCATACATAAACCAAACATAATCATTAATATATAAGTGAAATGAGCAGTTAGGATGCTTTGATTCGCCCAAATACTTGAAGAACAAAAGTTTTCAATTTTGGCCAGAACCACAAGGGGGGACCATTACAGCTTTTTCCATTTTTGATTGCCTCAGAAACTCATGTAAATCATATCAACCACACATAAACCAAACATAATCGTTAATATATAAGTGAAATGAGCAGTTAGGATGCTTTGATTCGCCCAAATACTTGAAGAACAAAAGTTTTCAATTTTTGCCAGAACCACAAGGGGGACCCTTGCAGCTTTTTCCATTTTTTGATTGCCTCAGAAACTCATGTAAATCATATCAACAATACATAAACTAAACAGAATCTTTAATATATAAGTGAAATAAGTAGGTAGGATGCTTTGATTCGCCCAAATACTCGAAGAACAAAAGTTTTCAATTTTTGCCAGAACCACAAGGGGGGACCCTTACAGCTTTTTCCAATTTTTGATTGTCTCAGAAACTCATGTAAATCATATCAACCATACATAAACTAAACATAATCGTTAATATATAAGTGAAATGACTAGTTAGGATGCTTTGATTCGCCCAAATACTCGAAGAACAAAAGTTTTCAATTTTTGCCAGAACCACAAGGGGGGACCCTTACAGCTTTTTCCATTTTTGATTGCCTTAGAAACTCATGTAAATCATATCAACCAGACATAAAACTAAACATAATCGTTAATAATATAAGTGAAATAAGTAGTTAGGATGCTTTGATTCACCCAAATACTCGAAAAACAAAAGTTTTCAATTTTTGCCAGAACCACAAGGGGGGACCCTTACAACTTTTTCCAATTTTTTATTGCCTCAGGAACGCATGTAAATCATATCAACCATACATAAACCAAACCTAATCGTTAATATATATGTGAAATGAGTAGTTAGGATGCTTTGATTCACCCAAATACTCGAAAAACAAAAGTTTTCAATTTTGGCCAGAAACCACAAGGGGGGACCATTACAGCTTTTTCCATTTTTTGATTGCCTCAGAAACTCATGTAAATCATATCAACCACACATAAACCAAACATAATCGTTAATATATAAGTGAAATGAGCAGTTAGGATGCTTTGATTCGCCCAAATACTTGAAGAACAAAAGTTTTCAATTTTTGCCAGAACCACAAGGGGGGACCCTTGCAGCTTTTTCCATTTTTTGATTGCCTCAGAAACTCATGTAAATCATATCAACCATACATAAACTAAACATAATCTTTAATATATAAGTGAAATAAGTAGGTAGGATGCTTTGATTCGCCCAAATACTCGAAGAACAAAAGTTTTCAATTTTTGCCAGAACCACAAGGGGGGACCCTTACAGCTTTTTCCAATTTTTGATTGCCTCAGAAACTCATGTAAATCATATCAACCATACATAAACTAAACATAATCGTTAATATATAAGTGAAATGACTAGTTAGGATGCTTTGATTCGCCCAAATACTCGAAGAACAAAAGTTTTCCATTTTTGCCAGAACCACAAGGGGGGACCCTTACAGCTTTTTCCATTTTTGATTGCCTTAGAAACTCATGTAAATCATATCAACCAGACATAAACTAAACATAATCGTTAATAATATAAGTGAAATAAGTAGTTAGGATGCTTTGATTCACCCAAATACTCGAAAAACAAAAGTTTTCAATTTTGGCCAGAACCACAAGGGGGGACCATTACAGCTTTTTCCATTTTTGATTGCCTCAGAAACTCATGTAAATCATATCAACCATACATAAACCAAACATAATCGTTAATATATAAGTGAAATGAGCAGTTAGGATGCTTTGATTCGCCCAAATACTTGAAGAACAAAAGTTTTCAATTTTTGCCAGAACCACAAGGGGGGACCCTTACAGCTTTTTCCAATTTTTGATTGCCTCAGAAAGTCATGTAAATCATATCAACCATACATAAACCAAACATAATCATTAATATATAAGTGAAATGAGCAGTTAGGATGCTTTGATTCGCCCAAATACTTGAAGAACAAAAGTTTTCAATTTTTGCCAGAACCACAAGGGGGGACCATTACAGCTTTTTCCATTTTTGATTGCCTCAGAAACTCATGTAAATCATATCAACCATACATAAACCAAACATAATCGTTAATATATAAGTGAAATGAGCAGTTAGGATGCTTTGATTCGCCCAAATACTTGAAGAACAAAAGTTTTCAATTTTTGCCAGAACCACAAGGGGGGACCCTTACAGCTTTTTCCAATTTTTGATTGCCTCAGAAACTCATGTAAATCATATCAACCATACATAAACCAAACATAATCATTAATATATAAGTGAAATGAGCAGTTAGGATGCTTTGATTCGCCCAAATACTTGAAGAACAAAAGTTTTCAATTTTGGCCAGAACCACAAGGGGGGACCATTACAGCTTTTTCCATTTTTGATTGCCTCAGAAACTCATGTAAATCATATCAACCACACATAAACCAAACATAATCGTTAATATATAAGTGAAATGAGCAGTTAGGATGCTTTGATTCGCCCAAATACTTGAAGAACAAAAGTTTTCAATTTTTGCCAGAACCACAAGGGGGGACCCTTGCAGCTTTTTCCATTTTTTGATTGCCTCAGAAACTCATGTAAATCATATCAACAATACATAAACTAAACAGAATCTTTAATATATAAGTGAAATAAGTAGGTAGGATGCTTTGATTCGCCCAAATACTCGAAGAACAAAAGTTTTCAATTTTTGCCAGAACCACAAGGGGGGACCCTTACAGCTTTTTCCAATTTTTGATTGTCTCAGAAACTCATGTAAATCATATCAACCATACATAAACTAAACATAATCGTTAATATATAAGTGAAATGACTAGTTAGGATGCTTTGATTCGCCCAAATACTCGAAGAACAAAAGTTTTCAATTTTTGCCAGAACCACAAGGGGGGACCCTTACAGCTTTTTCCATTTTTGATTGCCTTAGAAACTCATGTAAATCATATCAACCAGACATAAACTAAACATAATCGTTAATAATATAAGTGAAATAAGTAGTTAGGATGCTTTGATTCACCCAAATACTCGAAAAACAAAAGTTTTCAATTTTTGCCAGAACCACAAGGGGGGACCCTTACAACTTTTTCCAATTTTTTATTGCCTCAGGAACGCATGTAAATCATATCAACCATACATAAACCAAACCTAATCGTTAATATATATGTGAAATGAGTAGTTAGGATGCTTTGATTCACCCAAATACTCGAAAAACAAAAGTTTTCAATTTTGGCCAGAACCACAAGGGGGGACCATTACAGCTTTTTCCATTTTTGATTGCCTCAGAAACTCATGTAAGTCATATCAACCATACATAAACCAAACATAATCGTTAATATATAAGTGAAATGAGCAGTTAGGATGCTTTGATTCGCCCAAATACTTGAAGAACAAAAGTTTTCAATTTTTGCCAGAACCACAAGGGGGGACCCTTACAGCTTTTTTCAATTTTTGATTGCCTCAGAAACTCATGTAAATCATATCAACCATACATAAACCAAACATAATCATTAATATATAAGTGAAATGAGTAGTTAGGATGCTTTTATTCGTCCAAATATTCGAAGAACAAAAGTTTTCAATTATTGCCAGAACCACAAGGGGGGACCCTTACAGCTTTTTCCAATTTTTGGTTGCCTCAGAAACTCATGTAAATCATATCAACCATACATAAACCAAACATAATCGTTAATATATAAGTGAAATGAGCAGTTAGGATGCTTTGATTCGCCCAAATACTTGAAGAACAAAAGTTTTCAATTTTTGCCAGAACCACAAGGGGGGACCCTTACAGCTTTTTCCAATTTTTGATTGCCTCAGAAACTCATGTAAATCATATCAACCATACATAACCCAAATATAATCGTTAATATATAAGTGAAATGAGTAGTTAGGATGCTTTTATTCGTCCAAATATTCGAAGAACAAAAGTTTTCAATTATTGCCAGAACCACAAGGGGGGACCCTTACAACTTTTTCCAATTTTTGATTGCCTCAGAAACTCTTGTAAATCATATAAACCATACATAAACCAAACATAATCGTTAATATATAAGTGAAATAAGTGGTTAGGATGCTTTGATTCGCCCAAATACTAGAAGAACAAAAGTTTTCAATTTTTGCCAGAACCACAAGGGGGGACCCTTGCAGCTTTTTCCATTTTTTGATTGCCTCAGAAACTCATGTAAATCATATCAAACATACATAAACTAAACATAATATTTAATATATAAGTGAAATAAGTAGGTAAGATGCTTTGATTCGCCCAAATACTCGAAGAACAAAAGTTTTCAATTTTTGCCAGAACCACAAGGGGGGACCCTTACAGCTTTTTCCAATTTTTGATTGCCTCAGAAACTCATGTAAATCATATCAACCATACATAAACTAAACATAATCGTTAATATATAAGTGAAATGACTAGTTAGGATGCTTTGATTCGCCCAAATACTCGAAGAACAAAAGTTTTCAATTTTTGCCAGAACCACAAGGGGGGACCCTTACAGCTTTTTCCAATTTTTGATTGCCTCAGAAACTCATGTAATGTAACATCCCGCTCGTCCTATAAATGAGGTACGTCATTTTTAAACCTTTTTATGTGTGTAATTATGTGATTTTGTGCTTTGCACGGCCCTATTTTGAACTCTTTAAGAGTTTAGGGGCTTGTTTGCAATTTTCTCTTTTTAGGGGTTTTTCGGTCATTCCTCGTTCGATCGAGATTTCGACCTCTTTGACCCCTTTAACGCTTTTTGGGCAGCGAAACGAGTCCGTAGACTCTGAGTTTGCCCAATTCTGACTTCGTTAGCCCTTTCTACCGATCGTTTCTTCGTGCGAGGACCGGGATAAATATCTATCTTCATCGTTTTTCGTGCCATAACTCAGCTGCTCTCTCTCTCTCCTCCCTCTCCAGCGATACACGTTACCCACACACACTCGGAGGTGTGTTTTCACACACTCGTCCAACTCGCTCGTTTCTCGACGGATTTCGACGAACCAATAGTGCTTTTCGACGAGCTCGACGACGCGGTCACAACCGTACCAAGAAATCGGCCAACCGATGACCGACGGAGGAGAAACCGCCGATTTTCAGACGCAGCGGAGGAGGGGTGGCGGAGCCGCCACTTCGCCGCCCATTTGCGGTGGTTTCCGGCCACCCTCCGGCGACACGCGCCACCCACCCAGGTAAAGGAACTCCCGGCGTGAATTTCTGGACAAGCGACGCCGCCATCGGGGCGGCGAGGAGGCCACACGCGCCGCCTGAAGCTCGCGGCGGCGGCGGCGGTTACTGTAGCGGCGTGTTTCGCCGCTTTCCGGCGACTTTTTCCGTCGGGGCTTAGTGGTTTCCGGATGTTTTCGACCTCCTGAACCCATTTCCGGCATCAGATTTGGACGAATCGCGGCGTAGGTGGTGGTTCCGGCGAGTGGCGCACCGGCGGACGTTTGGCGGCGGATTTGGCCCTTTTCCGGTGGGCTTTTGGTGGTGGTTCCTTCACGGAAGTTGCTCAGAATATCGAAACGTAGCGGATGGCGTTGGCCCCAACCCGAGAACCGGCCGGCGGCGGCGAACCGGTGGCGGACCGGTCTGGACCGGCGGTCCGATTTTTCCGGCGACTTTTCCGGCGGTTGGCTTGGGGGCTTTTGTAGGGCTCGTTACGGGCTTTCCAACGGTATGTCCGGATTTTATTTTCGTTTAACGGTTTGCGTTTAATTTCTGTTTTCGTTCTAGGGTTTTGGTTCGGTTTTTCTTTAACGAAGTCCTGTGTGTTTGGTATTTTCTGAAATTGGTTGAGGGCTTTTGTCGAGCAGGCCGAGGCGCACATTTCTGTCCTTCCGGGGAATTTTCCGACCACCGGAGGTGGTGGTCCGGCGGCGGTACGTGGCGGCCCGGCAAGCTGCGGTGGCGGCATTCCGGTGACTTTCGGGCAGTAGGTCCGTTTCTTTGTGGTGAGTCCAACGCCACTTCCCGTTCGTCAATCGGATGTCCGGTTGATTTGTTGTGATTTATTTTGTATAACTTGAATATTTGAAATTAATTGTTTTAATTGCTAAGTATTTGATTTGTTGATCGAATTTTATTTCAATGAGTACGAAATCATGTATTAGATGAATTATGGATTATATTGATGCTTTGATATGCCATTTGAATTCCGATGTATCGAATTTGAGCTATTTGGCCATCTTGAAGGGGGTGTATATGTAATTTCACTAAACATGTAAATTGTATGAACTTGGTAATATTGAATAACATAATTGGAATTTGATATATGACTTCGTAAGCTTAAAGGGATTCGTAACGTGCTATTATGTGAATTTTGTATAAAATGTGATATGTAAACTTGTGTGATTTGGATTAATTGAACTTCAAATTGTCACTTGGTAAATAAATATGTTAATCACGTAAATTGGAATTTGATATGTAACTTCGTGATCTTTAAATAGAATTTGTAGCATGGTATTATATGATTTGTTTGGCTTTATAATACGTATAATTTACGAAATGTTACCTGTGAATTCCATTGCCTTTCGAGTCCCCTTAATTGCATTAATTGTGCTTATGGACATGCCCTAATGTTTTGTTTTGCCTGAAATTAATATAGATTTGAATCCTGCTTATGTGATTGCATTTGCCGTGCGTCCCTGTGTGGTTGTCTGAGTTTGAGTCTGAGCCTTGTGGTCTGTTTTGTGTGTCCAGTTGGCTCAGGTGCACCCGGGGTGGTGACAAGTGAATCGTGCAGGTTCCGGGGTGGACCTTCTGCTTTGTGTTCGGCTGTGTTTGGTACCAGGTGAGGTTAGGATATAGTTATACCCTATTGAAACGTGCTCGTTTTCGAATGCATGCGGTTTATAAGCCTTATGTATATATATAGATATGTGCGAAGTACGTATTTTGCGGGTTTTGTCATATGATTTGATTGGAAAAGTACGAAACGCTATGTATGAGCCTATGTATGCTTTGTTTCAGTTCGGTTATGATTCCGAGGTCAATGTGTGATATGTACGTGTGATATGATAAGCACGATATGCATGAGATATGTCTGTCTGTCTGTGTGTGGCAAGTTAAGTTTTCGATATATGTCTGTTTATCTGTGTGATGGGCCCCGGAGATTGTGGGTAAGGGAGACCCGGGACGACCATCGGGGTCGCCGGTTACGACCCCTGTGCACTTCTCCACCAACGGGAGACTTAGTTCTCCTATGCCGACGGAGCGCATTTTGGCTGGCCGTCGAAGGAACCGGGCGGGATCCTCCGGTTCACATGTTTCGTTCTGTGGTGGGTTGAGAGGGGCACCTCTCTTCCCCAGTGGTGTGCAGGTGGGATTGTTTTATGAGTTTTGCTTTGATATGAGTAAGTGTGTTCTGTCTGTTCGTCTGTCATAAGTTCGTGAAACGGGGGTAGATTCTTAAATTAAGATAAAAATTGATATACTTTTAAGTTAATAAGATATGTTCCGATATGTGTGTTAAGTCTGCATGAATCTGAACTTATGTTTAAGAACGTTTGAGTTAAGATTTGTTTGTTTGGTTTTAAACCCCTATAAGTATACTATCACGGGAAACCATTTTGGCGTGCAAAAACTAACCCCGGGTTCACGAATGTCGCTTCTTCTATGTGCTGTGCTCTATATATATGTATAGTGTGCGTGTGTTAGCCCCTCGCTCAGTCCTTGGACTGACCCCTCCCCTTTTATGTTTTAGTTCGCAGGTTTTGCTTTGGAGGTCGTTGGAGTTCGTGCTAGGCGGCTGTGTGTAGGGTCTGTCGAGTCTGTGTCCGTCTGTTTATGTTTATTAAGCTCTGGCTCTGGTTTATGATTTGTAAATGATATATATGATATGTTTGTGCAGGTTTGTATTTATGATTTGAATTTATGGAATTCGGGACAGGTTAGGACAGGTGTTCGGATTAGTTGAACCCGTTGTGAATATATGATTGCTCGGGACAGGTTAGGACAGGTTGCTGCACTAGTTGAACCCGTGTATTTGATTCTGATGTATGTACTGCGTTGTATGCTTGATGTGTAAAAGTTTTTGTAAGTTGGCATTTCGTGCTACTTCCGTTGTCATGTTTTGCATATTTTCTTTTGTACAGGGTTAGATACCGCCTAGCTAGTGCGTGTGTTTTTGTTTGTCACCCGTTCGCTGTGACTTGGTGCGTGTGCGGACCTTCAATTTCGTATACGTGTCGGGCCATAGTGCGGGGGTGTGATGCCCCACCGCTTGGGGTGTTACATCTTGAGTGGTATCAGAGCTACCAGGTTCAAAACCGGTGCTCTGGAGTCGTGTCGTGTCGGTTTAGGTCGTACGGCGTAGGAATAACTGTGCATTGCATTCGTTTAATGTGAAATATTGACTTCTTTGTATGAATTTGTATGAGATTATGTGACTGTGTGCACACTATGATTACGGTTTTTATAAAATTATCATTGTTATGCCTTAAATTTTTGTAAATTATGTGTTGCATCTGCATTTAGTAGGTGCTCTTAATTGTTTTCATTATATGACATATCCATTTACT
This sequence comes from Lantana camara, assembly GCA_037501455.1. Taxonomy (NCBI): domain Eukaryota; kingdom Viridiplantae; phylum Streptophyta; class Magnoliopsida; order Lamiales; family Verbenaceae; genus Lantana; species Lantana camara. Next base: position 109,806,170 of record CM074859.1, on the reverse strand, counting down.
AACTCCCATGCATAAATATTTATTCAAATTGTGAATTGTAGGGTGACTCCTTGGCACAAAAATTGTAATTGATCGTGACAACACTTCCCACTTCTACCAATTGATGGAAGAGGATTTGAGACTTCCATCTTCTGACTACTTGGAGCAAACGAATCTCCACAAGAATTCAGTCAGGGTTCGATGCTAATATAATGGAAACAGGTATTATGCATTCATAGCACGTGCATCATGCATTGGATTAAATTGTAATTATTCTGATCTTTTTATTCTACGTGCTCGATTGTTTTCTTGCTGATTAAATGAGTATATGCCATTCACATCCCTAACCCCACATGCATTAGAATCGTGATTGTATTTTAGGTGGTCATCCATTTGATTCACCAAGTGCTGTCTTAGTTGAAGCCTCATTGGAATTCGAGCAGGGGTTGACCAGATGGTGAATGATCGAGCTAGCACAACTAGGATATTGGGTGGATAAAAGAAGATACTCGAATACGAGAGAGATATTAGATCTTTTGATTATCGAGGTGCCTTTGGGATTTGTACCTAACTATTTGGAGGTGCTCGGGAGTAACACGTTTTACAAGGACACCAGGATTTTTAACTCTGGATGGCGTGAAGTAGCAACGAAGAAATCGAATTATTTGTACCATTCAGAGTCATTCAAGGGAAGGGTCAGACTATTTTAAAGACATCAACAAGAGTAGTTACACTGTACCAAGGAGAAAGGGAAAACTTTAAAATAAGGAATTTCGTGGTAATGTTTTTGAAAGCCAACTTCACCAAATTACGAGGACGGGAGCAGCAGTTATAATGAAGGTAGCAAAGTGGGACTGATTAAGGATTCTCCTTTGATCTCTTTTCGCACGTCATAAGAAACCTTACCGATGATGGAAGCAGCAAATTCTATTTCTCGCGAATTTTATCGGGACTTCGGAAGAGCCTACGGATCACTTGGCTCCGACAATTAATTGAAACGGTTCGAGACCCTTTTGAACCAGAGGATGCGAGGAAATACCAAAGAATGCAAAATGGGAAGTTGGAACTACGGCCAGTTAAGGATTTGATTATCCTTTCAAGTTAAAGAAATTGTCAACCACGACTTCATTGCCACGGTGAACGGTACATTAAACATTCATGGCATTTGCACACATGCATCGTATAAGTAATTATATTTTATTTTGTTTGACGTGTGTGACAACGTGTGTAATAGCGTGACTAATTGATTTAATTTCATAATTTAAAGTTTTCTGTTGTTGTGAACTCTTGCCAAGTTGATTGGATTGCATGCTTGTGTAAATTATTTGTACCTCTATGTTTAATGTTCTTGATTGCTCATTACCCCTTTCATGCATATACATATATTGTAATCTTATTTTACAGAGATTCCATCGCGATATCCCCCTTGAGTTGAGCATGGATGACGAATCTATACTCCAGGGACACCGATATCAGTTGTGATAAGGTACACTAAACATGCATCACCTGTTTTGCGTCTAGTGTTTGCTCCAATGGGTGTTTGTTTGATTGCTGAGTAAGTGAACTTGTGTGCTAGAGAGTTGTTGAGATCTCTCTCTATTTATGTGTTAGGGAGATGTGGGATTCTCCCTATTTGTATGATAGAAAGATGTTGGATTCTTTCTGAGTTTTGTGCACAAGAGATGCTGGATTCTCTTGTTCTTAGGTATTCGAGGGTTGCTGGATTCCCTTGGATTTAGGGTTTGAGAAAAGCCGGATTTTCTCAAACTAGATTGTCTGAGAGATGTGGAATTTATCAGACTTAGGTTGAGAGACGGGGTTCTCTCGATGCTGTGGTTGAGAGACGCGGTTCTCTCGATGCTGTGTTTGAGAGACGGGGTTCTCTCAATTCTGTGCCGGAGAGACGGGGTCTCTCCCTTGTGTGCTGAGGAACGGGGTTTTCTCTTTTGTGTGCTGAGAGACGGGGTGCTCTCACTTGAGTGTTGAGAGATGGGATTCTCTCTTGTTTGCTGCCGTTGCGTGGTGGGTGATTGAATGAAGTGATCAGACAGATCTCTGTGGCTACCAAACCCTGAAGGGAGATGATGCCATCAAAGGGGTAAAACTTCACAGCCAGGGCTATGACTATACGATTTTGGGAGATTGATGCAGGTAGTCCAGATTGAAGCTCTTCGACTCAGCAGTAGGACCTGAGGACAGGTCCTTTTGAAGGAGGGAAGTTTGTAACATCCCGCTCGTCCTATAAATGAGGTACGTCATTTTTAAACCTTTTTATGTGTGTAATTATGTGATTTTGTGCTTTGCACGACCCTATTTTGAACTCTTTAAGAGTTTAGGGGCTTGTTTGCAATTTTCTCTTTTTAGGGGTTTTTCGGTCATTCCTCGTTCGATCGAGATTTCGACCTCTTTGACCCCTTTAACGCTTTCTGGGCAGCGAAACGAGTCCGTAGACTCTGAGTTTGCCCAATTCTGACTTCGTTAGCCCTTTCTACCGATCGTTTCTTCGCGCGAGGACCGGGATAAATATCTATCTTCATCGTTTTTCGTGCCATAACTCAGCTGCTCTCTCTCTCTCCTCCCTCTCCCGCGATACACGTTACCCACACACACTCGGAGGTGTGTTTTCACACACTCGTCCAACTCGCTCGTTTCTCGACGGATTTCGACGAACCAATAGTGCTTTTCGACGAGCTCGACGACGCGGTCACAACCGTACCAAGAAATCGGCCAACCGATGACCGACGGAGGAGAAACCGCCGATTTTCAGACGCAGCGGAGGAGGGGTGGCGGAGCCGCCACTTCGCCGCCCATTTGCGGCGGTTTCCGGCCACCCTCCGGCGACACGCGCCACCCACCCAGGTAAAGGAACTCCCGGCGTGAATTTCTGGACAAGCGGCGCCGCCATCGGGGCGGCGAGGAGGCCACACGCGCCGCCTGAAGCTCGCGGCGGCGGCGGCGGTTACTGTAGCGGCGTGTTTCGCCGCTTTCCGGCGACTTTTTCCGTCGGGGCTTAGTGGTTTCCGGATGTTTTCGACCTCCTGAACCCATTTCCGGCATCAGATTTGGACGAATCGCGGCGTAGGTGGTGGTTCCGGCGAGTGGCGCACCGGCGGACGTTTGGCGGCGGATTTGGCCCTTTTCCGGTGGGCTTTTGGTGGTGGTTCCTTCACGGAAGTTGCTCAGAATATCGAAACGTAGCGGATGGCGTTGGCCCCAACCCGAGAACCGGCCGGCGGCGGCGAACCGGTGGCGGACCGGTCTGGACCGGCGGTCCGATTTTTCCGGCGACTTTTCCGGCGGTTGGCTTGGGGGCTTTTGTAGGGCTCGTTACGGGCTTTCCAACGGTATGTCCGGATTTTATTTTCGTTTAACGGTTTGCGTTTAATTTCTGTTTTCGTTCTAGGGTTTTGGTTCGGTTTTTCTTTAACGAAGTCCTGTGTGTTTGGTATTTTCTGAAATTGGTTGAGGGCTTTTGTCGAGCAGGCCGAGGCGCACATTTCTGTCCTTCCGGGGAATTTTCCGACCACCGGAGGTGGTGGTCCGGCGGCGGTACGTGGCGGCCCGGCAAGCTGCGGTGGCGGCATTCCGGTGACTTTCGGGCAGTAGGTCCGTTTCTTTGTGGTGAGTCCAACGCCACTTCCCGTTCGTCAATCGGATGTCCGGTTGATTTGTTGTGATTTATTTTGTATAACTTGAATATTTGAAATTAATTGTTTTAATTGCTAAGTATTTGATTTGTTGATCGAATTGTATTTCAATGAGTACGAAATCATGTATTAGATGAATTATGGATTATATTGATGCTTTGATATGCCATTTGAATTCCGATGTATCGAATTTGAGCTATTTGGCCATCTTGAAGGGGGTGTATATGTAATTTCACTAAACATGTAAATTGTATGAACTTGGTAATATTGAATAACATAATTGGAATTTGATATATGACTTCGTAAGCTTAAAGGGATTCGTAACGTGCTATTATGGGAATTTTGTATAAAATGTGATATGTAAACTTGTGTGATTTGGATTAATTGAACTTCAAATTGTCACTTGGTAAATAAATATGTTAATCACGTAAATTGGAATTTGATATGTAACTTCGTGATCTTTAAATAGAATTTGTAGCATGGTATTATATGATTTGTTTGGCTTTATAATACGTATAATTTACGAAATGTTACCTGTGAATTCCATTGCCTTTCGAGTCCCCTTAATTGCATTAATTGTGCTTATGGACATGCCTTAATGTTTTGTTTTGCCTGAAATTAATATAGATTTGAATCCTGCTTATGTGATTGCATTTGCCGTGCGTCCCTGTGTGGTTGTCTGAGTTTGAGTCTGAGCCTTGTGGTCTGTTTTGTGTGTCCAGTTGGCTCAGGTGCACCCGGGGTGGTGACAAGTGAATCGTGCAGGTTCCGGGGTGGACCTTCTGCTTTGTGTTCGGCTGTGTTTGGTACCAGGTGAGGTTAGGATATAGTTATACCCTATTGAAACGTGCTCGTTTTCGAATGCATGCGGTTTATAAGCCTTATGTATATATATAGATATGTGCGAAGTACGTATTTTGCTGGTTTTGTCATATGATTTGATTGGAAAAGTACGAAACGCTATGTATGAGCCTATGTATGCTTTGTTTCAGTTCGGTTATGATTCCGAGGTCAATGTGTGATATGTACGTGTGATATGATAAGCACGATATGCATGAGATATGTCTGTCTGTCTGTGTGTGGCAAGTTAAGTTTTCGATATATGTCTGTTTATCTGTGTGATGGGCCCCGGAGATTGTGGGTAAGGGAGACCCGGGACGACCATCGGGGTCGCCGGTTACGACCCCTGTGCACTTCTCCACCAACGGGAGACTTAGTTCTCCTATGCCGACGGAGCGCATTTTGGCTGGCCGTCGAAGGAACCGGGCGGGATCCTCCGGTTCACATGTTTCGTTCTGTGGTGGGTTGAGAGGGGCACCTCTCTTCCCCAGTGGTGTGCAGGTGGGATTGTTTTATGAGTTTTGCTTTGATATGAGTAAGTGTGTTCTGTCTGTTCGTCTGTCATAAGTTCGTGAAACGGGGGTAGATTCTTAAATTAAGATAAAAATTGATATACTTTTAAGTTAATAAGATATGTTCCGATATGTGTGTTAAGTCTGCATGAATCTGAACTTATGTTTAAGAACGTTTGAGTTAAGATTTGTTTGTTTGGTTTTAAACCCCTATAAGTATACTATCACGGGAAACCATTTTGGCGTGCAAAAACTAACCCCGGGTTCATGAATGTCGCTTCTTCTATGTGCTGTGCTCTATATATATGTATAGTGTGCGTGTGTTAGCCCCTCGCTCAGTCCTTGGACTGACCCCTCCCCTTTTATGTTTTAGTTCGCAGGTTTTGCTTTGGAGGTCGTTGGAGTTCGTGCTAGGCTGCTGTGTGTAGGGTCTGTCGAGTCTGTGTCCGTCTGTTTATGTTTATTAAGCTCTGGCTCTGGTTTATGATTTGTAAATGATATATATGATATGTTTGTGCAGGTTTGTATTTATGATTTGAATTTATGGAATTCGGGACAGGTTAGGACAGGTGTTCGGATTAGTTGAACCCGTTGTGAATATATGATTGCTCGGGACAGGTTAGGACAGGTTGCTGCACTAGTTGAACCCGTGTATTTGATTCTGATGTATGTACTGCGTTGTATGCTTGATGTGTAAAAGTTTTTGTAAGTTGGCATTTCGTGCTACTTCCGCTGTCATGTTTTGCATATTTTCTTTTGTACAGGGTTAGATACCGCCTAGCTAGTGCGTGTGTTTTTGTTTGTCACCCGTTCGCTGTGACTTGGTGCGTGTGCGGACCTTCAATTTCGTATACGTGTCGGGCCATAGTGCGGGGGTGTGATGCCCCACCGCTTGGGGTGTTACATGTAAATCATATCAACCATACATAAACCAAACCTAATCGTTAATATATAAGTGAAATGAGTAGTTAGGATGCTTTGATTCACCCAAATACTCGAAAAACAAAAGTTTTCAATTTTTGCCAGAACCACAAAGGGGGACCCTTACAGCTTTTTCCAATTTTTGATTGCCTCAGAAACTCATGTAAATCATATCAACCATACCTAAACTAAACATAATCGTTAATATATAAGTGAAATAAGTAGTTAGGATGCTTTGATTCGCCCAAATACTCGAAGAACAAAAGTTTTCAATTTTTGCCAGAACCATAAGGGGCGACCCTTACAGCTTTTTCCAATTTTTGATTGCCACAGAAACTCATGTAAATCATATCAACCATAGATAAACTAAACATAATCGTTAATATATAAGTAAAATGAGTAGTTAGGATGCTTTGATTCGCCCAAATACTCGAAGAACAAAAGTTTTCAATTTTGGCCAGAACCGCAAGGGGGGACCCTTACAGCTTTTTCCCTTTTTGATTGCCTCAGAAACTCATGTAAATCATATCAACCATACATAAACCAAACATAATCGTTAATATATAAGTGAAAATAGTAGTTAGGATGATTTGATTCGCCCAAATACTAGAAGAACAAAAGTTTTCAATTTTTGCCAGAACCACAAGGGAGGACCCTTACAGCTTTTTCCAATTTTTGATTGCCTCAGGAACTCATGTAAATTATATCAACCATACATAAACCAAACCTAATCGTTAATATATATGTGAAATGAGTAGTTAGGATGTTTTGATTCACCCAAATACTCGAAAAACAAAAGTTTTCAATTTTGGCCAGAACTCCAAGGGGGGACCATTACAGCTTTTTCCATTTTTGATTGCCTCAGAAACTCATGTAAATCACATCAACCATACATAAACCAAACATAATCGTTAATATATAAGTGAAATGAGTAGTTAGGATGCTTTGATTCGCCCAAATACTCGAAGAACAAAAGTTTTCAATTTTGGCCAGAACCACAAGGGGGGACCATTACAGCTTTTTCCAATTTTTGATTGCCTCAGAAACTCATGTAAATCATATCAACCATACATAAACCAAACATAATCGTTAATATATAAGTGAAATGAGTAGTTAGGATGCTTTTATTCGTCCAAATATTCGAAGAACAAAAGTTTTCAATTATTGCCAGAACCACAAGGGGGGACACTTACAGCTTTTTCCAATTTTTGATTGCCACAAAAACTCTTGTAAATCATATAAACCATACATAAACCAAACATAATCGTTAATATATAAGTGAAATAAGTGGTTAGGATGCTTTGATTCGCCCAAATACTAGAAGAACAAAAGTTTTCAATTTTTGCCAGAACCACAAGGGGGGACCCTTGCAGCTTTTTCCATTTTTTGATTGCCTCAGAAACCCATGTAAATCATATCAACCATACATAAACTAAACATAATCTTTAATATATAAGTGAAATAAGTAGGTAGGATGCTTTGATTCCCCCAAATACTCGAAGAACAAAAGTTTTCAACTTTTGCCAGAACCACAAGGGGGGACCCTTACAGCTTTTTCCAATTTTTGATTGCCTCAGAAACTCATGTAAATCATATCAACCATACATAAACTAAACATAATCGTTAATATATAAGTGAAATGACTAGTTAGGATGCTTTGATTCGCCCAAATACTCGAAGAACAAAAGTTTTCAATTTTTGCCAGAACCACAAGGGGGGACCCTTACAGCTTTTTCCATTTTTGATTGCCTCAGAAACTCATGTAAATCATATCAACCATACATAAACTAAACATAATCGTTAATAATATAAGTGAAATAAGTAGTTAGGATGCTTTGATTCACCCAAATACTCGAAAAACAAAAGTTTTCAATTTTTGCCAGAACCACAAGTGGGGACCCTTACAACTTTTTCCAATTTTTGATTGCCTCAGGAACTCATGTAAATCATATCAACCATACATAAACCAAACCTAATGGTTAATATATATGTGAAATGAGTAGTTAGGATGCTTTGATTCACCCAAATACTCGAAAAACAAAAGTTTTCAATTTTGGCCAGAACCACAAGGGGGGACCATTACAGCTTTTTCCATTTTTGATTGCCTCAGAAACTCATGTAAATCATATCAGCCATACATAAACCAAACATAATCGTTAATATATAAGTGAAATGAGCAGTTAGGATGCTTTGATTCGCCCAAATACTTGAAGAACAAAAGTTTTCAATTTTTGCCAGAACCACAAGGGGGGACCCTTACAGCTTTTTCCAATTTTTGATTGCCTCAGAAACTCATGTAAATCATATAAACCATACATAAACCAAACATAATCGTTAATATATAAGTGAAATAAGTGGTTAGGATGCTTTGATTCGCCCAAATACTAGAAGAACAAAAGTTTTCAATTTTTGCCAGAACCACAAGGGGGGACCCTTGCAGCTTTTTCCATTTTTTGATTGCCTCAGAAACTCATGTAAATCATATCAACCACACATAAACTAAACATAATCTTTAATATATAAGTGAAATAAGTAGGTAGGATGCTTTGATTCACCCAAATACTCGAAAAATAAAAGTTTTCAATTTTGGCCAGAACCACAAGGGGGGACCATTACAGCTTTTTCCATTTTCGATTGCCTCAGAAACTCATGTAAATCATATCAACCATACATAAACCAAACATAATCGTTAATATATAAGTGAAATGAGCAGTTAGGATGCTTTGATTCGCCCAAATACTTGAAGAACAAAAGTTTTCAATTTTTACCAGAACAACAAGGGGGGACCCTTACAGCTTTTTCCAATTTTTGATTGCCTCAGAAACTCATGTAAATCATATAAATCATACATAAACCAAACATAATCGTTAATATATAAGTGAAATAAGTGGTTAGGATGCTTTGATTCGCCCAAATACTAGAAGAACAAAAGTTTTCAATTTTTGCCAGAACCACAAGGGGAGACCCTTGCAGCTTTTTCCATTTTTTGATTGCCTCAGAAACTCATGTAAATCATATCAACCATACATAAACTAAACATAATCTTTAATATATAAGTGAAATAAGTAGGTAGGATGCTTTGATAAGCCCAAATACTCGAAGAACAAAAGTTTTCAATTTTTGCTAGAACCACAAGGGGGGACCCTTACAGCTTTTTCCAATTTTTGTTTGCCTCAGAAACTCATGTAAATCATATCAACCATACATAAACTAAACATAATCGTTAATATATAAGTGAAATGACTAGTTAGGATGCTTTGATTCGCCCAAATACTCGAAGAACAAAAGTTTTCAATTTTTGCCAGAACCACAAGGGGGGACCCTTACAGCTTTTTCCAATTTTTGATTGCCTCAGAAACTCATGTAAATCATATCAACCATACATAAACCAAACCTAATCGTTAATATATAAGTGAAATGAGTAGTTAGGATGCTTTGATTCACCCAAATACTCGAAAAACAAAAGTTTTCAATTTTTGCCAGAACCACAAAGGGGGACCCTTACAGCTTTTTCCAATTTTTGATTGCCTCAGAAACTCATGTAAATCATATCAACCATACCTAAACTAAACATAATCGTTAATATATAATTGAAATAAGTAGTTAGGATGCTTTGATTCGCCCAAATACTCGAAGAACAAAAGTTTTCAATTTTTGCCAGAACCATAAGGGGCGACCCTTACAGCTTTTTCCAATTTTTGATTGCCACAGAAACTCATGTAAATCATATCAACCATAGATAAACTAAACATAATCGTTAATATATAAGTAAAATGAGTAGTTAGGATGCTTTGATTCGCCCAAATACTCGAAGAACAAAAGTTTTCAATTTTGGCCAGAACCGCAAGGGGGGACCCTTACAGCTTTTTCCCTTTTTGATTGCCTCAGAAACTCATGTAAATCATATCAACCATACATAAACCAAACATAATCGTTAATATATAAGTGAAAATAGTAGTTAGGATGATTTGATTCGCCCAAATACTAGAAGAACAAAAGTTTTCAATTTTTGCCAGAACCACAAGGGAGGACCCTTACAGCTTTTTCCAATTTTTGATTGCCTCAGGAACTCATGTAAATTATATCAACCATACATAAACCAAACCTAATCGTTAATATATATGTGAAATGAGTAGTTAGGATGTTTTGATTCACCCAAATACTCGAAAAACAAAAGTTTTCAATTTTGGCCAGAACTCCAAGGGGGGACCATTACAGCTTTTTCCATTTTTGATTGCCTCAGAAACTCATGTAAATCATATCAACCATACATAAACCAAACATAATCGTTAATATATAAGTGAAATGAGTAGTTAGGATGCTTTGATTCGCCCAAATACTCGAAGAACAAAAGTTTTCAATTTTGGCCAGAACCACAAGGGGGGACCATTACAGCTTTTTCCAATTTTTGATTGCCTCAGAAACTCATGTAAATCATATCAACCATACATAAACCAAACATAATCGTTAATATATAAGTGAAATGAGTAGTTAGGATGCTTTTATTCGTCCAAATATTCGAAGAACAAAAGTTTTCAATTATTGCCAGAACCACAAGGGGGGACCCTTACAGCTTTTTCCAATTTTTGATTGCCACAAAAACTCTTGTAAATCATATAAACCATACATAAACCAAACATAATCGTTAATATATAAGTGAAATAAGTGGTTAGGATTCTTTGATTCGCCCAAATACTAGAAGAACAAAAGTTTTCAATTTTTGCCAGAACCACAAGGGGGGACCCTTGCAGCTTTTTCCATTTTTTGATTGCCTCAGAAACCCATGTAAATCATATCAACCATACATAAACTAAACATAATCTTTAATATATAAGTGAAATAAGTAGGTAGGATGCTTTGATTCCCCCAAATACTCGAAGAACAAAAGTTTTCAACTTTTGCCAGAACCACAAGGGGGGACCCTTACAGCTTTTTCCAATTTTTGATTGCCTCAGAAACTCATGTAAATCATATCAACCATACATAAACTAAACATAATCGTTAATATATAAGTGAAATGACTAGTTAGGATGCTTTGATTCGCCCAAATACTCGAAGAACAAAAGTTTTCAATTTTTGCCAGAACCATAAGGGGGGACCCTTACAGCTTTTTCCATTTTTGATTGCCTCAGAAACTCATGTAAATCATATCAACCATACATAAACTAAACATAATCGTTAATAATATAAGTGAAATAAGTAGTTAGGATGCTTTGATTCACCCAAATACTCGAAAAACAAAAGTTTTCAATTTTTGCCAGAACCACAAGGGGGGACCCTTACAACTTTTTCCAATTTTTGATTGCCTCAGGAACTCATGTAAATCATATCAACCATACATAAACCAAACCTAATGGTTAATATATATGTGAAATGAGTAGTTAGGATGCTTTGATTCACCCAAATACTCGAAAAACAAAAGTTTTCAATTTTGGCCAGAACCACAAGGGGGGACCATTACAGCTTTTTCCATTTTTGATTGCCTCAGAAACTCATGTAAATCATATCAGCCATACATAAACCAAACATAATCGTTAATATATAAGTGAAATGAGCAGTTAGGATGCTTTGATTCGCCCAAATACTTGAAGAACAAAAGTTTTCAATTTTTGCCAGAACCACAAGGGGGGACCCTTACAGCTTTTTCCAATTTTTGATTGCCTCAGAAACTCATGTAAATCATATAAACCATACATAAACCAAACATAATCGTTAATATATAAGTGAAATAAGTGGTTAGGATGCTTTGATTCGCCCAAATACTAGAAGAACAAAAGTTTTCAATTTTTGCCAGAAGCACAAGGGGGGACCCTTGCAGCTTTTTCCATTTTTTGATTGCCTCAGAAACTCATGTAAATCATATCAACCATACATAAACTAAACATAATCTTTAATATATAAGTGAAATAAGTAGGTAGGATGCTTTGATTCGCCCAAATACTCGAAGAACAAAAGTTTTCAATTTTTGCCAGAACCACAAGGGGGGACCCTTACAGCTTTTTCCAATTTTTGTTTGCCTCAGAAACTCATGTAAATCATATCAACCATACATAAACTAAACATAATCATTAATATATAAGTGAAATGACTAGTTAGGATGCTTTGATTCGCCCAAATACTCGAAGAACAAAAGTTTTCAATTTTTGCCAGAACCACAAGGGGGGACCCTTACAGCTTTTTCCAATTTTTGATTGCCTCAGAAACTCATGTAAATCATATCAACCATACATAAACCAAACCTAATCGTTAATATATAAGTGAAATGAGTAGTTAGGATGCTTTGATTCACCCAAATACTCGAAAAACAAAAGTTTTCAATTTTTGCCAGAACCACAAAGGGGGACCCTTACAGCTTTTTCCAATTTTTGATTGCCTCAGAAACTCATGTAAATCATATCAACCATACCTAAACTAAACATAATCGTTAATATATAAGTGAAATAAGTAGTTAGGATGCTTTGATTCGCCCAAATACTCGAAGAACAAAAGTTTTCAATTTTTGCCAGAACCATAAGGGGCGACCCTTACAGCTTTTTCCAATTTTTGATTGCCTCAGAAACTCATGTAAATCATATCAACCATAGATAAACTAAACATAATCGTTAATATATAAGTGAAATGAGTAGTTAGGATGCTTTGATTCGCCCAAATACTCGAAGAACAAAAGTTTTCAATTTTGGCCAGAAACGCAAGGGGGGACCCTTACAGCTTTTTCCCTTTTTGATTGCCTCAGAAACTCAAGTAAATCATATCAACCATACATAAACCAAACATAATCGTTAATATATAAGTGAAAATAGTAGTTAGGATGATTTGATTCGCCCAAATACTAGAAGAACAAAAGTTTTCAATTTTTGCCAGAACCACAAGGGAGGACCCTTACAGCTTTTTCCAATTTTTGATTGCCTCAGGAACTCATGTAAATTATATCAACCATACATAAACCAAACATAATCGTTAATATATAAGTGAAATGAGTAGTTAGGATGCTTTGATTCGCCCAAATACTCGAAGAACAAAAGTTTTCAATTTTTGCCAGAACCACAAGGGGGGACCCTTACAGCTTTTTCCAATTTTTGATTGCCTCAGAAACGCATGTAAATCTTATCAACCATACATAAACCAAACATAATCGTTAATATATAAGTGAAATGAGTAGTTAGGATGCTTTTATTCGCCCAAATACTCCAAGAACAAAAGTTTTAAATTATTGCCAGAACCACAAGGGGGGACCCTTACAGCTTTTTCCAATTTTTGATTGCCTCAAAAACTCATGTAAATCGTATCAACCATACATAAACCAAACATAATTGTTAATATATAAGTGAAATGAATAGTTAGGATGCTTTGATTCGCCCAAATACTCGAAGAACAAAAGTTTTCAATTTTTGCCAGAACCACAAGGGGGACCCTTACAACTTTTTCCAATTTTTGATTGCCTCAGAAACTCTTGTAAATCATATCAACCATACATAAACCAAACATAATAGTTAATATATAAGTGAAATGAGTAGTTAGGATGCTTTCATCCGCCCAAATACTAGAAGAACGAAAGTTTTCAATTTTTGCCAGAACCACAAGGGGGGACCCTTACAGGTTTTTCCAATTTTTGATTGCCTCAGGAACTCATGTAAATCATATCAACCATACATAAACCAAACATAATCGTTAATATATAAGTGAAATAAGTGGTTAGGATGCTTTGATTCGCCCAAATACTAGAAGAACAAAAGTTTTCAATTTTTGCCAGAACCACAAGGGGGGACCCTTGCAGCTTTTTCCATTTTTTGATTGCCTCGGAAACTCATGTAACTCGTATCAACCATACATAAACTAAACATAATCGTTAATATATAAGTGAAATGAGTAGTTAGGATGCTTTGATTCGCCCAAATACTCAAAGAACAAAACTTTTCAATTTTTGCCAGAACCACAAAGGGGGACCCTTACAACTTTTTCCAATTTTTGATTGCCTCAGAAACTCTTGTAAATCATATCAACCATACATAAACCAAACATAATCGTTAATATATAAGTGAAATAAGTGGTTAGGATGCTTTGATTCGCCCAAATACTAGAAGAACAAAAGTTTTCAATTATTGCCAGAACCACATGGGGGGACCCTTACCGCTTTTTCCAATTTTTGATTGCCTTAAAAACTCATGTAACTCGTATCAACCATACATAAACCAAACATAATCGTTAATATACAAGTGAAATGAGTAGTTAGGATGCTTTGATTCGACCAAATACTCGAAGAACAAAAGTTTTCAATTTTTGCCAGAACCACAAGGGGGGACCCTTACAACTTTTTCCAATTTTTGATTGCCTCAGAAACTCTTGTAAATCATATCAACCATACATAAACCAAACATAATCGTTAATATATAAGTAAAATAAGTGGTTAGGATGCTTTGATTCGCCCAAATACTAGAAGAACAAAAGTTTTCAATTTTTGCCAGAACCACAAGGGGTGACCCTTACATCTTTTTCCAATTTTTGGTTGCCTCAGGAACTCATGTAAATCATATCAACCATACATAAAACAAACCTAATCGTTAATATATAAGTGAAATGAGTAGTTAGGATGCTTTGATTCACCCAAATACTCGAAAAACAAAAGTTTTCAATTATGGCCAGAACCACAAGGGGGGACCCTTACGGCTTTTTCCATTCTTGATTGCCTCAGAAACTCATATAAATCATATCAACCATACATAAAGCAAACATAATCGTTAATATATAAGTGAAATGAGTGGTTAGGATGCTTTGATTCGCCCAAATACTAGAAGAACAAAAGTTTTCAATTTTTGCAAGAACCACAAGGGGGGACCCTTACAGCTTTTTCTAATTTTTGATTGCCTAAAAAACTCATGTAACTCGTATCAACCATACATAAGCCAAACATAATCGTTAATATATAAGGGAAATGAGTAGTTAGGATGCTTTGATTCGCCCAAATACTCGAAGAACAAATGTTTTCAATTTTTGCCAGAACCACAAGGGGGGACCCATACAGCTTTTTCCAATTTTTGGTTGCCTCGGGAACTCATGTAAATCATATCAACCATACATAAACCAAACATAATAGTTAATATATAAGTGAAATGAGTAGTTAGGATGCTTTCATCCGCCCAAATACTAGAAGAACGAAAGTTTTCAATTTTTGCCAGAACCACAAGGGGGGACCCTTACAGGTTTTTCCAATTTTTGATTGCCTCAGGAACTCATGTAAATCATATCAACCATACATAAACCAAACATAATCGTTAATATATAAGTGAAATAAGTGGTTAGGATGCTTTGATTCGCCCAAATACTAGAAGAACAAAAGTTTTCAATTTTTGCCAGAACCACAAGGGGGGACCCTTGCAGCTTTTTCCATTTTTTGATTGCCTCGGAAACTCATGTAAATCCTATCAACCATACATAAACTAAACATAATCGTTAATATATAAGTGAAATAAGTAGTTAGGATGCTTTGATTCGCCCAAATACTCAAAGAACAAAACTTTTCAATTTTTGCCAGAACCACAAAGGGGGACCCTTACAACTTTTTCCAATTTTTGATTGCCTCAGAAACTCTTGTAAATCATATCAACCATACATAAACCAAACATAATCGTTAATATATAAGTGAAATAAGTGGTTAGGATGCTTTGATTCGCCCAAATACTAGAAGAACAAAAGTTTTCAATTATTGCCAGAACCACATGGGGGGACCCTTACCGCTTTTTCCAATTTTTGATTGCCTTAAAAACTCATGTAACTCGTATCAACCATACATAAACCAAACATAATCGTTAATATACAAGTGAAATGAGTAGTTAGGATGCTTTGATTCGACCAAATACTCGAAGAACAAAAGTTTTCAATTTTTACCAGAACCACAAGGGGGGACCCTTACAACTTTTTCCAATTTTTGATTGCCTCAGAAACTCTTGTAAATCATATCAACCATACATAAACCAAACATAATCGTTAATATATAAGTAAAATAAGTGGTTAGGATGCTTTGATTCGCCCAAATACTAGAAGAACAAAAGTTTTCAATTTTTGCCAGAACCACAAGGGGTGACCCTTACATCTTTTTCCAATTTTTGGTTGCCTCAGGAACTCATGTAAATCATATCAACCATACATAAAACAAACCTAATCGTTAATATATAAGTGAAATGAGTAGTTAGGATGCTTTGATTCACCCAAATACTTGAAAAACAAAAGTTTTCAATTATGGCCAGAACCACAAGGGGGGACCCTTACGGCTTTTTCCATTCTTGATTGCCTCAGAAACTCATATAAATCATATCAACCATACATAAAGCAAACATAATCGTTAATATATAAGTGAAATGAGTGGTTAGGATGCTTTGATTCGCCCAAATACAAGAAGAACAAAAGTTTTCAATTTTTGCAAGAACCACAAGGGGGGACCCTTACAGCTTTTTCTAATTTTTGATTGCCTAAAAAACTCATGTAACTCGTATCAACCATACATAAGCCAAACATAATCGTTAATATATAAGTGAAATGAGTAGTTAGGATGCTTTGATTCGCCCAAATACTCGAAGAACAAATGTTTTCAATTTTTGCCAGAACCACAAGGGGGGACCCATACAGCTTTTTCCAATTTTTGGTTGCCTCGGGAACTCATGTAAATCATATCAACCATACATAAACCAAACCTAATCATTAATATATAAGTGAAATGAGTAGTTAGGATACTTTGATTCACCCAAATACTCGAAAAACAAAAGTTTTCAATTTTGGCCAGAACCACAAGGGGGGACCCTTACAGCTTTTTCCATTTTTGATTGCCTCAGAAACTCATGTAAATCATATCAACCATACATAAACCAAACATAATCGTTAATATATAAGTGAAATGAGTAGTTAGGATGCTTTGATTCGCCCAAATACTCGAAGAACAAAAGTTTTCAATTTTTGCCAGAACCACAATGGGGGACCCTTGCAGCTTTTTCCATTTTTTGATTGTCTCAGAAACTCATGTAAGTCATATCAACCATACATAAACTAAACATAATATTTAATATATAAGTGATATAAGTAGGTAGGATGCTTTGATTCGCCCAAATACTCGAAGAACAAAAGTTTTCAATTTTTGCCAGAACCACAAGGGGGGACCCTTACAAGTTTTTCCAATTTTTGATTACCTCAGAAACTCATGTAAATAATATCAACCATACATAAACCAAACATAATCGTTAATATATAAGTGAAATGAGTAGTTAGGATGCTTTGATTCGCCCAAATACTAGAAGAACAAAAGTTTTCAATTTTTGCCAGAACCACAAGGGGGGACCCTTACAGTTTTTTCCAATTTTTGATTGCCTCAGGAATTCATGTAAATCATATCAACCATACATAAACCAAACCTAATCATTAATATATATGTGAAATGAGTAGTTAGGATGCTTTGATTCACCCAAATACTCGAAAAACAAAAGTTTTCAATTTTGGCCAGAACTACAAGGGGGGACCATTACAGCTTTTTCCATTTTTAATTGCCGCAGAAACTCATGTAAATCATATCAACCATACATAAACCAAACATAATCGTTAATATATAAGTGAAATGAGTAGTTAGGATGCTTTTATTCGCCCAAATACTCGAAGAACAAAAGTTTTCAATTATTGCCAGAACCGAAAGGGGGGACCCTTACAGCTTTTTCCAATTTTTGATTGCCTCAGAAACTCATGTAAATCATATCAACCATACATAAACTAAACATAATCTTTAATATATAAGTGAAATAAGTAGGTAGGATGCTTTGATTCGCCCAAATACTCGAAGAACAAAAGTTTTCAATTTTTGCCAGAACCACAAGGTGGGACCCTTACAGCTTTTTCCATTTTTGATTGCCTCAGAAACTCATGTAAATCATATCAACCATACATAAACCAAACCTAATCGTTAATATATAAGTGAAATGAGTAGTTAGGATGCTTTGGTTCACCCAAATACACGAAAAACAAAAGTTTTCAATTTTGGTCAGAACCACAAGGGGGGACCTTTACAACTTTTTCCATTTTTGATTGCCTCAGAAACTCATGTAAATCATATCAACCATACATAAACCAAACATAATCGTTAATATATGAGTGAAATGAGTAGTTAGGATGCTTTGATTCGCCCAAATACTCGAAGAACAAAAGTTTTCAATTTTTGCCAGAACCACAAGGGGGGACCCTTACAGCTTTTTCCAATTTTTTATTGCCTCAGAAACTCATGTAAATCATATCAACCATACATAAACCAAACATAATCGCTAATATATAAGTGAAATGAGTAGTTAGGATGCTTTGATTCACCCAAATACTCGAAGAACAAAAGTTTTCAATTTTTGCCAGAACCACAAGGGGGGACCCTTACAACTTTTTCCAATTTTTGATTGCCTCAGAAACTCATGTAAATAATATCAACCATACATAAACTAAACATAATCGTTAATAATATAAGTGAAATAAGTAGTTAGGATGCTTTGATTCGCCCAAATACTCGAAGAACAAAAGTTTTCAATTTTTGCCAGAACCATAAGAGGGGACCCTTACAGCTTTTTCCAATTTTTGTTTGCCTCAGAAACTCATGTAAATGATATCAACCATACATAAACTAAAGATAATCGTTAATATATAAGTTAAATGAGCAGTTAGGATGCTTTGATTCACCCAAATACTCGAAGAACAAAAGTTTTCAATTTTTGCCAGAACCACAATGGGGGACCCTTGCAGCTTTTTCCATTTTTTGATTGTCTCAGAAACTCATGTAAGTCATATCAACCATACATAAACTAAACATAATATTTAATATATAAGTGATATAAGTAGGTAGGATGCTTTGATTCGCCCAAATACTCGAAGAACAAAAGTTTTCAATTTTTGCCAGAACCACAAGGGGGGACCCTTACAAGTTTTTCCAATTTTTGATTACCTCAGAAACTCATGTAAATAATATCAACCATACATAAACCAAACATAATCGTTAATATATAAGTGAAATGAGTAGTTAGGATGCTTTGATTCGCCCAAATACTAGAAGAACAAAAGTTTTCAATTTTTGCCAGAACCACAAGGGGGGACCCTTACAGTTTTTTCCAATTTTTGATTGCCTCAGGAATTCATGTAAATCATATCAACCATACATAAACCAAACCTAATCATTAATATATATGTGAAATGAGTAGTTAGGATGCTTTGATTCACCCAAATACTCGAAGAACAAAAGTTTTCAATTTTTGCCAGAACCACAAGGGGGGACCCTTACAGCTTTTTCCAATTTTTGATTGCCTCAGAAACGCATGTAAATCATATCAACCATACATAAACCAAACATAATCGTTAATATATAAGTGAAATGAGTAGTTAGGATGCTTTTATTCGCCCAAATACTCCAAGAACAAAAGTTTTAAATTATTGCCAGAACCACAAGGGGGGACCCTTACAGCTTTTTCCAATTTTTGATTGCCTCAAAAACTCATGTAAATCGTATCAACCATACATAAATCAAACATAATTGTTAATATATAAGTGAAATGAATAGTTAGGATGCTTTGATTCGCCCAAATACTCGAAGAACAAAAGTTTTCAATTTTTGCCAGAACCACAAGGGGGACCCTTACAACTTTTTCCAATTTTTGATTGCCTCAGAAACTCTTGTAAATCATATCAACCATACATAAACCAAACATAATAGTTAATATATAAGTGAAATGAGTAGTTAGGATGCTTTCATCCGCCCAAATACTAGAAGAACGAAAGTTTTCAATTTTTGCCAGAACCACAAGGGGGGACCCTTACAGGTTTTTCCAATTTTTGATTGCCTCAGGAACTCATGTAAATCATATCAACCATACATAAACCAAACATAATCGTTAATATATAAGTGAAATAAGTGGTTAGGATGCTTTGATTCGCCCAAATACTAGAAGAACAAAAGTTTTCAATTTTTGCCAGAACCACAAGGGGGGACCCTTGCAGCTTTTTCCATTTTTTGATTGCCTCGGAAACTCATGTAAATCCTATCAACCATACATAAACTAAACATAATCGTTAATATATAAGTGAAATAAGTAGTTAGGATGCTTTGATTCGCCCAAATACTCAAAGAACAAAACTTTTCAATTTTTGCCAGAACCACAAAGGGGGACCCTTACAACTTTTTCCAATTTTTGATTGCCTCAGAAACTCTTGTAAATCATATCAACCATACATAAACCAAACATAATCGTTAATATATAAGTGAAATAAGTGGTTAGGATGCTTTGATTCGCCCAAATACTAGAAGAACAAAAGTTTTCAATTATTGCCAGAACCACATGGGGGGACCCTTACCGCTTTTTCCAATTTTTGATTGCCTTAAAAACTCATGTAACTCGTATCAACCATACATAAACCAAACATAATCGTTAATATACAAGTGAAATGAGTAGTTAGGATGCTTTGATTCGACCAAATACTCGAAGAACAAAAGTTTTCAATTTTTGCCAGAACCACAAGGGGGGACCCTTACAACTTTTTCCAATTTTTGATTGCCTCAGAAACTCTTGTAAATCATATCAACCATACATAAACCAAACATAATCATTAATATATAAGTAAAATAAGTGGTTAGGATGCTTTGATTCGCCCAAATACTAGAAGAACAAAAGTTTTCAATTTTTGCCAGAACCACAAGGGGTGACCCTTACATCTTTTTCCAATTTTTGGTTGCCTCAGGAACTCATGTAAATCATATCAACCATACATAAAACAAACCTAATCGTTAATATATAAGTGAAATGAGTAGTTAGGATGCTTTGATTCACCCAAATACTCGAAAAACAAAAGTTTTCAATTATGGCCAGAACCACAAGGGGGGACCCTTACGGCTTTTTCCATTCTTGATTGCCTCAGAAACTCATATAAATCATATCAACCATACATAAAGCAAACATAATCGTTAATATATAAGTGAAATGAGTGGTTAGGATGCTTTGATTCGCCCAAATACTAGAAGAACAAAAGTTTTCAATTTTTGCAAGAACCACAAGGGGGGACCCTTACAGCTTTTTCTAATTTTTGATTGCCTAAAAAACTCATGTAACTCGTATCAACCATACATAAGCCAAACATAATCGTTAATATATAAGGGAAATGAGTAGTTAGGATGCTTTGATTCGCCCAAATACTCGAAGAACAAATGTTTTCAATTTTTGCCAGAACCACAAGGGGGGACCCATACAGCTTTTTCCAATTTTTGGTTGCCTCGGGAACTCATGTAAATCATATCAACCATACATAAACCAAACATAATAGTTAATATATAAGTGAAATGAGTAGTTAGGATGCTTTCATCCGCCCAAATACTAGAAGAACGAAAGTTTTCAATTTTTGCCAGAACCACAAGGGGGGACCCTTACAGGTTTTTCCAATTTTTGATTGCCTCAGGAACTCATGTAAATCATATCAACCATACATAAACCAAACATAATCGTTAATATATAAGTGAAATAAGTGGTTAGGATGCTTTGATTCGCCCAAATACTAGAAGAACAAAAGTTTTCAATTTTTGCCAGAACCACAAGGGGGGACCCTTGCAGCTTTTTCCATTTTTTGATTGCCTCGGAAACTCATGTAAATCCTATCAACCATACATAAACTAAACATAATCGTTAATATATTAGTGAAATAAGTAGTTAGGATGCTTTGATTCGCCCAAATACTCAAAGAACAAAACTTTTCAATTTTTGCCAGAACCACAAAGGGGGACCCTTACAACTTTTTCCAATTTTTGATTGCCTCAGAAACTCTTGTAAATCATATCAACCATACATAAACCAAACATAATCGTTAATATATAAGTGAAATAAGTGGTTAGGATGCTTTGATTCGCCCAAATACTAGAAGAACAAAAGTTTTCAATTATTGCCAGAACCACATGGGGGGACCCTTACCGCTTTTTCCAATTTTTGATTGCCTTAAAAACTCATGTAACTCGTATCAACCATACATAAACCAAACATAATCGTTAATATACAAGTGAAATGAGTAGTTAGGATGCTTTGATTCGACCAAATACTCGAAGAACAAAAGTTTTCAATTTTTGCCAGAACCACAAGGGGGGACCCTTACAACTTTTTCCAATTTTTGATTGCCTCAGAAACTCTTGTAAATCATATCAACCATACATAAACCAAACATAATCGTTAATATATAAGTAAAATAAGTGGTTAGGATGCTTTGATTCGCCCAAATACTAGAAGAACAAAAGTTTTCAATTTTTGCCAGAACCACAAGGGGTGACCCTTACATCTTTTTCCAATTTTTGGTTGGCTCAGGAACTCATGTAAATCATATCAACCATACATAAAACAAACCTAATCGTTAATATATAAGTGAAATGAGTAGTTAGGATGCTTTGATTCACCCAAATACTTGAAAAACAAAAGTTTTCAATTATGGCCAGAACCACAAGGGGGGACCCTTACGGCTTTTTCCATTCTTGATTGCCTCAGAAACTCATATAAATCATATCAACCATACATAAAGCAAACATAATCGTTAATATATAAGTGAAATGAGTGGTTAGGATGCTTTGATTCGCCCAAATACAAGAAGAACAAAAGTTTTCAATTTTTGCAAGAACCACAAGGGGGGACCCTTACAGCTTTTTCTAATTTTTGATTGCCTAAAAAACTCATGTAACTCGTATCAACCATACATAAGCCAAACATAATCGTTAATATATAAGTGAAATGAGTAGTTAGGATGCTTTGATTCGCCCAAATACTCGAAGAACAAATGTTTTCAATTTTTGCCAGAACCACAAGGGGGGACCCATACAGCTTTTTCCAATTTTTGGTTGCCTCGGGAACTCATGTAAATCATATCAACCATACATAAACCAAACCTAATCATTAATATATAAGTGAAATGAGTAGTTAGGATACTTTGATTCACCCAAATACTCGAAAAACAAAAGTTTTCAATTTTGGCCAGAACCACAAGGGGGGACCCTTACAGCTTTTTCCATTTTTGATTGCCTCAGAAACTCATGTAAATCATATCAACCATACATAAACCAAACATAATCGTTAATATATAAGTGAAATGAGTAGTTAGGATGCTTTGATTCGCCCAAATACTCGAAGAACAAAAGTTTTCAATTTTTGCCAGAACCACAATGGGGGACCCTTGCAGCTTTTTCCATTTTTTGATTGTCTCAGAAACTCATGTAAGTCATATCAACCATACATAAACTAAACATAATATTTAATATATAAGTGATATAAGTAGGTAGGATGCTTTGATTCGCCCAAATACTCGAAGAACAAAAGTTTTCAATTTTTGCCAGAACCACAAGGGGGGACCCTTACAAGTTTTTCCAATTTTTGATTACCTCAGAAACTCATGTAAATAATATCAACCATACATAAACCAAACATAATCGTTAATATATAAGTGAAATGAGTAGTTAGGATGCTTTGATTCGCCCAAATACTAGAAGAACAAAAGTTTTCAATTTTTGCCAGAACCACAAGGGGGGACCCTTACAGTTTTTTCCAATTTTTGATTGCCTCAGGAATTCATGTAAATCATATCAACCATACATAAACCAAACCTAATCATTAATATATATGTGAAATGAGTAGTTAGGATGCTTTGATTCACCCAAATACTCGAAAAACAAAAGTTTTCAATTTTGGCCAGAACTACAAGGGGGGACCATTACAGCTTTTTCCATTTTCAATTGCCGCAGAAACTCATGTAAATCATATCAACCATACATAAACCAAACATAATCGTTAATATATAAGTGAAATGAGTAGTTAGGATGCTTTTATTCGCCCAAATACTCGAAGAACAAAAGTTTTCAATTTTGGCCAGAACCACAAGGGGGGACCCTTACAGCTTTTTCCATTTTTGATTACCTCAGAGACTCATGTAAATCATATCAACCATACATAAAGCAAACATAATCGTTAATATATAAGTGAAATGAGTGGTTAGGATGCTTTGATTCGCCAAAATACTAGAAGAACAAAAGTTTTCAATTTTTGCAAGAACCACAAGGGGGGACCCTTACAGCTTTTTCTAATTTTTGATTGCCTAAAAAACTCATGTAACTCGTATCAACCATACATAAGCCAAACATAATCGTTAATATATAAGTGAAATGAGTAGTTAGGATGCTTTGATTCGCCCAAATACTCGAAGAACAAATGTTTTCAATTTTTGCCAGAACCACAAGGGGGGACCCATACAGCTTTTTCCAATTTTTGGTTGCCTTGGGAACTCATGTAAATCATATCAACCATACATAAACCAAACCTAATCATTAATATATAAGTGAAATGAGTAGTTAGGATACTTTGATTCACCCAAATACTCGAAAAACAAAAGTTTTCATTTTTGGCCAGAACCACAAGGGGGGACCCTTACAGCTTTTTCCATTTTTGATTGCCTCAGAAACTCATGTAAATCATATCAACCATACATAAACCAAACATAATCGTTAATATATAAGTGAAATGAGTAGTTAGGATGCTTTGATTCGCCCAAATACTCGAAGAACAAAAGTTTTCAATTTTTGCCAGAACCACAATGGGGGACCCTTGCAGCTTTTTCCATTTTTTGATTGTCTCAGAAACTCATGTAAGTCATATCAACCATACATAAACTAAACATAATATTTAATATATAAGTGATATAAGTAGGTAGGATGCTTTGATTCGCCCAAATACTCGAAGAACAAAAGTTTTCAATTTTTGCCAGAACCACAAGGGGGGACCCTTACAAGTTTTTCCAATTTTTGATTACCTCAGAAACTCATGTAAATAATATCAACCATACATAAACCAAACATAATCGTTAATATATAAGTGAAATGAGTAGTTAGGATGCTTTGATTCGCCCAAATACTAGAAGAACAAAAGTTTTCAATTTTTGCCAGAACCACAAGGGGGGACCCTTACAGCTTTTTCCAATTTTTGATTGCCTCAGGAATTCATGTAAATCATATCAACCATACATAAACCAAACCTAATCATTAATATATATGTGAAATGAGTAGTTAGGATGCTTTGATTCACCCAAATACTCGAAAAACAAAAGTTTTCAATTTTGGCCAGAACTACAAGGGGGGACCATTACAGCTTTTTCCATTTTTAATTGCCTCAGAAACTCATGTAAATCATATCAACCATACATAAACCAAACATAATCGTTAATATATAAGTGAAATGAGTAGTTAGGATGCTTTTATTCGCCCAAATACTCGAAGAACAAAAGTTTTCAATTATTGCCAGAACCACAAGGGGGGACCCTTACAGCTTTTTCCAATTTTTGATTGCCTCAGAAACTCATGTAAATCATATCAACCATACATAAACTAAACATAATCTTTAATATATAAGTGAAATAAGTAGGTAGGATGCTTTGATTCGCCCAAATACTCGAAGAACAAAAGTTTTCAATTTTTGCCAGAACCACAAGGGGGGACCATTACAGCTTTTTCCAATTTTTGATTGCCTCAGAAACTCATGTAAATCATATCAACCATACATAAACTAAACATAATCGTTAATATATAAGTGAAATGACTAGTTAGGATGCTTTGATTCGCCCAAATACTCGAAGAACAAAAGTTTTCAATTTTTGCCAGAACCACAAGGGGGGACCCTTACAGCTTTTTCCATTTTTGATTGCCTCAGAAACTCATGTAAATCATATCAACCATACATAAACTAAACATAATCGTTAATAATATAAGTGAAATAAGTAGTTAGGATGCTTTGATTCACCCAAATACTCGAAAAACAAAAATTTTCAATTTTTGCCAGAACCACAAGAGGGGACCCTTACAACTTTTTCCAATTTTTGATTGCCTCAGGAACTCATGTAAATCATATCAACCATACATAAACCAAACCTAATCGTTAATATATATGTGAAATGAGTAGTTAGGATGCTTTGATTCACCCAAATACTCGAAAAACAAAAGTTTTCAATTTTGGCCAGAACCACAAGGGGGGACCATTACAGCTTTTTCCATTTTTGATTGCCTCAGAAACTCATGTAAATCATATCAACCATACATAAACCAAACATAATCGTTAATATATAAGTGAAATGAGCAGTTAGGATGCTTTGATTCGCCCAAATACTTGAAGAACAAAAGTTTTCAATTTTTGCCAGAACCACAAGGGGGGACCCTTACAGGTTTTTCCAATTTTTGATTGCCTCAGAAACTCATGTAAATCATATCAACCATACATAAACCAAATATAATCGTTAATATATAAGTGAAATGAGTAGTTAGGATGCTTTTATTCGTCCAAATATTCGATGAACAAAAGTTTTCAATTTTTGCCAGAACCACAAGGGGGGGACCCTTGCAGCTTTTTCCATTTTTTGATTGCCTCAGAAACTCATGTAAATCATATCAAACATACATAAACTAAACATAATCTTTAAAATATAAGTGAAATAAATAGGTAGGATGCTTTGATTCGCCCAAATACTCGAAGAACAAAAGTTTTCAATTTTTGCCAGAACCACAAGGGGGGACCCTTACAGCTTTTTCCAATTTTTGATTGCCTCAGAAACTCATGTAAATCATATCAACCATACATAAACTAAACATAATCGTTAATATATAAGTGAAATGACTAGTTAGGATGCTTTGATTCGCCCAAATACTCGAAGAACAAAAGTTTTCAATTTTTGCCAGAACCACAAGGGGGGACCCTTACAGCTTTTTCCATTTTTGATTGCCTTAGAAACTCATGTAAATCATATCAACCATACATAAACTAAACATAATCGTTAATAATATAAGTGAAATAAGTAGTTAGGATGCTTTGATTCACCCAAATACTCGAAAAACAAAAGTTTTCAATTTTTGCCAGAACCACAAGGGGGGGCCCTTAACACTTTTTCCAATTTTTGATTGCCTCAGGAACGCATGTAAATCATATCAACCATACATAAACCAACCCTAATCGTTAATATATATGTGAAATGAGTAGTTAGGATGCTTTGATTCACCCAAATACTCGAAAAACAAAAGTTTTCAATTTTGGCCAGAACCACAAGGGGGGACCATTACAGCTTTTTCCATTTTTGATTGCCTCAGAAACTCATGTAAATCATATCAACCACACATAAACCAAACATAATCGTTAATATATAAGTGAAATGAGCAATTAGGATGCTTTGATTCGCCCAAATACTTGAAGAACAAAAGTTTTCAATTTTTGCCAGAACCACAAGGGGGGACCCTTGCAGCTTTTTCCATTTTTTGATTGCCTCAGAAACTCATGTAAATCATATCAACCATACATAAACTAAACATAATCTTTAATATATAAGTGAAATAAGTAGGTAGGATGCTTTGATTCGCCCAAATACTCGAAGAACAAAAGTTTTCAATTTTTGCCAGAACCACAAGGGGGGACCCTTACAGCTTTTTCCAATTTTTGATTGCCTCAGAAACTCATGTAAATCATATCAACCATACATAAACTAAACATAATCGTTAATATATAAGTGAAATGACTAGTTAGGATGCTTTGATTCGCCCAAATACTCGAAGAACAAAAGTTTTCAATTTTTGCCAGAACCACAAGGGGGGACCCTTACAGCTTTTTCCATTTTTGATTGCCTTAGAAACTCATGTAAATCATATCAACCAGACATAAACTAAACATAATCGTTAATAATATAAGTGAAATAAGTAGTTAGGATGCTTTGATTCACCCAAATACTCGAAAAACAAAAGTTTTCAATTTTTGCCAGAACCACAAGGGGGGACCCTTACAACTTTTTCCAATTTTTGATTGCCTCAGGAACGCATGTAAATCATATCAACCATACATAAACCAAACCTAATCGTTAATATATATGTGAAATGAGTAGTTAGGATGCTTTGATTCACCCAAATACTCGAAAAACAAAAGTTTTCAATTTTGGCCAGAACCACAAGGGGGGACCATTACAGCTTTTTCCATTTTTGATTGCCAAAGAAACTCATGTAAATCATATCAACCATACATAAACCAAACATAATCGTTAATATATAAGTGAAATGAGCAGTTAGGATGCTTTGATTCGCCCAAATACTTGAAGAACAAAAGTTTTCAATTTTTGCCAGAACCATAAGGGGGGACCCTTACAGCTTTTTCCAATTTTTGATTGCCTCAGAAACTCTTGTAAATCATATCAACCATACATAAACCAAACATAATCATTAATATATAAGTGAAATTAGTGGTTTGGATGCTTTGATTCGCCCAAATACTAGAAGAACAAAAGTTTTCAATTTTTGCCAGAACCACAAGGGGGGACCCTTGCAGCTTTTTCCATTTTTTGATTGCCTCAGAAACTCATGTAAATCATATCAACCATACATAAACTAAACATAATATTTAATATATAAGTGATATAAGTAGGTAGGATGCTTTGATTCGCCCAAATACTCGAAGAACAAAAGTTTTCAATTTTTGCCAGAACCACAAGGGGGGACCCTTACAAGTTTTTCCAATTTTTGATTACCTTAGAAACTCATGTAAATAATATCAACCATACATAAACCAAACCTAATCGTTAATATATAAGTGAAATGAGTAGTTAGGATGCTTTGATTCGCCCAAATACTAGAAGAACAAAAGTTTTCAATTTTTGCCAGAACCACAAGGGGGGACCCTTACAGCTTTTTCCAATTTTTGATTGCCTCAGGAATTCATGTAAATCATATCAACCATACATAAACCAAACCTAATTGTTAATATATATGTGAAATGAGTAGTTAGGATGCTTTGATTCACCCAAATACTCGAAGAACAAAAGTTTTCAATTTTTGCCAGAACCATAAGGGGGGACCCTTACAGCTTTTTCCAATTTTTGATTGCCTCAGAAACTCATGTAAATCATATCAACCATACATAAACTAAACATAATAGTTAATATATAAGTGAAATGAGTAGTTTGGATGCTTTGATTCGCCCAAATACTTGAAGAATAAAAGTTTTCAATTTTGGCCAGAACCACAAGGTGGGACCCTTACAGCTTTTTCCATTTTTGATTGCCTCAGAAACTCATGTAAATCATATCAACCATACATAAACCAAACATAATCGTTAATATATAAGTGAAATGAGTAGTTAGGATGCTTTGATTCGCCCAAATACTCGAAGAACAAAAGTTTTCAATTTTTGCCAGAACCACAAGGGGGGACCCTTACAGGTTTTTCCAATTTTTGATTGCCTCAGGAACTCATGTAAATCATATCAACCGTACATAAACCAAACATAATCGTTAATATATAAGTGAAATAAGTGGTTAGGATGCTTTGATTCGCCCAAATACTAGAAGAACAAAAGTTTTCAATTTTTGCCAGAACCACAAGGGGGGACCCTTGCAGCTTTTTCCATTTTTTGATCGCCTCAAAAACTCATGTCAATCATATCAACCATACAGAAACTAAACATAATCGTTAATATATAATTGAAATAAGTAGTTAGGATGCTTTGATTCGCCCAAATACTCGAAGAACAAAAGTTTTCAATTTTTGCTAGAACCACAAGGGGGGACCCTTACAACTTTTTCCAATTTTTGATTGCCTCAGAAACTCTTGTAAATCATATCAACCATACATAAACCAAACATAATCGTTAATACATAAGTGAAATAAGTGGTTAGGATGCTTTGATTCGCCCAAATACTAGAAGAACAAAAGTTTTCAATTATTGCCAGAACCACAAGGGGGGACCCTTACAGCTTTTTCCAATTTTTGATTGCCTCAAAAACTCATGTAACTCGTATCAACCATACATAAACTAAACATAATCGTTAATATATAAGTGAAATGAGTAGTTAGGATGCTTTGATTCGCCCAAATACTCGACGGACAAAAGTTTTCAATTTTGGCCAGAACCACAAGGGGGGACCCTTACAGCTTTTTCCATTTTTGATTGCCTCAGAAACTCATGTAAATCATATCAACCATACATAAACCAAACATAATCGTTAATATATACGTGAAATGAGTAGTTAGGATGCTTTGATTCGCCCAAATACTAGAAGAACAAAAGTTTTCAATTTTTGCCAGAACCACAAGGGGGGACCCTTACAGCTTTTTCCAATTTTTGATTGCCTCAGAAACTCATGTAAATCATATCAACCATACATAAACTAAACATAATCATTAATATATAAGTAAAATAAGTAGTTAGGATGCTTTGATTCGCCCAAATACTCGAAGAACAAAAGTTTTCAATTTTTGCCAGAACCACAAGGGGGGACCCTTACAGCTTTTTCCAATTTTTGATTACCTCAGGAACTCATGTAAATTATATCAACCATACATAAACCAAACCTAATCGTTAATATATATGTGAAATGAGTAGTTAGGATGCTTTGATTCACCCAAATACTCGAAAAACAAAAGTTTTCAATTTTGGCCAGAACCACAAGGGGGGACCATTACAGCTTTTTCCATTTTTGATTGCCTCAGAAACTCATGTAAATCATATCAACCATACGTAAACCAAACATAATCGTTAATATATAAGTGAAAAGAGTAGTTAGGATGCTTTGATTCGCCCAAATACTCGAAGAACAAAAGATTTCAATTTTTGCCAGAACCACATGGTGGGACCCTTAAAGCTTTTTCCAATTTTTGATTGCCTCAGAAGCTCATGTAAATCATATCAACCATACATAAACCAAACATAATCGTTAATATATAAGTGAAATGAGTAGTTAGGATGCTTTTATTCGCCCAAATACTCGAAGAACAAAAGTTTTCAATTATTGCCAGAACCACAATGGGGGACCATTATAGCTTTTTCCAATTTTTGATTGCCTCAAAACCTCATGTAAATCGTATCAACCATACATAAACCAAAACATAATCGTTAATATATAAGTGAAATGAGTAGTTAGGATGCTTTGATTCGCCCAAATACTCGAAGAACAAAAGTTTTCAATTTTTGCCAGAACCACAAGGGGGGACTCTTACAACTTTTTCCAATTTTTGATTGCCTCAGAAACTCATGTAAATCATATCAACCATACATAAACTAAACATAATCATTAATATATAAGTGAAATGAGTAGTTAGGATGCTTTGATTCGCCCAAATACTCGAAGAACAAAAGTTTTCAATTTTGGCCAGAACCACAAGGGGGGACCCTTGCAGCTTTTTCCATTTTTGATTGCCTCATAAACTCATGTAAATCATATCAACCATACATAAACCAAACATAATCGTTAATATATAAGTGAAATAAGTAGTTAGGATGCTTTGATTCGCCCAAATACTCGAAGAACAAAAGTTTTCAATTTTTGCCAAAACCACAAGGGGGGACCCTTACAGCTTTTTCCAATTTTTGATTGCCTCAGGAACTCATGTAAATTATATCAACCATACATAAACCAAACCTAATCGTTAATATATATGTGAAATGAGTAGTTAGGATGCTTTGATTCACCCAAACACTCGAAAAACAAAAGTTTTCAATTTTGGCCAGAACTACAAGGGGGGACCATTACAGCTTTTTCCATTTTTGATTGCCTCAGAAACTCATGTAAATCATATCAAACATACATAAACCAAACATAATCGTTAATATATAAGTGAAATGAGTAGTTAGGATGCTTTGATTCGCCCAAATACTCGAAGAACAAAAGTTTTCAATTTTTGCCAGAACCACAAGGGGGGACCCTTAGAGCTTTTTCCAATTTTTGATTGCCTCAGAAACTCATGTAAATCATATCAACCATACATAAACCAAACATAATCGTTAATATATAAGTGAAATGGGTAGTTAGGATGCTTTGATTCGCCCAAATACTCGAAGAACAAAAGTTTTCAATTTTTGCCAGAACCACAAGGGGGGACCCTTACAGCTTTTTCCAATTTTTGATTGCCTTAGAAACTCATGTAAATCATATCAACCATACATAAACAAAACATAATCGTTAATATATAAGTGAAATAAGTAGTTAGGATGCTTTGTTTCGCCCAAATACTCGAAGTACAAAAGTTTTCAATTTTTTCCAGAACCATAAGGGGGGACCCTTAAAGCTTTTTCCAATTTTTCATTGCCTCAGAAACTCATGTAAATCATATCAACCATACATAAACCAAACATAATCGCTAATATATAAGTAAAATGAGTAGTTAGGATGCTTTGATTCGCCCAAATACTCGAAGAACAAAAGTTTTCAATTTTTGCCAGAACCACAAGTGGGGACCCTTACAACTTTTTCCAACTTTTGATTGCCTCAGAAACTCATGTAAATCATATCAACCATACATAAACTAAACATAATCATTAATATATAAGTGAAATAAGTAGTTAGGATGCTTTGATTCGCCCAAATACTCGAAGAACAAAAGTTTTCAATTTTTGCCAGAACCATAAGGGGGGACCCTTACAGCTTTTTCCAATTTTTGATTGCCTCAGAAACTCATGCAAATCATATCAACCATACATAAACTAAACATAATAGTTAATATATAAGTGAAATGAGTAGTTAGGATTATTTGATTCTCCCAAATACTCGAAGAACAAAAGTTTTCAATTTTTGCGAGAACCACAAGGGCGGACCCTTACAGCTTTTTCCAATTTTTGATTGCCTCAGGAACTCGTGTAAATCATATCACCCATACACAAACCAAACCTAATCGTTAATATATAAGTGAAATGAGTAGTTAGGATGCTTTGATTCACCCAAATACTCGAAGAACAAAAGTTTTCAATTTTTGCCAGAACCACAAGGGGGGACCCTTACTGCTTTTTCCAATTTTTGATTGCCTCAGAAACTCATGTAAATCATATCAACCATACATGAACCAAACATAATCGTTAATATATAAGTGAAATGAGTAGTTAGGATGCTTTGATTCGCCCAAATACTCGAACAACAAAAGTTTTCAATTTTTGCCAGAACCACAAGGGGGGACCCTTGCAGCTTTTTCCAATTTTTGATTGCCTCAGAAACTCATGTAAATCATATTAACCATACATAAACTAAACATAATCGTTAATATATAAGTGAAATGAGTAGTTAGGATGCTTTCATTCGCCCAAATACTCGAAGAACAAAAGTTTTCAATTATTGCCAGAACCACAATGGGGGACCCTTACAGCTTTTTCCAATTTTTGATTGGCTAAAAAACTTATGTAAATCGTATCAACCATACATAAACCAAACATAATCGTTAATATATAAGTGAAATGAGTAGTTAGGATGCTTTGATTCGCCCAAATACTCGAAGAACAAAAGTTTTCAATTTTTGCCAGAACCACAAGGGGGGACCCTTGCAGCTTTTTCCAATTTTTGATTGCCTCAGAAACTCATGTAAATCATATCAACCATACATAAACTAAACATAATCGTTAATATATAAGTGAAATGAGTAGTTAGGATGCTTTGATTCGCCCAAATACTCGAAGAACAAAAGTTTTCAATTTTGGCCAGAACCACAAGGGGGACCCTTGCAGCTTTTTCCATTTTTGATTGCCTCAGAAACTCATGTAAATCATATCAACCATACATAAACCAAACATAATCGTTAACATATAAGTGAAATAAGTAGTTAGGATGCTTTGATTCGCCCAAATACTCGAAGAACAAAAGTTTTCAATTTTTGCCAGAACCACAAGGGGGGACCCTTACAGCTTTTTCCAATTTTTGATTGCCTCAGGAACTCATGTAAATTATATCAACCATACATAAACCAAACATAATCGTTAATATATATGTGAAATGAGTAGTTAGGATGCTTTGATTCACCCAAACCCTCGAAAAACAAAAGTTTTCAATTTTGGCCAGAACTACAAGGGGGGACCATTACAGCCTTTTCCATTTTTGATTGCCTCAGAAACTCATGTAAATCATATCAACCATACATAAACCAAACATAATCGTTAATATATAAGTGAAATAAGTAGTTAGGATGCTTTGATTCGCCCAAATACTCGAAGAACAAAAGTTTTCAATTTTTGCCAGAACCACAAGGGGGGACCCTTGCAGCTTTTTCCAATTTTTGATTGCCTCAGAAACTCATGTAAATCATATCAACCATACATAAACTAAACATAATCGTTAATATATAAGTGAAATGAGTAGTTAGGATGCTTTGATTCGCCCAAATACTCGAAGAACAAAAGTTTTCAATTTTGGCCAGAACCACAAGGGGGACCCTTGCAGCTTTTTCCATTTTTGATTGCCTCAGAAACTCATGTAAATCATATCAACCATACATAAACCAAACATAATCGTTAACATATAAGTGAAATAAGTAGTTAGGATGCTTTGATTCGCCCAAATACTCGAAGAACAAAAGTTTTCAATTTTTGCCAGAACCACAAGGGGGGACCCTTACAGCTTTTTCCAATTTTTGATTGCCTCAGGAACTCATGTAAATTATATCAACCATACATAAACCAAACATAATCGTTAATATATATGTGAAATGAGTAGTTAGGATGCTTTGATTCACCCAAACCCTCGAAAAACAAAAGTTTTCAATTTTGGCCAGAACTACAAGGGGGGACCATTACAGCTTTTTCCATTTTTGATTGCCTCAGAAACTCATGTAAATCATATCAACCATACATAAACCAAACATAATCGTTAATATTTAAGTGAAATAAGTAGTTAGGATGCTTTGATTCGCCCAAATACTCGAAGAACAAAAGTTTTCAATTTTTCCCAGAACCACAAGGGAGGACCCTTACAGCTTTTTCCAATTTTTAATTGCCTCAGGAACTCATGTAAATTATATCAACCATACATAAACCAAACCTAATCGTTAATATATATTTGAAATGAGTAGTTAGGATGCTTTGATTCACCCAAACCCTCGAAAAACAAAAGTTTTCAATTTTGGCCAGAACTACAAAGGGGGACCATTTCAGTTTTTTCCATTTTTGATTGCCTCAGAAACTCATGTAAACCATATCAACCATACATAAATCAAACATAATCGTTAATATATAAGTGAAATGAGTAGTTAGGATGCTTTGATTCGCCCAAATACTCCAAGAACAAAAGTTTTCAATTTTTGCCAGAACCACAAGGGGGGACCCTTACAGCTTTTTCCAATTTTTGATTGCCTCAGAAACTCATGTAAATCATATCAACCATACATAAACCAAACATAATCGTTAATATATAAGTGAAATGAGTAGTTAGGATGCTTTGATTCGCCCCAATACTCGAAGAACAAAAGTTTTCAATTTTTGCCAGAACCATAAGGGGGGACCCTTACAGCTTTTTCCAATTTTTGATTGCCTCAGAAACTCATGTAAATCATCTCAACCATACGTAAACTAAACATAATCGTTAATATATAAGTGAAATGAGTAGTTAGGATGCTTTGATTCGCCCAAATACTCGAAGAACAAAAGTTTTCAATTTTGGCCAGAACCACAAGGGGGGACCCTTGCAGCTTTTTCCATTTTTGATTGCCTCAGAAGCTCATGTAAATCATATCAACCATACATAAACCAAACATAATCGTAAATATATAAGTGAAATAAGTAGTTAGGATGCTTTGATTCGCCCAAATACTCGAAGAACAAAAGTTTTCAATTTTTGCCAGAACCACAAGGGGGGACCCTTACAGCTTTTTCCAATTTTTGATTGCCTCAGGAACTCATGTAAATCATATCAACCATACATAAACCAATCATAATCGTTACTATATAAGTGAAATGAGTAGTTAGGATGCTTTGATTCGCCAAATACTCGAAGAACAAAAGTTTTCAATTTTTGCCAGAACCATAAGGGGGGACCCTTACTGCTTTTTCCAATTTTTGATTGCCTTAGAAACTCATGTAAATCATATCAACCATACATAAACTAAGCATAATCGTTAATATATGAGTGAAATGAGTAGTTAGGATGCTTTGATTCGCCCAAATACTCGAAGAACAAAAGTTTTCAATTTTGGCCAGAACCACAAGGGGGGACCCTTGCAGATTTTTCCATTTTTGATTGCCTCAGAAACTCATGTAAATCATATCAACCATACATAAACCAAACATAATCGTTAATATATAAGTGAAATGACTAGTTAGGAAGCTTTGATTCGCCCAAATACTCGACGAACAAAAGTTTTCAATTTTTGCCAGAACCACAAGGGGGGACCCTTACAGCTTTTTCCAATTTTTGATTGCCTCAGAAACTCATGTAAATCATATCAACCATACATAAACCAAACATAATCGCTAATATATAAGTGAAATGAGTAGTTAGGATGCTTTGATTCGCCCAAATACTCGAAGAACAAAAGTTTTCAATTTTGGCCAGAACCACAAGGGGGGACCCTTAAAACTTTTTCCAATTTTTGATTGCCTCAGAAACTCATGTAAATCATATCAACCATACATAAACCAAACATAATCGTTAATATATAAGTGAAATGAGTAGTTAGGATGCTTTGATTCGCCCAAAAACTCGAAGAACAAAAGTTTTCAATTTTTGCCAGAACCACAAGGGGGGACCCTTACAGCTTTTTCCAATTTTTGATTGCCTCAGGAACTCATGTAAATCATATCAACCATACATAAACCAAACATAATCGTTAATATATAAGTGAAATGAGTAGTTAGGATGCTTTGATTCGCCCAAATACTTGAAGAACAAAAGTTTTCAATTTTTGCCAGAACCATAAGGGGGGACCCTTACAGCTTTTTCCAATTTTTGATTGCCTCAGAAACTCATGTAAATCATATCAACCATACATAAACTAAACATAATCGTTAATATATAAGTGAAATGAGTAGTTAGGATGCTTTGATTCGCCCAAATACTCGAAGAATATAAGTTTTCAATTTTGGCCAGAACCACAAGGGGGGACCCTTGCAGCTTTTTCCATTTTTGATTGCCTCAGAAACTCATGTAAATCATATCAACCATACATAAACCAATCATAATCGTTAATATATAAGTGAAATGAGTAGTTAGGATGCTTTGATTCGCCCAAATACTCGAAGAACAAAAGTTTTCAATTTTTGCCAGAACCACATGGGGGGACCCTTACAGCTTTTTCCATTTTTGATTGCCTCAGAAACTCATGTAAATCATATCAACCATATAAAAACCAAACATAATCGTTAATATATAAGTGAAATGAGTAGTTAGGATGCTTTGATTCGCCCAAATACTCGAAGAACAAAAGTTTTCAATTTTTGCCAGAACCACAAGGGGGGACCCTTACAGCTTTTTCTAATTTTTGATTGTCTCAGAAACTCATGTAAATCATATCAACCATACATAAGCCAAACATAATCGTTAATATATAAGTGAAATGAGTAGTTAGGATGCTTTGATTCGCCCCAATACTCGAAGAACAAAAGTTTTCAATTTTTGCCAGAACCATAAGGGGGGACCC
This sequence comes from Lantana camara, assembly GCA_037501455.1. Lineage (NCBI taxonomy): Eukaryota > Viridiplantae > Streptophyta > Magnoliopsida > Lamiales > Verbenaceae > Lantana > Lantana camara. The sequence goes on along the minus strand of CM074859.1, from coordinate 109,768,860 downwards.
TTACAGCTTTTTCCAATTTTTGATTGCCTCAGAAACTCATGTAAATCATCTCAACCATACGTAAACTAAACATAATCGTTAATATATAAGTGAAATGAGTAGTTAGGATGCTTTGATTCGCCCAAATACTCGAAGAACAAAAGTTTTCAATGTTGGCCAGAACCACAAGGGGGGACCCTTGCAGCTTTTTCCATTGTTGATTGCCTCAGAAACTCATGTAAATCATATCAACCATACATAAACCAAACATAATCATAAATATATAAGTGAAATAAGTAGTTAGGATGCTTTGATTCGCCCAAATACTCGAAGAACAAAAGTTTTCAATTTTTGCCAGAACCACAAGGGGGGACCCTTACAGGTTTTTCCAATTTTTGATTGCCTCAGGAACTCATGTAAATCATATCAACCATACATAAACCAATCATAATCGATACTATATAAGTGAAATGAGTAGTTAGGATGCTTTGATTCTCCCAAATACTCGAAGAACAAAAGTTTTCAATTTTTGCCAGAACCATAAGGGGGGACCCTTACTGCTTTTTCCAATTTTTGATTGCCTCAGAAACTCATGTAAATCATATCAACCATACATAAACTAAGCATAATCGTTAATATATGAGTGAAATGAGTAGTTAGGATGCTTTGATTCTCCCAAATACTCAAAGAACAAAAGTTTTCAATTTTGGCCAGAACTACAAGGGGGGACCCTTGCAGATTGTTCCATTTTTGATTGCCTCAGAAACTCATGTAAATCATATCAACCATTCATAAACCAAACATAATCGTTAATATATAAGTGAAATGAGTAGTTAGGATGCTTTGATTCGCCCAAATACTCGACGAACAAAAGTTTTCAATTTTTCCCAGAACCACAAGGGGGGACCCTTACTGCTTTTTCCAATTTTTGATTGCCTCAGAAACTCATGTAAATCATATCAACCATACATAAACCAAACATAATCGCTAATATATAAGTGAAATGAGTAGTTAGGATGCTTTGATTCGCCCAAATACTCGAAGAACAAAAGTTTTCAATTTTGGCCAGAACCACAAGGGGGGACGCTTAAAACTTTTTCCAATTTTTGATTTCCTCAGAAACTCATGTAAATCATATCAACCATACATAAACCAAACATAACCGTTAATATATAAGTGAAATGAGTTGTTAGGATGCTTTGATTCCCCCAAATACTCGAAGAACAAAAGTTTTCAATTTTTGCCAGAACCACAAGGGGGGACCCTTACAGCTTTTTCCAATTTTTGATTGCCTCAGGAACTCATGTAAATCATATCAACATTACATAAACCAAACATAATCGTTAATATATAAGTGAAATGAGTAGTTAGGATGCTTTGATTCGCCCAAATACTTGAAGAACAAAAGTTTTCAATTTTTGCCAGAACCATAAGGGGGGACCCTTACAGCTTTTTCCAATTTTTGATTGCCTCAGAAACTCATGTAAATCATATCAACCATACATAAACTAAACATAATCGTTAATATATAAGTGAAGTGAGTAGTTAGGATGCTCTGATTCGCCCAAATACTCGAAGAATATAAGTTTTCAATTTTGGCCAGAACCACAAGGGGGGACCCTTCCAGCTTTTTCCATTTTTGATTGCCTCAGAAACTCATGTAAATCATATCAACCATACATAAACCAATCATAATCGTTAATATATAAGTGAAATGAGTAGTTAGGATGCTTTGATTCGCCCAAATACTCGAAGAACAAAAGTTTTCAATTTTTGCCAGAACCACATGGGGGGACCCTTACAGCTTTTTCCATTTTTGATTGCCTCAGAAACTCATTTAAATCATATCAACCATACATAAACCAAACATAATCGTTAATATATAAGTGAAATGAGTAGTTAGGATGCTTTGATTCGCCCAAATACTCGAAGAACAAAAGTTTTCAATTTTTGCTAGAACCACATGGGGGGACCCTTACAGCTTTTTCCATTTTTGATTGCCTCAGAAACTCATGTAAATCATATCAACCTTACATAAACCAAACATAATCATTAATATATAAGTGAAATGAGTAGTTAGGATGCTTTGATTCGCCCAAATACTCGAAGAACAAAAGTTTTCAATTTTTGCCAGAACCACAAGGGGGGACCCTTACAACTTTTTCTAATTTTTGATTGTCTCAGAAACTCATGTAAATCATATCAACCATATATAAACCAAACATAATCGCTAATATATAAGTAAAATGAGTAGTTAGGATGCTTTGATTCGCCCAAATACTCTAAGAACAAAAGTTTTCAATTTTTGCCAGAACCACAAGGGGGGACCCTTACAACTTTTTCCAATTTTTGTTTGCCTCAGAAACTATTGTAAATCATATCAACCATACGTAAACTAAACATAGTCATTAATATATAAGTGAAATGAGTAGTTAGGATGCTTTGATTCGCCCAAATACTCAAAGAACAAAAGTTTTCAATTTTGGCCAGAACCACAAGGGGGGACCCTTGCAGCTTTTTCCATTTTTGATTGCCTCAGAAACTCATGTAAATCATATCAAGCATACATAAACCAAACATAATCGTTAATATATTTGTGAAATGAGAAGTTAGGATGCTTTGATTCACCCAAATACTCGAAGAACAAAAGTTTTCAATTTTTGCCAGAACCACAAGGGGGGACCCTTACAGCTTTTTCCAATTTTTGATTGCCTCAGGAACTCATGTAAATTATATCAACCATACATAAACCAAACCTGATCGTTAATATATATGTGAAATGAGTGGTTAGGATGCTTTGATTCACCCAAACACTCGAAGAACAAAAGTTTTCAATTTTGGCCAGAACTACAAGGGGGGACCTTTACAGCTTTTTCCATTTTTGATTGGCTCAGAAACTCATGTAAATCATATCAACCATACATAAACCAAACATAATCGTTAATATATAAGTGAAATGAGTAGTTAGGATGCTTTGATTCGCCCAAATACTCGAAGAACAAAAGTTTTCAATTTTTGCCAGAACCACAAGGGGGGACCCTTACATCTTTTTCCAATTTTTGATTGCCTCAGAAACTCATGTAAATCATATCAACCATACATAAACCAAACATAATCGTTAATATATAAGTGAAATGAGTAGTTAGGATGCTTTGATTCGCCCAAATACTCGAAGAACAAAAGTTTTCAATTTTTCCCAGAACCACAAAGGGGGACCCTTACTGCTTTTTCCAATTTTTGATTGCCTCAGAAACTCATGTAAATCATATTAACCATACATAAACCAAACATAATCGCTAATATATAAGTGAAATGAGTAGTTAGGATGCTTTGATTCGCCCAAATACTCGAAGAACAAAAGTTTTCAATTTTGGCCAGAACCACAAGCGGGGACCCTTACAACTTTTTCCAATTTTTGATTGCCTCAGAAACTCATGTAAATCATATCAACCATACATAAACCAAACATAATCATTAATATATAAGTGAAATGAGTAGTTAGGATGCTTTGATTCGCCCAAATACTCGAAGAACAAAAGTTTTCAATTTTGGCCAGAACCACAAGGGGGGACCCTTGCAGCTTTTTCCATTTTTGATTGCCTCAGAAACTCATGTAAATCATATCAAGCATACATAAACCAAACATAATCGTTAATATATATGTGAAATGACTAGTTAGGATCCTTTGATTCACCCAAATACTCGAAGAACAAAAGTTTTCAATTTTTGCCAGAACCACAAGGGGGGACCCTTACAGCTTTTTCCAATTTTTGATTGCCTCAGGAACTCATGTAAATTATATCAACCATACATAAACCAAACCTGATCGTTAATATATATGTGAAATGAGTAGTTAGGATGCTTTGATTCACCCAAACTCTCGAAGAACAAAAGTTTTCAATTTTGGCCAGAACTACAAGGGGGGACCATTACAGCTTTTTCCATTTTTGATTGCCTCAAAAACTCATGTAAATCATATCAACCATACATAAACCAAACATAATCGTTAATGTATAAGTGAAATGAGTAGTTAGGATGCTTTGATTCGCCCAAATACACGAAGAACAAAAGTTTTCAATTTTTGCCAGAACCACAAGGGGGGACCCTTACAGCTTTTTCCAATTTTTGATTGCCTCAGAAACTCATGTAAATCATATCAAGCATACATAAACGAAACATAATCGTTAATATATAAGTGAAATGAGTAGTTAGGATGCTTTGATTCGCCCAAATACTCGAAGAACAAAAGTTTTCAATTTTTCCCAGAACCACAAGGTGGGACACTTACTGCTTTTTCCAATTTTTGATTGCCTCAGAAACTTATGTAAATCATATCAACCATACATAAACCAAACACGATCGCTAATATATAAGTGAAATGAGTAGTTAGGATGCTTTGATACGCCCAAATACTCGAAGAACAAAAGTTTTCAATTTTGGCCAGAACCACAAGGGGGGACCCTTACAACTTTTTCCAATTTTTGATTGCCTCAGGAACTCATGTAAATCATATCAACCATACATAAACCAAACATAATCGTTAATATATAAGTGAAATGAGTAGTTAGGATGCTTTGATTCGACCAAATACTCGAAGAACAAAAGTTTTCAATTTTTGCCAGAACCATAAGGGGGGACCCTTACAGCTTTTTCCAATTTTTGATTGCCTCAGAAACTCATGTAAATCATATCAACCATACATAAACTAAACATAATCGTTAATATATAAGTGAAATGAGTAGTTAGGATGCTTTGATTCGCCCAAATACTCGAAGAACAAAAGTTTTCAATTTTGGCCAGAACCACAAGGGGGGACCCTTGCAGCTTTTTCCATTTTTGAATACCTCAGAAACTCATGTAAATCAAATCAACCATACATAAACCAAACATAATCGTTAATATATAAGTGAAATGAGTAGTTAGGATGCTTTGATTCGCCCAAATACTCGAAGAACAATAGTTTTCAATTTTTGCCAGAACCACAAGGGGGAGCCTTACAGCTTTTTCCATTTTTGATTGCCTCAGAAACTCATGTAAATCATATCAACCATACATAAACCAAACATAATCATTAATATATAAGTGAAATGAGTAGTTAGGATGCTTTGATTCGCCCAAATACTCTAAGAACAAAAGTTTTCAATTTTTGCCAGAACCACAAGGGGGGACCCTTACAACTTTTTCCAATTGTTGATTGCCTCAGAAACTCATGTAAATCATATCAACCATACATAAACTAAACGTAATCGTTAATATATATGTAAAATGAGTAGTTAGGATGGTTTGATTCGCCCAAATACTCGAAGAACAAAAGTTTTCAATTATGGCCAGAACCACAAGGGGGGACCCTTGCAGATTTTTCCATTTTTGATTGCCTCAGATACTCATGTAAATCATATCAACCATACATAAACCAAACATAATCGTTAATATATATGTAAAATGAGTAGTTAGGATGCTTTGATTCACCCAAATACTCGAAGAACAAAAGTTTTCAATTTTTGCCAGAACCACAAGGGGGGACCCTTACAGCTTTTTCCAATTTTTGATTGCCTCAGAAACTCATGTAAATCATATCAAGCATACATAAACGAAACATAATCGTTAATATATAAGTGAAATGAGTAGTTAGGATGCTTTGATTCGCCCAAATACTCGAAGAACAAAAGTTTTCAATTTTTCCCAGAACCACAAGGGGGGACCCTTACTACTTTTTCCAATTTTTGATTGCCTCAGAAACTTATGTAAATCATATCAACCATACATAAACCAAACATGATCGCTAATATATAAGTGAAATGAGTAGTTAGGATGCTTTGATACGCCCAAATACTCGAAGAACAAAAGTTTTCAATTTTGGCCAGAACCACAAGGGGGGACCCTTACAACTTTTTCCAATTTTTGATTGCCTCAAGAACTCATGTAAATCATATCAACCATACATAAACCAAACATAATCGTTAATATATAAGTGAAATGAGTAGTTAGGATGCTTTGATTCGACCAAATACTCGAAGAACAAAAGTTTTCAATTTTTGCCAGAACCATAAGGGGGGACCCTTACAGCTTTTTCCAATTTTTGATTGCCTCAGAAACTCATGTAAATCATATCAACCATACATAAACTAAACATAATCGTTAATATATAAGTGAAATGAGTAGTTAGGATGCTTTGATTCGCCCAAATACTCGAAGAACAAAAGTTTTCAATTTTGGCCAGAACCACAAGGGGGGACCCTTGCAGCTTTTTCCATTTTTGAATACCTCAGAAACTCATGTAAATCAAATCAACCATACATAAACCAAACATAATCATTAATATATAAGTGAAATGAGTAGTTAGGATGCTTTGATTCGCCCAAATACTTGAAGAACAAAAGTTTTCAATTTTTGCCAGAACCACAAGGGGGGACCCTTACAGCTTTTTCCAATTTTTGATTGCCTCAGAAACTCATGTAAATCATATCAACCATACAAAAACCAAACATAATCGTTAATATATAAGTGAAATGAGTAGTTAGGATGCTTTGATTCGCCCAAATACTCGAAGAACAAAAGTTTTCAATTTTTGCCAGAACCATAAGGGGGGACCCTTACAGCTTTTTCCAATTTTTGATTGCCTCAGAAACTCATGTAAATCATATCATCCATACATAAACTAAACATAATCGTTAACATATAAGTGAAATAAGTAGTTAGGATGCTTTGATTCGCCCAAATACTTGAAGAAGAAAAGTTTTCGATTTTTGCCAGAACCACAAGGGGGGGACCCTTACAGCTTTTTCCAATTTTTGATTGCCTCAGGAACTCATGCAAATTATATTAACCATACATAAACCAAACCTAATCGTTAATATATACGTGAAATGAGTAGTTAGGATACTTTGATTCACCCAAACACTCGAAAAACAAAAGTTTTCAATTTTGGCCAGAACTACAAGGGGGGACCATTACAACTTTTTCCTTTTTTGATTGCCTCAGAAACTCATGTAAATCATATCAACCACACATAAACCAAACATAATCGTTAATATATAAGTGAAATGAATAGTTAGGATGCTTTGATTCGCCCAAATACTCGAAGAACAAAAGTTTTCAATTTTTGCCAGAACCATAAGGGGGGACCCTTACAGCTTTTTCCAATTTTTGATTGCCTCAGAAACTCATGTAAATCATATCATCCATACATAAACTAAACATAATAGTTAATATATAAGTGAAATGAGTAGTTAGGACGCTTTGATTCGCCCAAATACTCGAAGAACAAAAGTTTTCAATTTTTGCCAGAACCACAAGGGGGGACCCTTGCAGCTTTGTCCATTTTTTGATTGCCTCAGAAACTCATGTAAATCATATCAACCATACATAAACTAAACATAATCGTTAATATATAAGTGAAATAAGTAGTTAGGATGCTTTGATTCGCCCAAATACTCGAAGAACAAAAGTTTTCAATTTTTGCCAGAACCATAAGGGGGGACCCTTACAGCTTTTTCCAATTTTTGATTGCCTCAGAAACTCATGTAAATCATAGCAACCATAGATAAACTAAACATAATCGTTAATATATAAGTGAAATGAGTAGTTAGGATGCTTTGATTCGCCCAAATACTCGAAGAACAAAAGTTTTAAATTTTGGCCAGAACCACAAGGGGGGACCCTTACAGCTTTTTCCAATTTTTGATTGCCTCAGAAACTCATGTAAATCATAGCAACCATACATAAACTAAACATAATCGTTAATATATAAGTGAAATGAGTAGTTAGGATGCTTTGATTCGCCCAAATACTCGAAGAACAAAAGTTTTCAATTTTGGCCAGAACCACAAGGGGGGACCCTTACAGCTTTTTCCAATTTTTGATTGCCTCGGGAACTCATGTAAATTATATCAACCATACATAAACCAAAACTAATCTTTAATATATATGTGAAATGAGTAGTTAGGATGCTTTGATTCACCCAAACACTCGAAGAACAAAAGTTTTCAATTTTTGCCAGAACTACAAGGGGGGACCATTACAGCTTTTTCCATTTTTGATTGCCTCAGAAACTCATGTAAATCATATCAACCATACATAAACAAACATAATCGTTAATATATAAGTGAAATGAGTAGTTAGGATGCTTTGATTCGCCCAAATACTTGAAGAACAAAAGTTTTCAATTTTTGCCAGAACCACAAGGGGGGACCCTTACAGCTTTTTCCAATTTTTGATTGCCTCAGAAACTCATGTATATCATATCAACCATATAAAAACCAAACATAATCGTTAATATATAAGTGAAATGAGTAGTTAGGATGCTTTGATTCGCCCAAATACTCGAACAACAAAAGTTTTCAATTTTTGCCAGAACCATAAAGGGGGACCCTTACAGCTTTTTCCAATTTTTGATTGCCTCAGAAACTCATGTAAATCATATCATCCATACATAAACTAAACATAATCGTTAATATATAAGTGAAATGAGTAGTTAGGATGCTTTGATTCGCCCAAATACTCGAAGAACAAAAGTTTTCAATTTTGGTCAGAACCACAAGGGGGGACCCTTACAGCTTTTTCCATTTTTGATTGCCTCAGAAACTCATGTAAATCATATCAACCATACATAAACTAAACATAATCGTTAATATATAAGTGAAATAAGTAGTTAGGATGCTTTGATTCGTCCAAATACTTGAAGAAGAAAAGTTTTCAATTTTTGCCAGAACCACAGGGGGGGACCCTTACAGCTTTTTCCAATTTTTGATTGCCTCAGAAACTCATGTAAATCATATCAACCATACATAAACCAATCATAATCGTTAATATATAAGTGAAATGAGTAGTTACGATGCATTGATTCGCCCAAACACTCGAAGAACAAAAGTTGTCAATTTTGGCCAGAACCACAAGGGGGGACCCTTACAGCTTTTTCCATTTTTGATTGCCTCAGAAACTCATGTAAATCATATCAACCATACATAAACCAAACATAATCATTAATATATAAGTGAAATGAGTAGTTAGGATGCTTTGATTCGCCCAAATACTCAAAGAACAAAAGTTTTCAATTTTTGCCAGAACCACAAGGGGGGACCCTTACAGCTTTTTCCATTCTTGATTGCCTCAGAAACTCATGTAAATCTTATCAACCATACATAAACCAAACATAATCGTTAATATATATGTGAAATGAGTAGTTAGGATGCTTTGATTCGCCCAAATACTCGAAGAACAAAAGTTTTCAATTTTTCCCAGAACCACAAGGGGGGACCCTTACAGCTTTTTCCAATTTTTGATTGCCTCAGAAACTCATGTAAATCATATCAACCATACATAAACCAAACATAATCGCTAATATATAAGTAAAATGAGTAGTTAGGATGCTTTGATTCCACCAAATACTCGAAGAACAAAAGTTTTCAAATTTAGCCAGAACCACAAGGGGGGACCCTTACAGCTTTTTCCAATTTTTGATTGCCTTAGAAACTCATGTAAATTATATCAACCATACATAAACCAAACATAATCGTTAATATATAAGTGAAATGAGTAGTCAGGATGCTTTTATTCGCCCAAATACTCGAAGAACAAAAGTTTTCAATTATTGCCAGAACCACAAGGGGGGACCGTTACAGCTTTTTCCAATTTTTGATTGCCTAAAAAACTCATGTAAATCGTATCAACCATACATAAACCAAACATAATCATTAATATATAAGTGAAATGAGTAGTTAGGATGCTTTGATTCGCCCAAATACTCGAAGAACAAAAGTTTTCAATTTTTGCCAGAACCATAAGGGGGGACCCTTACAGCTTTTTCCAATTTTTGATTGCCTCAGAAACTCATGTAAATCTTATCAACCATACATAAACCAAACATAATCGTTAATATATATGTGAAATGAGTAGTTAGGATGCTTTGATTCGCCCAAATACTCGAAGAACAGAAGTTTTCAAGTTTTCCCAGAGCCACAAGGGGGGACCCTTACAGCTTTTTCCAATTTTTGATTGCCTCAGAAACTCATGTAAATCATATCAACCATACATAAACCAAATATAATCGCTAATATATAAGTAAAATGAGTAGTTAGGATGCTTTGATTCCCCCAAATACTCGAAGAACAAAAGTTTTCAATTTTTGCCAGAACCACAAGGGGGGACTCTTACAGCTTTTTCCAATATTTGATTGCCTCAGAAACTCATGTAAATCATATCAACCATACATAAACTAAACATAATCGTTAATATATAAGTGAAATGAGTAGTTAGGATGCTTTGATTCGCCCAAATACTCGAAGAACAAAAGTTTTCAATTTTGGCCAGAACCACAAGGAGGGACCCTTACAGCTTTTTCCATTTTTTATTGCCTCAGAAACTCATGTAAATCATATCAACCATACATAAACCAAACATAATCGTTAATATATAAGTGAAAAGAGTAGTTAGGATGCTTTGATTCACCCTAATACTAGAAGAACAAAAGTTTTCAATTTTTGCCAGAACCACAAGGGGGGACCCTTACAGCTTTTTCCAATTTTTGATTGCCTCAGGAACTCATGTAAATTATATCAACCATACATAAACCAAACCTAATCGTTAATATATATGTGAAATGAGTAGTTAGGATGCTTTGATTCACCCAAATACTCGAAAAACAAAAGTTTTCAATCTTGGCCAGAACTATAAGGGGGGACCGTTACAGCTTTTTCCATTTTTGATTGCCTCAGAAACTCATGTAAATCATATCAACCATACATAAACCAAACATAATCGTTAATATATAAGTGAAATAAGTGGTTAGGATGCTTTGACTCGCCCAAATACTAGAAGAACAAAAGTTTTCAATTTTTGCCAGAACCACTAGGGGGGACCCATGCAGCTTTTTCCATTTTTTGATTGCCTCAGAAACTCATGTAAATCTTATCAACCATACATAAACTAAACATAATCGTTAATATATAAGTGAAATAAGTAGTTAGGATGCTTTGATTCGCCCAAATACTCGAAGAACAAAAGTTTTCAATTTTTGCCAGAACCATAAGGGGGGACCCTTACAGCTTTTTACAATTTTTGATTGCCTCAGAAACTCATGTAAATCATATCAACCATACAAAAACTAAACATAATCGTTAATATATAAGTGAAATGAGTAGTTAGGATGCTTTGATTCGCCCAAACACTCGAAGAACATAAGTTTTCAATTTTGGCCAGAACCACAAGGGGGGACCCTTACAGCTTTTTCCATTTTTGATTGCCTCAGAAACTCATGTAAATCATATCAACCATATATAAACCAAACATAATCATTAATATATAAGTGAAATGAGTAGTTAGGATGCTTTGATTCGCCCAAATACTCGAAGAACAAAAGTTTTCAATTTTGGCCAGAACCACAAGGGGGGACCCTTACAGCTTTTTCCATTTTTGATTGCCTCAGAAACTCATGTAAATCATATCAACCATACATAAAACAAACATAATCGTTAATATATAAGTGAAATGAGTAGTTAGGATGCTTTGATTCGCCCAAATACTCGAAGAACAAAAGTTTTCAATTTTTCCCAGAACCACAAGGGGGGACCCTTACAGCTTTTTCCAATTTTTGATTGCCTCAGAAACTCATGTAAATCATATCAACCATACATAAACTAAACATAATCGTTAATATATAAGTGAAATAAGTAGTTAGGATGCTTTGATTCGCCCAAATACTCGAAGAACAAAAGTTTTCAATTTTTGCCAGAACCATAAGGGGGGACCCTTACAGCTTTTTCCAATTTTTGATTGCCTCAGAAACTCATGTAAATCTTATCAACCATACATAAACCAAACATAATCGTTAATATATATGTGAAATGAGTAGTTAGGATGCTTTGAATCGCCCAAATACTCGAAGAACAAAAGTTTTCAATTTTTCCCAGAACCACAAGGGGGGACCCTTACAGCTTTTTCCAATTTTTGATTGCCTCAGGAACGCATGTAAATTATATCAACCATACATAAACCAAACCTAATCGTTAATATATATGTGAAATGAGTAGTTAGGATGCTTTGATTCACCCAAATACTCGAAAAACAAAAGTTTTCAATCTTGGCCAGAACTATAAGGGGGGACCGTTACAGCTTTTTCCATTTTTGATTGCCTCAGAAACTCATGTAAATCATATCAACCATACATAAACCAAACATAATCGTTAATATATAAGTGAAATAAGTGGTTAGGATGCTTTGACTCGCCCAAATACTAGAAGAACAAAAGTTTTCAATTTTTGCCAGAACCACAAAGGGGGACCCTTGCAGCTTTTTCCATTTTTTGATTGCCTCAGAAACTCATGTAAATCATATCAACCATACATAAACTAAACATAATCGTTAATATATAAGTGAAATAAGTAGTTAGGATGCTTTGATTCGCCCAAATACTCGAAGAACAAAAGTTTTCAATTTTTGCCAGAACCATTAGGGGGGACCCTTACAGCTTTTTACAATTTTTGATTGCCTCAGAAACTCATGTAAATCATATCAACCATACATAAACTAAACATAATCATTAATATATAAGTGAAATGAGTAGTTAGGATGCTTTGATTCGCCCAAATACTCAAAGAACAAAAGTTTTCAATTTTGGCCAGAACCACAAGGAGGGACCCTTACAGCTTTTTCCATTTTTTATTGCCTGAGAAACTCATGTAAATCATCTCAACCATACATAAACCAAACATAATCGTTAATATATAAGTGAAAAGAGTAGTTAGGATGCTTTGATTCGCCCTAATACTAGAAGAACAAAAGTTTTCAATTTTTGCCAGAACCACAAGGGGGGACCCTTACAGCTTTTTCCAATTTTTGATTGCCTCAGGAACTCATGTAAATTATATCAACCATACATAAACCAAACCTAATTGTTAATATATATATGAAATGAGTAGTTAGGATGCTTTGATTCACCCAAATACTCGAAAAACAAAAGTTTTCAATCTTGGCCAGAACTATAAGGGGGGACCGTTACAGCTTTTTCCATTTTTGATTACCTCAGAAACTCATGTAAATCATATCAACCATACATAAACCAAACATAATCGTTAATATATAAGTGAAATAAGTGGTTAGGATGCTTTGACTCGCCCAAATACTAGAAGAACAAAAGTTTTCAATTTTTGCCAGAACCACAAAGGGGGACCCTTGCAGCTTTTTCCATTTTTTGATTGCCTCAGAAACTCATGTAAATCATATCAACCATACATAAACTAAACATAATCGTTAATATATAAGTGAAATAAGTAGTTAGGATGCTTTGATTTGCCCAAATACTCGAAGAACAAAAGTTTTCAATTTTTGCCAGAACCATAAGGGGGGACCCTTACAGCTTTTTACAATTTTTGATTGCCTCAGAAACTCATGTAAATCATATCAACCATACATAAACTAAACATAATCGTTAATATATAAGTGAAATAAGTGGTTAGGATGCTTTGACTCGCCCAAATACTAGAAGAACAAAAGTTTTCAATTTTTGCCAGAACCACTAGGGGGGACCCTTGCAGCTATTTCCATTTTTTGATTGCCTCAGAAACTCATGTAAATCATATCAACCATACATAAACTAAACATAATCGTTAATATATAAGTGAAATAAGTAGTTAGGATGCTTTGATTCGCCCAAATACTCGAAGAACAAAAGTTTTCAATTTTTGCCAGAACCATAAGGGGGGACCCTTACAGTTTTTTACAATTTTTGATTGCCTCAGAAACTCATGTAAATCATATCAACCATACAAAAACTAAACATAATCGTTAATATATAAGTGAAATGAGTAGTTAGGATGCTTTGATTCGCCCAAACACACGAACAACAAAAGTTTTCAATTTTGGCCAGAACCACAAGGGGGGACCCTTACAGCTTTTTCCATTTTTGATTGCCTCAGAAACCTCAGGTAAATCATATCAACCATACATAAACCAAACATAATCATTAATATATAAGTGAAATGAGTAGTTAGGATGCTTTGATTCGCCCAAATACTCGAAGAACAAAAGTTTTCAATTTTGGCCAGAACCACAAGGGGGGACCCTTACAGCTTTTTCCATTTTTGATTGCCTCAGAAACTCATGTAAATCATATCAACCATACATAAAACAAACATAATCGTTAATATATAAGTGAAATGAGTAGTTAGGATGCTTTGATTCGCCCAAATACTCGAAGAACAAAAGTTTTCAATTTTTCCCAGAACCACAAGGGGGGACCCTTACAGCTTTTTCCAATTTTTGATTGCCTCAGAAACTCATGTAAATCATATCAACCATACATAAACTAAACATAATCGTTAATATATAAGTGAAATAAGTAGTTAGGATGCTTTGATTCGCCCAAATACTCGAAGAACAAAAGTTTTCAATTTTTGCCAGAACCATAAGGGGGGACCCTTACAGCTTTTTCCAATTTTTGATTGCCTTAGAAACTCATGTAAATCTTATCAACCATACATAAACCAAACATAATCGTTAATATATATGTGAAATGAGTAGTTAGGATGCTTTGAATCGCCCAAATACTCGAAGAACAAAAGTTTTCAATTTTTCCCAGAACCACAAGGGGGGACCCTTACAGCTTTTTCCAATTTTTGATTGCCTCAGAAACTCATGTAAATCATATCAACCATACAAAAACTAAACATAATCGTTAATATATAAGTGAAATGAGTAGTTAGGATGCTTTGATTCGCCCAAACACTCGAAGAACAAAAGTTTTCAATTTTGGCCAGAACCACAAGGGGGGACCCTTACAGCTTTTTCCATTTTTGATTGCCTCAGAAACTCATGTAAATCATATCAACCATACATAAAACAAACATAATCGTTAATATATAAGTGAAATGAGTAGTTAGGATGCTTTGATTCGCCCAAATACTCGAAGAACAAAAGTTTTCTATTTTTCCCAGAACCACAAGGGGGGACCCTTACAGCTTTTTCCAATTTTTGATTGCCTCAGAAACTCATGTAAATCATATCAACCATACATAAACTAAACATAATCGTTAATATATAAGTGAAATAAGTAGTTAGGATGCTTTGATTCGCCCAAATACTCGAAGAACAAAAGTTTTCAATTTTTGCCAGAACCATAAGGGGGGACCCTTACAGCTTTTTCCAATTTTTGATTGCCTTAGAAACTCATGTAAATCTTATCAACCATACATAAACCAAACATAATCGTTAATATATATGTGAAATGAGTAGTTAGGATGCTTTGAATCGCCCAAATACTCGAAGAACAAAAGTTTTCAATTTTTCCCAGAACCACAAGGGGGGACCCTTACAGCTTTTTCCAATTTTTGATTGCCTCAGGAACTCATGTAAATTATATCAACCATACATAAACTAAACATAATCGTTAATATATAAGTGAAATAAGTAGTTAGGATGCTTTGATTCGCCCAAATACTCGAAGAACAAAAGTTTTCAATTTTTGCCAGAACCATAAGGGGGGACCCTTACAGTTTTTTACAATTTTTGATTGCCTCAGAAACTCATGTAAATCATATCAACCATACAAAAACTAAACATAATCGTTAATATATAAGTGAAATGAGTAGTTAGGATGCTTTGATTCGCCCAAACACACGAACAACAAAAGTTTTCAATTTTGGCCAGAACCACAAGGGGGGACCCTTACAGCTTTTTCCATTTTTGATTGCCTCAGAAACCTCAGGTAAATCATATCAACCATACATAAACCAAACATAATCATTAATATATAAGTGAAATGAGTAGTTAGGATGCTTTGATTCGCCCAAATACTCGAAGAACAAAAGTTTTCAATTTTGGCCAGAACCACAAGGGGGGACCCTTACAGCTTTTTCCATTTTTGATTGCCTCAGAAACTCATGTAAATCATATCAACCATACATAAAACAAACATAATCGTTAATATATAAGTGAAATGAGTAGTTAGGATGCTTTGATTCGCCCAAATACTCGAAGAACAAAAGTTTTCAATTTTTCCCAGAACCACAAGGGGGGACCCTTACAGCTTTTTCCAATTTTTGATTGCCTCAGAAACTCATGTAAATCATATCAACCATACATAAACTAAACATAATCGTTAATATATAAGTGAAATAAGTAGTTAGGATGCTTTGATTCGCCCAAATACTCGAAGAACAAAAGTTTTCAATTTTTGCCAGAACCATAAGGGGGGACCCTTACAGCTTTTTCCAATTTTTGATTGCCTTAGAAACTCATGTAAATCTTATCAACCATACATAAACCAAACATAATCGTTAATATATATGTGAAATGAGTAGTTAGGATGCTTTGAATCGCCCAAATACTCGAAGAACAAAAGTTTTCAATTTTTCCCAGAACCACAAGGGGGGACCCTTACAGCTTTTTCCAATTTTTGATTGCCTCAGAAACTCATGTAAATCATATCAACCATACAAAAACTAAACATAATCGTTAATATATAAGTGAAATGAGTAGTTAGGATGCTTTGATTCGCCCAAACACTCGAAGAACAAAAGTTTTCAATTTTGGCCAGAACCACAAGGGGGGACCCTTACAGCTTTTTCCATTTTTGATTGCCTCAGAAACTCATGTAAATCATATCAACCATACATAAAACAAACATAATCGTTAATATATAAGTGAAATGAGTAGTTAGGATGCTTTGATTCGCCCAAATACTCGAAGAACAAAAGTTTTCTATTTTTCCCAGAACCACAAGGGGGGACCCTTACAGCTTTTTCCAATTTTTGATTGCCTCAGAAACTCATGTAAATCATATCAACCATACATAAACTAAACATAATCGTTAATATATAAGTGAAATAAGTAGTTAGGATGCTTTGATTCGCCCAAATACTCGAAGAACAAAAGTTTTCAATTTTTGCCAGAACCATAAGGGGGGACCCTTACAGCTTTTTCCAATTTTTGATTGCCTCAGAAACTCAAGTAAATCTTATCAACCATACATAAACCAAACATAATCGTTAATATATATGTGAAATGAGTAGTTAAGATGCTTTGAATCGCCCAAATACTCGAAGAACAAAAGTTTTCAATTTTTCTCAGAACCACAAGGGGGGACCCTTACAGCTTTTTCCAATTTTTGATTGCCTCAGGAACTCATGTAAATTATATCAACCATACATAAACCAAACCTAATTGTTAATATATATATGAAATGAGTAGTTAGGATGCTTTGATTCACCCAAATACTCGAAAAACAAAAGTTTTCAATCTTGGCCAGAACTATAAGGGGGGACCGTTACAGCTTTTTCCATTTTTGATTACCTCAGAAACTCATGTAAATCATATCAACCATACATAAACCAAACATAATCGTTAATATATAAGTGAAATAAGTGGTTAGGATGCTTTGACTCGCCCAAATACTAGAAGAACAAAAGTTTTCAATTTTTGCCAGAACCACAAAGGGGGACCCTTGCAGCTTTTTCCATTTTTTGATTGCCTCAGAAACTCATGTAAATCATATCAACCATACATAAACTAAACATAATCGTTAATATATAAGTGAAATAAGTAGTTAGGATGCTTTGATTTGCCCAAATACTCGAAGAACAAAAGTTTTCAATTTTTGCCAGAACCATAAGGGGGGACCCTTACAGCTTTTTACAATTTTTGATTGCCTCAGAAACTCATGTAAATCATATCAACCATACATAAACTAAACATAATCGTTAATATATAAGTGAAATGAGTAGTTAGGATGCTTTGATTCGCCCAAACACTCGAAGAACAAAAGTTTTCAATTTTGGCCAGAACCACAAGGGGGGACCCTTACAGCTTTTTCCATTTTTGATTGCCTCAGAAACTCATGTAAATCATATCAACCATACATAAACCAAACATAATCATTAATATATAAGTGAAATGAGTAGTTAGGATGCTTTGATTCGCCCAAATACTCGAAGAACAAAAGTTTTCAATTTTGGCCAGAACCACAAGGGGGGACCCTTACAGCTTTTTCCATTTTTGATTGCCTCAGAAACTCATGTAAATCATATCAACCATACATAAACCACACATAATCGTTAATATAAAAGTGAAATAAGTGGTTAGGATGCTTTGACTCGCCCAAATACTAGAAGAACAAAAGTTTTCAATTTTTTCCAGAACCACAAGGGGGGACCCTTGCAGCTTTTTCCATTTTTTGATTGCCTCAGAAACTCATGTAAATCATATCAACCATACATAAACTAAACATAATCGTTAATATATAAGTGACATAAGTAGTTAGGATGCTTTGATTCGCCCAAATACTCGAAGAACAAAAGTTTTCAATTTTTGCCAGAACCATAAGGGGGGACCCTTACAGCTTTTTACAATTTTTGATTGCCTCAGAAACTCATGTAAATCATATCAACCATACATAAACTAAACATAATCGTTAATATATAAGTGAAATGAGTAGTTAGGATGCTTTGATTCGCCCAAACACTCGAAGAACAAAAGTTTTCAATTTTGGCCAGAACCACAAGGGGGGACCCTTACAGCTTTTTCCATTTTTGATTGCCTCAGAAACTCATGTAAATCATATCAACCATACAAAAACTAAACATAATCGTTAATATATAAGTGAAATGAGTAGTTAGGATGCTTTGATTCGCCCAAACACTCGAAGAACAAAAGTTTTCAATTTTGGCCAGAACCACAAGGGGGGACCCTTACAGCTTTTTCCATTTTTGATTGCCTCAGAAACTCATGTAAATCATATCAACCATACATAAAACAAACATAATCGTTAATATATAAGTGAAATGAGTAGTTAGGATGCTTTGATTCGCCCAAATACTCGAAGAACAAAAGTTTTCAATTTTTCCCAGAACCACAACGGGGGACCCTTACAGCTTTTTCCAATTTTTGATTGCCTCAGAAACTCATGTAAATCATATCAACCATACATAAACTAAACATAATCGTTAATATATAAGTGAAATAAGTAGTTAGGATGCTTTGATTCGCCCAAATACTCGAAGAACAAAAGTTTTCAATTTTTGCCAGAACCATAAGGGGGGACCCTTACAGCTTTTTCCAATTTTTGATTGCCTCAGAAACTCAAGTAAATCTTATCAACCATACATAAACCAAACATAATCGTTAATATATATGTGAAATGAGTAGTTAAGATGCTTTGAATCGCCCAAATACTCGAAGAACAAAAGTTTTCAATTTTTCCCAGAACCACAAGGGGGGACCCTTACAGCTTTTTCCAATTTTTGATTGCCTCAGGAACTCATGTAAATTATATCAACCATACATAAACCAAACCTAATTGTTAATATATATATGAAATGAGTAGTTAGGATGCTTTGATTCACCCAAATACTCGAAAAACAAAAGTTTTCAATCTTGGCTAGAACTATAAGGGGGGACCGTTACAGCTTTTTCCATTTTTGATTACCTCAGAAACTCATGTAAATCATATCAACCATACATAAACCAAACATAATCGTTAATATATAAGTGAAATAAGTGGTTAGGATGCTTTGACTCGCCCAAATACTAGAAGAACAAAAGTTTTCAATTTTTGCCAGAACCACAAAGGGGGACCCTTGCAGCTTTTTCCATTTTTTGATTGCCTCAGAAACTCATGTAAATCATATCAGCCATACATAAACTAAACATAATCGTTAATATATAAGTGAAATAAGTAGTTAGGATGCTTTGATTCGCCCAAATACTCGAAGAACAAAAGTTTTCAATTTTTGCCAGAACCATAAGGGGGGACCCTTACAGCTTTTTACAATTTTTGATTGCCTCAGAAACTCATGTAAATCGTATCAACCATACATAAACTAAACATAATCGTTAATATATAAGTGAAATGAGTAGTTAGGATGCTTTGATTCGCCCAAACACTCGAAGAACAAAAGTTTTCAATTTTGGCCAGAACCACAAGGGGGGACCCTTACAGCTTTTTCCATTTTTGATTGCCTCAGAAACTCATGTAAATCATATCAACCATACATAAACCAAACATAATCATTAATATATAAGTGAAATGAGTAGTTAGGATGCTTTGATTCGCCCAAATACTCGAAGAACAAAAGTTTTCAATTTTGGCCAGAACCACAAGGGGGGACCCTTACAGCTTTTTCCATTTTTGATTGCCTCAGAAACTCATGTAAATCATATCAACCATACATAAACCACACATAATCGTTAATATAAAAGTGAAATAAGTGGTTAGGATGCTTTGACTCGCCCAAATACTAGAAGAACAAAAGTTTTCAATTTTTTCCAGAACCACAAGGGGGGACCCTTGCAGCTTTTTCCATTTTTTGATTGCCTCAGAAACTCATGTAAATCATATCAACCATACATAAACTAAACATAATCGTTAATATATAAGTGAAATAAGTAGTTAGGATGCTTTGATTCGCCCAAATACTCGAAGAACAAAAGTTTTCAATTTTTGCCAGAACCATAAGGGGGGACCCTTACAGCTTTTTACAATTTTTGATTGCCTCAGAAACTCATGTAAATCATATCAACCATACATAAACTAAACATAATCGTTAATATATAAGTGAAATGAGTAGTTAGGATGCTTTGATTCGCCCAAACACTCGAAGAACAAAAGTTTTCAATTTTGGCCAGAACCACAAGGGGGGACCCTTACAGCTTTTTCCATTTTTGATTGCCTCAGAAACTCATGTAAATCATATCAACCATACAAAAACTAAACATAATCGTTAATATATAAGTGAAATGAGTAGTTAGGATGCTTTGATTCGCCCAAACACTCGAAGAACAAAAGTTTTCAATTTTGGCCAGAACCACAAGGGGGGACCCTTACAGCTTTTTCCATTTTTGATTGCCTCAGAAACTCATGTAAATCATATCAACCATACATAAAACAAACATAATCGTTAATATATAAGTGAAATGAGTAGTTAGGATGCTTTGATTCGCCCAAATACTCGAAGAACAAAAGTTTTCAATTTTTCCCAGAACCACAAGGGGGGACCCTTACAGCTTTTTCCAATTTTTGATTGCCTCAGAAACTCATGTAAATCATATCAACCATACATAAACTAAACATAATCGTTAATATATAAGTGAAATAAGTAGTTAGGATGCTTTGATTCGCCCAAATACTCGAAGAACAAAAGTTTTCAATTTTTGCCAGAACCATAAGGGGGGACCCTTACAGCTTTTTCCAATTTTTGATTGCCTCAGAAACTCAAGTAAATCTTATCAACCATACATAAACCAAACATAATCGTTAATATATATGTGAAATGAGTAGTTAAGATGCATTGAATCGCCCAAATACTCGAAGAACAAAAGTTTTCAATTTTTCCCAGAACCACAAGGGGGGACCCTTACAGCTTTTTCCAATTTTTGATTGCCTCAGGAACTCATGTAAATTATATCAACCATACATAAACCAAACCTAATTGTTAATATATATATGAAATGAGTAGTTAGGATGCTTTGATTCACCCAAATACTCGAAAAACAAAAGTTTTCAATCTTGGCCAGAACTATAAGGGGGGACCGTTACAGCTTTTTCCATTTTTGATTACCTCAGAAACTCATGTAAATCATATCAACCATACATAAACCAAACATAATCGTTAATATATAAGTGAAATAAGTGGTTAGGATGCTTTGACTCGCCCAAATACTAGAAGAACAAAAGTTTTCAATTTTTGCCAGAACCACAAAGGGGGACCCTTGCAACTTTTTCCATTTTTTGATTGCCTCAGAAACTCATGTAAATCATATCAACCATACATAAACTAAACATAATCGTTAATATATAAGTGAAATAAGTAGTTAGGATGCTTTGATTCGCCCAAATACTCGAAGAACAAAAGTTTTCAATTTTTGCCAGAACCATAAGGGGGGACCCTTACAGCTTTTTACAATTTTTGATTGCCTCAGAAACTCATGTAAATCATATCAACCATACATAAACTAAACATAATCGTTAATATATAAGTGAAATGAGTAGTTAGGATGCTTTGATTCGCCCAAACACTCGAAGAACAAAAGTTTTCAATTTTGGCCAGAACCACAAGGGGGGACCCTTACAGCTTTTTCCATTTTTGATTGCCTCAGAAACTCATGTAAATCATATCAACCATACATAAACCAAACATAATCATTAATATATAAGTGAAATGAGTAGTTAGGATGCTTTGATTCGCCCAAATACTCGAAGAACAAAAGTTTTCAATTTTGGCCAGAACCACAAGGGGGGACCCTTACAGCTTTTTCCATTTTTGATTGCCTCAGAAACTCATGTAAATCATATCAACCATACATAAACCACACATAATCGTTAATATAAAAGTGAAATAAGTGGTTAGGATGCTTTGACTCGCCCAAATACTAGAAGAACAAAAGTTTTCAATTTTTTCCAGAACCACAAGGGGGGACCCTTGCAGCTTTTTCCATTTTTTGATTGCCTCAGAAACTCATGTAAATCATATCAACCATACATAAACTAAACATAATCGTTAATATATAAGTGAAATAAGTAGTTAGGATGCTTTGATTCGCCCAAATACTCGAAGAACAAAAGTTTTCAATTTTTGCCAGAACCATAAGGGGGGACCCTTACAGCTTTTTACAATTTTTGATTGCCTCAGAAACTCATGTAAATCATATCAACCATACATAAACTAAACATAATCGTTAATATATAAGTGAAATGAGTAGTTAGGATGCTTTGATTCGCCCAAACACTCGAAGAACAAAAGTTTTCAATTTTGGCCAGAACCACAAGGGGGGACCCTTACAGCTTTTTCCATTTTTGATTGCCTCAGAAACTCATGTAAATCATATCAACCATACATAAACCAAATATAATCATTAATATATAAGTGAAATGAGTAGTTAGGATGCTTTGATTCGCCCAAATACTCGAAGAACAAAAGTTTTCAATTTTGGCCAGAACCACAAGGGGGGACCCTTACAGCTTTTTCCATTTTTGATTGCCTCAGAAACTCATGCAAATCATATCAACCATACATAAACAACACATAATCGTTAATATATAAGTGAAATAAGTGGTTAGGATGCTTTGACTCGCCCAAATACTAGAAGAACAAAAGTTCTCAATTTTTGCCAGAACCACAAGGGGGGACCCTTGCAGCTTTTTCCATTTTTTGATTGCCTCAGAAACTCATGTAAATCATATCAACCATACATAAACTAAACATAATCGTTAATATATAAGTGAAATAAGTAGTTAGGATGCTTTGATTCGCCCAAATACTCGAAGAACAAAGTTTTCAATTTTTGCCAGAACCATAAGGGGGGACCCTTAAAGCTTTTTACAATTTTTGATTGCCTCAGAAACTCATGTAAATCATATCAACCATACATAAACTAAATATAATCGTTAATATATAAGTGAAATGAGTAGTTAGGATGCTTTGATTCGCCCAAACACTCGAAGAACAAAAGTTTTCAATTTTGGCCAGAACCACAAGGGGGGACCCTTACAGCTTTTTCCATTTTTGATTGCCTCAGAAACTCATGTAAATCATATCAACCATACATAAACCAAACATAATCATTAATATATAAGTGAAATGAGTAGTTAGGATGCTTTGATTCGCCCAAATACTCGAAGAACAAAAGTTTTCAATTTTTCCAAGAACCACAAGGGGGGACCCTTACAGCTTTTTCCAATTTTTGATTGCCTCAGAAACTCATGTAAATCATATCAACCATACATAAACTAAACTTAATCGTTAATATATAAGTGAAATAAGTAGTTAGGATGCTTTGATTCGCCCAAATACTCGAAGAACAAAAGTTTTCAACTTTTGCCAGAACCATAAGGGGGGACCCTTACAGCTTTTTCCAATTTTTGATTGCCTCAGAAACTCATGTAAATCTTATCAACCATACATAAACCAAACATAATCGTTAATATATATGTGAAATGAGTAGTTAGGATGCTTTGAATCGCCCAAATACTCGAAGAACAAAAGTTTTCAATTTTTCCCAGAACCACAAGGGGGGACCCTTACAGCTTTTTCCAATTTTTGATTGCCTCAGAAACTCATGTAAATCATATCAACCATACATAAACCAAACATAATCGCTAATATATAAGTAAAATGAGTAGTTAGGATGCTTTGATTCCCCCAAATACTCGAAGAACAAAAGTTTTCAATTTTTGCCAGAACCACAAGGGGGGACTCTTACAGCTTTTTCCAATTTTTGATTGCCTCAGAAACTCATGTAAATCATATCAACCATACATAAACTAAACATATTCGTTAATATATAAGTGAAATGAGTAGTTAGGATGCTTTGATTCGCCCAAATACTCGAAGAACAAAAGTTTTCAATTTTGGCCAGAACCACAAGGAGGGACCCTTACAGCATTTTCCATTTTTTATTGCCTCAGAAACTCATGTAAATCATATCAACCATACATAAACCAAACATAATCGTTAATATATAAGAGAAAAGAGTAGTTAGGATGCTTTGATTCGCCCTAATACTAGAAGAACAAAAGTTTTCAATTTTTGCGAGAACCACAAGGGGGGACCCTTACAGCTTTTTCCAATTTTTGATTGCCTCAGGAACTCATGTAAATTATATCAACCATACATAAACCAAACCTAATCGTTAATATATATGTGAAATGAGTAGTTAGGATGCTTTGATTCACCCAAATACTCGAAAAACAAAAGTTTTCAATCTTGGCCAGAACTATAAGGGGGGACCGTTACGGCTTTTTCCATTTTTGATTGCCTCAGAAACTCATGTAAATCATATCAACCATACATAAACCAAACATAATCGTTAATATATAAGTGAAATAAGTGGTTAGGATGCTTTGACTCGCCCAAATACTAGAAGAACAAAAGTTTTCAATTTTTGCCAGAACCACAAGGGGGGACCCTTGCAGCTTTTTCCATTTTTTGATTGCCTCAGAAACTCATGTAAATCATATCAACCATACATAAACTAAACATAATCGTTAATATATAAGTGAAATAAGTAGTTAGGATGCTTTGATTCGCCCAAATACTCGAAGAACAAAAGTTTTCAATTTTTGGCAGAACCATAAGGGGGGACCCTTACAGCTTTTTCCAATTTTTGATTGCCTCAGAAACTTATGTAAATCATATCAACCATACATAAACTAAACATAATCGTTAATATATAAGTGAAATGAGTAGTTAGGATGCTTTGATTCGCCCAAACATTCGAAGAACAAAAGTTTTCAATTTTGGCCAGAACCACAAGGAGGGACCCTTACAGCTTTTTCCATTTTTGATTGCCTCAGAAACTCATGTAAATCATATCAACCATACATAAACCAAACATAATCATTAATATATAAGTGAAATGAGTAGTTAGGATGCTTTGATTCACCCAAATACTCGAAGAACAAAAGTTTTCAATTTTGGCCAGAACCACAAGGGGGGACCCTTACAGCTTTTTCCATTTTTGATTGCCTCAGAAACTCATGTAAATCATATCAACCATACATAAAACAAACATAATCGTTAATGTATAAGTGAAATGAGTAGTTAGGATGCTTTGATTCGCCCAAATACTCGAAGAACAAAAGTTTTCAATTTTTCCCAGAACCACAAGGGGGGACCCTTACAGCTTTTTCCAATTTTTGATTGCCTCAGAAACTCATGTAAATCATATCAACCATACATAAACTAAACATAATCGTTAATATATAAGTGAAATAAGTAGTTAGGATGCTTTGATTCGCCCAAATACTCGAAGAACAAAAGTTTTCAATTTTTGCCAGAACCATAAGGGGGGACCCTTACAGCTTTTTCCAATTTTTGATTGCCTCAGAAACTCATGTAAATCTTATCAACCATACATAAACCAACTATAATCGTTAATATATATGTGAAATGAGTTGTTAGGATGCTTTGATTCGCCCAAATACTCGAAGAACAAAAGTTTTCAATTTTTCCCAGAACCACAAGGGGGGACCCTTACAGCTTTTTCCAATTTTTGATTGCCTCAGAAACTCATGTAAATCATATCAACCATACATAAACCAAACATAATCGCTAATATATAAGTAAAATGAGTAGTTAGGATGCTTTGATTCCCCCAAATACTCGAAGAACAAAAGTTTTCAATTTTTGCCAGAACCACAAGGGGGGACTCTTACAGCTTTTTCCAATTTTCGATTGCCTCAGAAACTCATGTAAATCATATCAACCATACATAAACTAAACATAATTGTTAATATATAAGTGAAATGAGTAGTTAGGATGCTTTGATTCGCCCAAATACTCGAAGAACAAAAGTTTTCAATTTTGGCCAGAACCACAAGGAGGGACCCTTACAGCTTTTTCCATTTTTTATTGCCTCAGAAACTCATGTAAATCATATCAACCATACATAAACCAAACATAATCATTAATATATAAGTGAAAAGTGTAGTTAGGATGCTTTGATTCGCCCTAATACTAGAAGAACAAAAGTTTTCAATTTTTCCCAGAACCACAAGGGGGGACCCTTACAGCTTTTTCCAATTTTTGATTGCCTCAGGAACTCATGTAAATTATATCAACCATACATAAACCAAACCTAATCGTTAATATATATGTGAAACGAGTAGTTAGGATGCTTTGATTCACCCAAATACTCGAAAAACAAAAGTTTTCAATCTTGGCCAGAACTATAAGGGGGGACCGTTACAGCTTTTTCCATTTTTGATTGCCTCAGAAACTCATGTAAATCATATCAACCATACATAAACCAAACATAATCGTTAATATATAAGTGAAATAAGTGGTTAGGATGCTTTGACTCGCCCAAATACTAGAAAAACAAAAGTTTTCAATTTTTGCCAGAACCACAAGGGGGGACCCTTGCAGCTTTTTCCATTTTCTGATTGCCTCAGAAACTCATGTAAATCATATCAACCATACATAAACTAAACATAATTGTTAATATATAAGTGAAATAAGTAGTTAGGATGCTTTGATTCGCCCAAATACTCGAAGAACAAAAGTTTTCAATTTTTGCCAGAACCATAAGGGGGGACCCTTGCAGCTTTTTACAATTTTTGATTGCCTCAGAAACTCATGTAAATCATATCAACCATACATAAACTAAACATAATCATTAATATATAAGTGAAATAAGTAGTTAGGATGCTTTGATTCGCCCAAATACTCGAAGAACAAAAGTTTTCAAATTTTGCCAGAACCATAAGGGGGGGACCCTTACAGCTTTTTACAATTTTTGATTGCCTCAGAAACTCATGTAAATCATATCAACCATACATAATGTAAAAATAATCGTTAATATATAAGTGAAATGAGTAGTTAGGATGCTTTGATTCGCCCAAACACTCGAAGAACAAAAGTTTTCAATTTTGGCCAGAACCACAAGGGGGGACCCTTACAGCTTTTTCCATTTTTGATTGCCTCAGAAACTCATGTAAATCGTATCAACCATACATAAACCAAACATAATCATTAATATATAAGTGAAATGAGTAGTTAGGATGCTTTGATTCGCCCAAATACTCGAACAACAAAAGTTTTCAATTTTGGCCAGAACCACAAGGGGGGACCCTTACAGCTTTTTCCATTTTTGATTGCCTCAGAAACTCATGTAAATCACATCAGCCATACATAAACCAAACATAATCGTTAATATATAAGTGAAATAAGTGGTTAGGATGCTTTGACTCGCCCAAATACTAGAAGAACAAAAGTTTTCAATTTTTGCCAGAACCACAAGGGGGGACCCTTACAGCTTTTTCCATTTTTTGATTGCCTCAGAAACTCATGTAAATCATATCAACCATACATAAACTAAATATAATCGTTAATATATAAGTGAAATGAGTAGTTAGTATGCTTTGATTCACCCAAATACTCGAAAAACAAAAGTTTTCAATATTGGCCAGAACTATAAGGGGGGACCGTTACAGCTTTTTACAATTTTTGATTGCCTCAGAAACACATGTAAATCATATCAACCATACATAAAATAAACATAATCGTTAATATATAAGTGAAATGAGTAGTTAGGATGCTTTGATTCGCCCAAACACTCGAAGAAAAAAAGTTTTCAATTTTGGCCAGAACCACAAGGGGGACCCTTACAGCTTTTTCCATTTTTGATTGCCTCAGAAACTCATGTAAATCATATCAACCATACATAAACCAAACATAATCATTAATATATAAGTGAAATGAGTAGTTAGGATGCTTTGATTCGCCCAAATACTCGAAGAACAAAAGTTTTCAATTTTGGCCAGAACCACAAGGGGGGACCCTTACAGCTTTTTCCATTTTTGATTGCCTCAGAAACTCATGTAAATCATATCAACCATACATAAAACAAACATAATCGTTAATATATAAGTGAAATGAGTAGTTAGGATGCTTTGATTCGCCCAAATACTCGAAGAACAAAAGTTTTCAATTTTTCCCAGAACCACAAGGGGGGACCCTTACAGCTTTTTCCAATTTTTGATTGCCTCAGGAACTCATGTAAATTATATCACCCATACATAAACCAAACCTATTCGTTAATATATATGTGAAATGAGTAATTAGGATGCTTTGATTCACCCAAATACTCGAAAAACAAAAGTTTTCAATCTTGGCCAGAACTATAAGGGGGGACCGTTACAGCTTTTTCCATTTTTGATTGCCTCAGAAACTCATGTAAATCATATCAACCATACATAAACCAAACATAATCGTTAATATATAAGTGAAATAAGTGGTTAGGATGCTTTGACTCGCCCAAATACTAGAAGAACAAAAGTTTTCAATTTTTGCCAGAACCACAAGGGGGGACCCTTGCAGCTTTTTCCATTTTCTGATTGCCTCAGAAACTCATGTAAATCATATCAACCATACATAAACTAAACATAATCGTTAATATATAAGTGAAATAAGTAGTTAGGATGCTTTGATTCGCCCAAATACTCGAAGAACAAAAGTTTTCAATTTTTGCCAGAACCATAAGGGGGGACCCTTACAGCTTTTTACAATTTTTGATTGCCTCAGAAACTCATGTAAATCATATCAACCATACATAAACTAAACATAATCGTTAATATATAAGTGAAATAAGTAGTTAGGATGCTTTGATTCGCCCAAATACTCGAAGAACAAAAGTTTTCAATTTTTGCCAGAACCATAAGGGGGGGACCCTTACATCTTTTTACAATTTTTGATTGCCTCAGAAACTCATGTAAATCATATCAACCATACATAATGTAAACATAATCGTTAATATATAAGTGAAATGAGTAGTTAGGATGCTTTGATTCGCCCAAACACTCGAAGAACAAAAGTTTTCAATTTTGGCCAGAACCACAAGGGGGGACCCTTACAGCTTTTTCCATTTTTGATTGCCTCAGAAACTCATGTAAATCATATCAACCATACATAAACCAAACATAATCATTAATATATAAGTGAAATGAGTAGTTAGGATGCTTTGATTCGCCCAAATACTCGAAGAACAAAAGTTTTCAATTTTGGCCAGAACCACAAGGGGGGACCCTTACAGCTTTTTCCATTTTTGATTGCCTCAGAAACTCATGTAAATCATATCAGCCATACATAAACCAAACATAATCGTTAATATATACGTGAAATAAGTGGTTAGGATGCTTTGACTCGCCCAAATACTAGAAGAACAAAAGTTTTCAATTTTTGCCAGAACCACAAGGGGGGACCCTTACAGCTTTTTCCATTTTTTGATTGCCTCAGAAACTCATGTAAATCATATCAACCATACATAAACTAAATATAATCGTTAATATATAAGTGAAATGAGTAGTTAGTATGCTTTGATTCACCCAAATACTCGAAAAACAAAAGTTTTCAATATTGGCCAGAACTATAAGGGGGGACCGTTACAGCTTTTTACAATTTTTGATTGCCTCAGAAACTCATGTAAATCATATCAACCATACATAAACTAAACATAATCGTTAATATATAAGTGAAATGAGTAGTTAGGATGCTTTGATTCGCCCAAACACTCGAAGAAAAAAAGTTTTCAATTTTGGCCAGAACCACAAGGGGGACCCTTACAGCTTTTTCCATTTTTGATTGCCTCAGAAACTCATGTAAATCATATCAACCATACATAAAACAAACATAATCATTAATATATAAGTGAAATGAGTAGTTAGGATGCTTTGATTCGCCCAAATACTCGAAGAACAAAAGTTTTCAATTTTGGCCAGAACCACAAGGGGGGACCCTTACAGCTTTTTCCATTTTTGATTGCCTCAGAAACTCATGTAAATCATATCAACCATACATAAAACAAACATAATAGTTAATATATAAGTGAAATGAGTAGTTAGGATGCTTTGATTCGCCCAAATACTCGAAGAACAAAAGTTTTCAATTTTTCCCAGAACCACAAGGGGGGACCCTTACAGCTTTTTCCAATTTTTGATTGCCTCAGGAACTCATGTAAATTATATCAACCATACATAAACCAAACCTAATCGTTAATATATATGTGAAATGAGTAATTAGGATGCTTTGGTTCACCCAAATACTCGAAAAACAAAAGTTTTCAATCTTGGCCAGAACTATAAGGGGGGACCGTTACAGCTTTTTCCATTTTTGATTGCCTCAGAAACTCATGTAAATCATATCAACCATACATAAACCAAACATAATCGTTAATATATAAGTGAAATAAGTGGTTAGGATGCTTTGACTAGCCCAAATACTAGAAGAACAAAAGTTTTCAATTTTTCCCAGAACCACAAGGGGGGACCCTTACAGCTTTTTCCAATTTTTGATTGCCTCAGGAACTCATGTAAATTATATCAACCATACATAAACCAAACCTAATCGTTAATATATATGTGAAATGAGTAATTAGTATGCTTTGATTCACCCAAATACTCGAAAAACAAAAGTTTTCAATCTTGGCCAGAACTATAAGGGGGGACCGTTACAGCTTTTTCCATTTTTGATTGCCTCAGAAACTCATGTAAATCATATCAACCATACATAAACCAAACATAATCGTTAATATATAAGTGAAATAAGTGGTTAGGATGCTTTGACTCGCCCAAATACTATAAGAACAAAAGTTTTCAATTTTTGCCAGAACCACAAGGGGGGACCCTTGCAGCTTTTTCCATTTTCTGATTGCCTCAGAAACTCATGTAAATCATATCAACCATACATAAACTAAACATAATCGTTAATATATAAGTGAAATAAGTAGTTAGGATGCTTTGATTCGCCCAAATACTCGAAGAACAAAAGTTTTCAATTTTTGCCAGAACCATAAGGGGGGACCCTTACAGCTTTTTACAATTTTTGATTGCCTCAGAAACTCATGTAAATCATATCAACCATACATAAACTAAACATAATCGTTAATATATAAGTGAAATAAGTAGTTAGGATGCTTTGATTCGCCCAAATACTCGAAGAACAAAAGTTTTCAATTTTTGCCAGAACCATAAGGGGGGGACCCTTACAGCTTTTTACAATTTTTGATTGCCTCAAAAACTCATGTAAATCATATCAACCATACATAATGTAAACATAATCGTTAATATATAAGTGAAATGAGTAGTTAGGATGCTTTGATTCGCCCAAACACTCGAAGAACAAAAGTTTTCAATTTTGGCCAGAACCACAAGGGGGGACCCTTACAGCTTTTTCCATTTTTGATTGCCTCAGAAACTCATGTAAATCATATCAACCATACATAAACCAAACATAATCATTAATATATAAGTGAAATGAGTAGTTAGGATGCTTTGATTCGCCCAAATACTCGAAGAACAAAAGTTTTCAATTTTGGCCAGAACCACAAGGGGGGACCCTTACAGCTTTTTCCAATTTTGATTGCCTCAGAAACTCATGTAAATCATATCAACCATACATAAAACAAACATAATCGTTAATATATAAGTGAAATGAGTAGTTAGGATGCTTTGATTCGCCCAAATACTCGAAGAACAAAAGTTTTCAATTTTTCCCAGAACCACAAGGGGGGACCCTTACAGCTTTTTCCAATTTTTGATTGCCTCAGGAACACATGTAAATTATATCAACCATACATAAACCAAACCTAATCGTTAATATATATGTGAAATGAGTAATTAGGATGCTTTGATTCACCCAAATACTCGAAAAACAAAAGTTTTCAATCTTGGCCAGAACCACAAGGGGGGACCCTTACAGCTTTTTCCATTTTTGATTGCCTCAGAAACTCATGTAAATCATATCAGCCATACATAAACCAAACATAATCGTTAATATATAAGTGAAATAAGTGGTTAGGATGCTTTGACTCGCCCAAATACTAGAAGAACAAAAGTTTTCAATTTTTGCCAGAACCACAAGGGGGGACCCTTACAGCTTTTTCCATTTTTTGATTGCCTCAGGAACTCATGTAAATCATATCAACCATACATAAACTAAACATAATCGTTAATATATATGTGAAATGAGTAGTTAGTATGCTTTGATTCACCCAAATACTCGAAAAACAAAAGTTTTCAATATTGGCCAGAACTATAAGGGGGGACCGTTACAGCTTTTTACAATTTTTGATTGCCTCAGAAACTCATGTAAATCATATTAACCATACATAAACTAAACATAATCGTTAATATATAAGTGAAATGAGTAGTTAGGATGCTTTGATTCGCCCAAATACTCGAAGAACAAAAGTTTTCAATTTTGGCCAGAACCACAAGGGGGACCCTTACAGCTTTTTCCATTTTTGATTGCCTCAGAAACTCATGTAAATCATATCAACCATACATAAACCAAACATAATCATTAATATATAAGTGAAATGAGTAGTTAGGATGCTTTGATTCGCCCAAATACTCGAAGAACAAAAGTTTTCAATTTTGTCCAGAACCACAAGGGGGACCCTTACAGCTTTTTCCATTTTTGATTGCCTCAGAAACTCATGTAAATCATATCAACCATACATAAACCAAACATAATCATTAATATATAAGTGAAATGAGTAGTTAGGATGCTTTGATTCGCCCAAATACTCGAAGAACAAAAGTTTTCAATTTTGGCCAGAACCACAAGGGGGGACCCTTACAGCTTTTTCCAATTTTGATTGCCTCAGAAACTCATGTAAATCATATCAACCATACATAAAACAAACATAATCGTTAATATATAAGTGAAATGAGTAGTTAGGATGCTTTGATTCGCCCAAATACTCGAAGAACAAAAGTTTTCAATTTTTCCCAGAACCACAAGGGGGGACCCTTACAGCTTTTTCCAATTTTTGATTGCCTCAGGAACACATGTAAATTATATCAACCATACATAAACCAAACCTAATCGTTAATATATATGTGAAATGAGTAATTAGGATGCTTTGATTCACCCAAATACTCGAAAAACAAAAGTTTTCAATCTTGGCCAGAACTATAAGGGGGGACCGTTACAGCTTTTTCCATTTTTGATTGCCTCAGAAACTCATGTAAATCATATCAACCATACATAAACCAAACATAATCATTAATATATAAGTGAAATAAGTGGTTAGGATGCTTTGACTCGCCCAAATACTAGAAGAACAAAAGTTTTCAATTTTTCCCAGAACCACAAGGGGGGACCCTTACAGCTTTTTCCAATTTTTGATTGCCTCAGTAACTCATGTAAATTATATCAACCATACATAAACCAAACCTAATCGTTAATATATATGTGAAATGAGTAATTAGGATGCTTTGATTCACCCAAATACTCGAAAAACAAAAGTTTTCAATCTTGGCCAGAACTATAAGGGGGGACCGTTACAGCTTTTTCCATTTTTGATTGCCTCAGAAACTCATGTAAATCATATCAACCATACATAAACCAAACATAATCGTTAATATATAAGTGAAATAAGTGGTTAGGATGCTTTGACTCGCCCCAATACTAGAAGAACAAAAGTTTTCAATTTTTGCCAGAACCACAAGGGGGGACCCTTGCAGCTTTTCCCATTTTTTGATTGCCTCAGAAACTCATGTAAATCATATCAACCATACATAAACTAAACATAATCGTTAATATATAAGTGAAATAAGTAGTTAGGATGCTTTGATTCGCCCTAATACTCGAAGAACAAAAGTTTTCAATTTTTGCCAGAACCATAAGGGGGGACCCTTACAGCTTTTTACAATTTTTGATTGCCTCAGAAACTCATGTAAATCATATCAACCATACATAAACTAAACATAATCGTTAATATATAAGTGAAATGAGTAGTTAGGATGCTTTGATTCGCCCAAACACTCGAAGATCAAAAGTT
Source organism: Lantana camara (assembly GCA_037501455.1). Lineage (NCBI taxonomy): Eukaryota > Viridiplantae > Streptophyta > Magnoliopsida > Lamiales > Verbenaceae > Lantana > Lantana camara. Next base: position 109,734,612 of record CM074859.1, on the reverse strand, counting down.
TTCAATTTTGGCCAGAACCACAAATGGGGACCCTTACAGCTTTTTCCATTTTTGATTGCCTCAGAAACTCATGTAAATCATATCAACCATACATAAACCAAACATAATCATTAATATATAAGTGAAATGAGTAGTTAGGATGCTTTGATTCGCCCAAATACTCGAAGAACAAAAGTTTTCAATTTTGGCCAGAACCACAAGGGGGACCCTTACAGCTTTTTCCATTTTTGATTGCCTCAGAAACTCATGTAAATCATATCAACCATACATAAACCAAACATAATCATTAATATATAAGTGAAATGAGTAGTTAGGATGCTTTGATTCGCCCAAATACTCGAAGAACAAAAGTTTTCAATTTTGGCCAGAACCACAAGGGGGGACCCTTACAGCTTTTTCCAATTTTGATTGCCTCAAAAACTCATGTAAATCATATCAACCATACATAAAACAAACATAATCGTTAATATATAAGTGAAATGAGTAGTTAGGATGCTTTGATTCGCCCAAATACTCGAAGAACAAAAGTTTTCAATTTTTCCCAGAACCACAAGGGGGGACCCTTACAGCTTTTTCCAATTTTTGATTGCCTCAGGAACACATGTAAATTATATCAACCATACATAAACCAAACCTAATCGTTAATATATATGTGAAATGAGTAATTAGGATGCTTTGATTCACCCAAATACTCGAAAAACAAAAGTTTTCAATCTTGGCCAGAACTATAAGGGGGGACCGTTACAGCTTTTTCCATTTTTGATTGCCTCAGAAACTCATGTAAATCATATCAACCATACATAAACCAAACATAATCATTAATATATAAGTGAAATAAGTGGTTAGGATGCTTTGACTCGCCCAAATACTAGAAGAACAAAAGTTTTCAATTTTTCCCAGAACCACAAGGGGGGACCCTTACAGCTTTTTCCAATTTTTGATTGCCTCAGGAACTCATGTAAATTATATCAACCATACATAAACCAAACCTAATCGTTAATATATATGTGAAATGAGTAATTAGGATGCTTTGATTCACCCAAATACTCGAAAAACAAAAGTTTTCAATCTTGGCCAGAACTATAAGGGGGGACCGTTACAGCTTTTTCCATTTTTGATTGCCTCAGAAACTCATGTAAATCATATCAACCATACATAAACCAAACATAATCGTTAATATATAAGTGAAATAAGTGATTAGGATGCTTTGACTCGCCCCAATACTAGAAGAACAAAAGTTTTCAATTTTTGCCAGAACCACAAGGGGGGACCCCTTGCAGCTTTTCCCATTTTTTGATTGCCTCAGAAACTCATGTAAATCATATCAACCATACATAAACTAAACATAATCGTTAATATATAAGTGAAATAAGTAGTTAGGATGCTTTGATTCGCCCTAATACTCGAAGAACAAAAGTTTTCAATTTTTGCCAGAACCATAAGGGGGGACCCTTACAGCTTTTTACAATTTTTGATTGCCTCAGAAACTCATGTAAATCATATCAACCATACATAAACTAAACATAATCGTTAATATATAAGTGAAATGAGTAGTTAGGATGCTTTGATTCGCCCAAACACTCGAAGATCAAAAGTTTTCAATTTTGGCCAGAACCACAAATGGGGACCCTTACAGCTTTTTCCATTTTTGATTGCCTCAGAAACTCATGTAAATCATATCAACCATACATAAACCAAACATAATCATTAATATATAAGTGAAATGAGTAGTTAGGATGGTTTGATTCGCCCAAATACTCGAAGAACAAAAGTTTTCAATTTTGGCCAGAACCACAAGGGGGACCCTTACAGCTTTTTCCATTTTTGATTGCCTCAGAAACTCATGTAAATCATATCAACCATACATAAACCAAACATAATCGTTAATATATAAGTGAAATAAGTGGTTAGGATGCTTTGACTCGCCCAAATACTGGAAGAACAAAAGTTTTCAATTTTTGCCAGAACCACAAGGGGGGACCCTTACAGCTTTTTCCATTTTTTGATTGCCTCAGGAACTCATGTAAATCATATCAACCATACATAAACTAAACATAATCGTTAATATATAAGTGAAATAAGTAGTTAGGATGCTTTGATTCGCCCAAATACTCGAAGAACAAAAGTTTTCAATTTTTGCCAGAACCACAAGGGGGGACCCTTACAACTTTTTCCAATTTTTGATTGCCTCAGAAACTCTTGTAAATCATATCAACCATACATAAACCAAACATAATCGTTCATATATAAGTGAAATGAGTAGTTAGGATGCTTTGATTCACCCAAATACAAGAAGAACACAAGTTTTTAATTTTTGCCAGAACCACAAGTGTGGACCCTTACAACTTTTTCCAATTTTTGATTGCCTCAGGAACTCATGTAAATCATATCAACCATACATAAACCAAACCTAATCGTTAATATATAAGTGAAATGAGTAGTTAGGATGCTTTGATTCCCCCAAATACTCGAAAAACAAAAGTTTTCAATTTTTGCCAGAACCATAAGGGGCGACCCTTACAGCTTTTTCCAATTTTTGATTGCCTCAGAAACTCATGTAAATCATATCAACCATAGATAAACTAAACATAATCATTAATATATAAGTGAAATGAGTAGTTAGGATGCTTTGATTCGCCCAAATACTCGAAGAACAAAAGTTTTCAATTTTGGCCAGAACCGCAAGGGGGGACCCTTACAGCTTTTTCCCTTTTTAATTGCCTCAGAAACTCATGTAAATCTTATCAACCATACATAAACCAAACATAATCGTTAATATATAAGTGAAATAAGTAGTTAGGATGCTTTGATTCGCCCAAATACTCGAAGAACAAAAGTTTTCAATTTTTGCCAGAACCACAAGGGGGGACCCTTACAGCTTTTTCCATTTTTTGATTGCCTCAGAAACTCATGTAAATCATATCAACCATACATAAACCAAACATAATCGCTAATATATAAGTAAAATGAGTAGTTAGGATGCTTTGATTCCCCCAAATACTCGAAGAACAAAAGTTTTCAGTTTTTGCCAGAACCACAAGGGGGGACCCTTACAGCTTTTTCCAATTTTTGATTGCCTCAGAAACTCATGTAAATCATATCAACCATACATAAACCAAACATAATCGCTAATATATAAGTAAAATGAGTAGTTAGGATGCTTTGATTCCCCCAAATACTCGAAAAACAAAAGTTTTCAATTTTTGCCAGAACCACAAGGGGGGACTCTTACAGCTTTTTCCAATTTTTGATTGCCTCAGAAACTCATGTAAATCATATCAACCATACATAAACTAAACATAATCGTTAATATATAAGTGAAATGAGTAGTTAGGATGCTTTGATTCGCCCAAATACTCGAAGAATAAAAGTTTTCAATTTTGGCCAGAACCACAAGGAGGGACCCTTACAGCTTTTTCCATTTTTTATTGCCTCAGAAACTCATGTAAATCATATCAACCATACATAAACCAAACATAATCGTTAATATATAAGTGAAAAGAGTAGTTAGGATGCTTTGATTCGCCCTAATACTAGAAGAACAAAAGTTTTCAATTTTTCCCAGAACCACAAGGGGGGACCCTTACAGCTTTTTCCAATTTTTGATTGCCTCAGGAACTCATGTAAATTATATCAACCATACATAAACCAAACCTAATCATTAATATATATGTGAAATGAGTAATTAGGATGCTTTGATTCACCCAAATACTCGAAAAACAAAAGTTTTCAATCTTGGCCAGAACTATAAGGGGGGACCGTTACAGCTTTTTCCATTTTTGATTGCCTCAGAAACTCATGTAAATCATATCAACCATACATAAACCAAACATAATCGTTAATATATAAGTGAAATAAGTGGTTAGGATGCTTTGACTCGCCCAAATACTAGAAGAACAAAAGTTTTCAATTTTTGCCAGAACCACAAGGGGGGACCCTTGCAGCTTTTTCCATTTTTTGATTGCCTCAGAAACTCATGTAAATCATATCAACCATACATAAACTAAACATAATCATTAATATATAAGTGAAATAAGTAGTTAGGATGCTTTGATTCGCCCAAATACTCGAAGAACGAAAGTTTTCAATTTTTGCCAGAACCAGAAGGGGGGACCCTTACAGCTTTTTACAATTTTTGATTGCCTCAGAAACTCATGTAAATCATATCAACCATACATAAACTAAACATAATCGTTAATATATAAGTGAAATGAGTAGTTAGGATGCTTTGATTCGCCCAAACACTCGAAGAACAAAAGTTTTCAATTTTGGCCAGAACCACAAGGGGGGACCCTTACAGCTTTTTCCATTTTTGATTGCCTGAGAAACTCATGTAAATCATATCAACCATACATAAACCAAACATGATCGTTAATATATAAGTGAAATAAGTGGTTAGGATGCTTTGACTCGCCCAAATACTGGAAGAACAAAAGTTTTCAATTTTTGCCAGAACCACAAGGGGGGACCCTTACAGCTTTTTCCATTTTTTGATTGCCTCAGGAACTCATGTAAATCATATCAACCATACATAAACTAAACATAATCGTTAAAATATAAGTGAAATAAGTAGTTAGGATGCTTTGATTCGCCCAAATACTCGAAGAACAAAAGTTTTCAGTTTTTGCCAGAACCACAAGGGGGGACCCTTACAGCTTTTTCCATTTTTTGATTGCCTCAGAAACTCATGTAAATCATATCAACCATACATAAACCAAACATAATCGCTAATATATAAGTAAAATGAGTAGTTAGGATGCTTTGATTCCCCCAAATACTCGAAGAACAAAAGTTTTCAATTTTTGCCAGAACCACAAGGGGGGACTCTTACAGCTTTTTCCAATTTTTGATTGCCTCAAAAACTCATGTAAATCATATCAACCATACATAAACTAAACATAATCGTTAATATATAAGTGAAATTAGTAGTTAGGATGCTTTGATTCGCCCAAATACTCGAAGAACAAAAGTTTTCAATTTTGGCCAGAACCACAAGGAGGGACCCTTACAGCTTTTTCCATTTTTTATTGCCTCAGAAACTCATGTAAATCATATAAACCATACATAAACCAAACATAATCGTTAATATATAAGTGAAAAGAGTAGTTAGGATGCTTTGATTCGCCCTAATACTAGAAGAACAAAAGTTTTCAATTTTTCCCAGAACCACAAGGGGGACCCTTACAGCTTTTTCCAATTTTTGATTGCCTCAGGAACTCATGTAAATTATATCAACCATACATAAACCAAACCTAATCGTTAATATATATGTGAAATGAGTAGTTAGGATGCTTTGATTCACCCAAATACTCGAAAAACAAAAGTTTTCAATGTTGGCCAGAACTATAAGGGGGGACCGTTACAGCTTTTTCCATTTTTGATTGCCTCAGAAACTCATGTAAATCATATCAACCATACATAAACCAAACATAATCGTTAATATATAAGTGAAATAAGTGGTTAGGATGCTTTGACTCGCCCAAATACTAGAAGAACAAAAGTTTTCAATTTTTGCCAGAACCACAAGGGGGGACCCTTGCAGCTTTTTCCATTTTTTGATTGCCTCAGAAACTCATGTAAATCATATCAACCATACATAAACTAAACATAATCGTTAATATATAAGTGAAATAAGTAGTTAGGATGCTTGGATTCGCCCAAATACTCGAAGAACAAAAGTTTTCAATTTTTGCCAGAACCATAAGGGGGGACCCTTACAGCTTTTTACAATTTTTGATTGCCTCAGAAACTCATGTAAATCATATCAACCATACATAAACTAAACATAATCGTTAATATATAAGTGAAATGAGTAGTTAGGATGCTTTGATTCGGCCAAACACTCGAAGAACAAAAGTTTTCAATTTTGGCCAGAACCACAAGGGGGGACCCTTACAGCTTTTTCCATTTTTGATTGCCTCAGAAACTCATGTAAATCATATCAACCATACATAAACCAAACATAATCATTAATATATAAGTAAAATGAGTAGTTAGGATGCTTTGATTCGCCCAAATACTCGAAGAACAAAAGTTTTCAATTTTGGCCAGAACCACAAGGGGGGACCCTTACAGCTTTTTCCATTTTTGATTGCCTCAGAAACTCATGTAAATCATATCAACCATACATAAACCAAACATAATCGTTAATATATAAGTGAAATAAGTGGTTAGGATGCTTTGACTCGCCCAAATACTGGAAGAACAAAAGTTTTCAATTTTTGCCAGAACCACAAGGGGGGACCCTTACAGCTTTTTCCCTTTTTTGATTGCCTCAGGAACTCATGTAAATCATATCAACCATACATAAACTAAACATAATCGTTAATATATATGTGAAATGAGTAGTTGGGATGCTTTGATTCACCCAAATACTCGAAAAACAAAAGTTTTCAATCTTGGCCAGAACTATAAGGGGGGACCGTTACAGCTTTTTACAATTTTTGATTGCCTCAGAAACTCATGTAAATCATATCAACCATACATAAACCAAACATAATCGTTAATATATAAGTGAAATGAGTAGTTAGGATGCTTTGATTCGCCCAAACACTCGAAGAACAAAAGTTTTCAATTTTGGCCAGAACCACAAGGGGGGACCCTTACAGCTTTTTCCATTTTTGATTGCCTCAGAAACTCATGTAAATCATATCAACCATACATAAACCAAACATAATCATTAATATATAAGTGAAATGAGTAGTTAGGATGCTTTGATTCACCCAAATACTCGAAAAACAAAAGTTTTCAATCTTGGCCAGAACTATAAGGGGGGACCGTTACAACTTTTTCCATTTTTGATTGCCTCAGAAACTCATGTAAATCATATCAACCATACATAAACCAAACATAATCGTTAATATATAAGTGAAATAAGTGGTTAGGATGCTTTGACTCGCCCAAATACTAGAAGAACAAAAGTTTTCAATTTTTGCCAGAACCACAAGGGGGGACCCTTGCAGCTTTTTCCATTTTTTGATTGCCTCAGAAACTCATGTAAATCATATCAACCATACATAAACTAAACATAATCGTTAATATATAAGTGAAATAAGTAGTTAGGATGCTTGGATTCGCCCAAATACTCGAAGAACAAAAGTTTTCAATTTTTGCCAGAACCATAAGGGGGGACCCTTACAGCTTTTTCCAATTTTTGATTGCCTCAGGAACTCATGTAAATTATATCAACCATACATAAACCAAACCTAATCGTTAATATATATGTGAAATGAGTAGTTAGGATGCTTTGATTCACCCAAATACTCGAAAAACAAAAGTTTTCAATCTTGGCCAGAACTATAAGGGGGGACCGTTACAGCTTTTTCCATTTTTGATTGCCTCAGAAACTCATGTAAATCATATCAACCATACATAAACCAAACATAATCGTTAATATATAAGTGAAATAAGTGGTTAGGATGCTTTGACTCGCCCAAATACTAGAAGAACAAAAGTTTTCAATTTTTGCCAGAACCACAAGGGGGGACCCTTGCAGCTTTTTCCATTTTTTGATTGCCTCAGAAACTCATGTAAATCATATCAACCATACATAAACTAAACATAATCGTTAATATATAAGTGAAATAAGTAGTTAGGATGCTTGGATTCGCCCAAATACTCGAAGAACAAAAGTTTTCAATTTTTGCCAGAACCATAAGGGGGGACCCTTACAGCTTTTTACAATTTTTGATTGCCTCAGAAACTCATGTAAATCATATCAACCATACATAAACTAAACATAATCGTTAATATATAAGTGAAATGAGTAGTTAGGATGCTTTGATTCGCCCAAACACTCGAAGAACAAAAGTTTTCAATTTTGGCCAGAACCACAAGGGGGGACCCTTACAGCTTTTTCCATTTTTGATTGCCTCAGAAACTCATGTAAATCATATCAACCATACATAAACCAAACATAATCATTAATATATAAGTGAAATGAGTAGTTAGGATGCTTTGATTCGCCTAAATACTCGAAGAACAAAAGTTTTCAATTTTGGCCAGAACCACAAGGGGGGACCCTTACAGCTTTTTCCATTTTTGATTGCCTCAGAAACTCATGTAAATCATATCAACCATACATAAACCAAACATAATCATTAATATATAAGTGAAATGAGTAGTTAGGATGCTTTGATTCGCCCAAACACTCGAAGAACAAAAGTTTTCAATTTTGGCCAGAACCACAAGGGGGGACCCTTACAGCTTTTTCCATTTTTGATTGCCTCAGAAACTCATGTAAATCATATCAACCATACATAAACCAAACATAATCATTAATATATAAGTGAAATGAGTAGTTAGGATGCTTTGATTCGCCCAAATACTCGAAGAACAAAAGTTTTCAATTTTGGCCAGAACCACAAGGGGGGACCCTTACAGCTTTTTCCATTTTTGATTGCCTCAGAAACTCATGTAAATCATATCAACCATACATAAAACAAACATAATCGTTAATATATAAGTGAAATGAGTAGTTAGGATGCTTTGATTCGCCCAAATACTCGAAGAACAAAAGTTTTCAATTTTTCCCAGAACCACAAGGGGGGACCCTTACAGCTTTTTCCAATTTTTGATTGCCTCAGAAACTCATGTAAACCATATCAACCATACATAAACTAAACATAATCGTTCATATATAAGTGAAATAAGTAGTTAGGATGCTTTGATTCGCCCAAATACTCGAAGAACAAAAGTTTTCAATTTTTGCCAGAACCATAAGGGGGGACCCTTACAGCTTTTTCCAAATTTTGATTGCCTCAGAAACTCATGTAAATCTTATCAACCATACATAAACCAAACATAATCGTTAATATATATGTGAAATGAGTAGTTAGGATGCTTTGAATCGCCCAAATACTCGAAGAACAAAAGTTCTCAATTTTTCCCAGAACCACAAGGGGGGACCCTTACAGCTTTTTCCAATTTTTGATTGCCTCAGAAACTCATGTAAATCATATCAACCATACATAAACCAAACATAATCGCTAATATATAAGTAAAATGAGTAGTTAGGATGCTTTGATTCCCCCAAATACTCGAAGAACAAAAGTTTTCAATTTTTGCCAGAACCACAAGGGGGGACTCTTACAGCTTTTTCCAATTTTTGATTGCCTCAGAAACTCATGTAAATCATATCAACCATACATAAACTAAACATAATCGTTAATATATAAGTGAAATGAGTAGTTAGGATGCTTTGATTCGCCCAAATACTAGAAGAACAAAAGTTTTCAATTTTGGCCAGAACCACAAGGAGGGACCCTTACAGCTTTTTCCATTTTTTATTGCCTCAGAAACTCATGTAAATCATATCAACCATACATAAAACAAACATAATCGTTAATATATAAGTGAAAAGAGTAGTTAGGATGCTTTGATTCGCCCAAATACTAGAAGAACAAAAGTTTTCAATTTTTCCCAGAACCACAAGGGGGGACCCTTACAGCTTTTTCCAATTTTTGATTGCCTCAGGAACTCATGTAAATTATATCAACCATACATAAACCAAACCTAATCGTTAATATATATGTGAAATGAGTAGTTAGGATGCTTTGATTCACCCAAATACTCGAAAAACAAAAGTTTTCAATCTTGGCCAGAACTATAAGGGGGGACCGTTACAGCTTTTTCCATTTTTGATTGCCTCAGAAACTCATGTAAATCATATCAACCATACATAAACAACACATAATCGTTAATATATAAGTGAAATAAGTGGTTAGGATGCTTTGACTCGCCCAAATACTAGAAGAACAAAAGTTTTCAATTTTTGCCAGAACCACAAGGGGGGACCCTTGCAGCTTTTTCCATTTTTTGATTGCCTCAGAAACTCATGTAAATCATATCAACCATACATAAACTAAACATAATCGTTAATATATAAGTGAAATAAGTAGTTAGGATGCTTTGATTCGCCCAAATACTCGAAGAACAAAAGTTTTCAATTTTTGCCAGAACCATAAGGGGGGACCCTTACAGCTTTTTACAATTTTTGATTGCCTCAGAAACTCATGTAAATCATATCAACCATACATAAACTAAACATAATCGTTAATATATAAGTGAAATGAGTAGTTAGGATGCTTTGATTCGCCCAAACACTCGAAGAACAAAAGTTTTCAATTTTGGCCAGAACCACAAGGGGGGACCCTTACAGCTTTTTCCATTTTTGATTGCCTCAGAAACTCATGTAAATCATATCAACCATACATAAACCAAACATAATCATTAATATATAAGTGAAATGAGTAGTTAGGATGCTTTGATTCGCCCAAATACTCGAAGAACAAAAGTTTTCAATTTTTTCCAGAACCACAAGGGGGGACCCTTACAGCTTTTTCCAATTTTTGATTGCCTCAGGAACTCATGTAAATTATATCAACCATACATAAACCAAACCTAATCGTTAATATATATGTGAAATGAGTAGTTAGGATGCTTTGATTCACCCAAATACTCGAAAAACAAAAGTTTTCAATCTTGGCCAGAACTATAAGGGGGGACCGTTACAGCTTTTTCCATTTTTGATTGCCTCAGAAACTCATATAAATCATATCAACCATACATAAACCAAACATAATCGTTAATATATAAGTGAAATAAGTGGTTAGGATGCTTTGACTCGCCCAAATACTAGAAGAACAAAAGTTTTCAATTTTTGCCAGAACCACAAGGGGGGACCCTTGCAGCTTTTTCCATTTTTTGATTGCCTCAGAAACTCATGTAAATCATATCAACCATACATAAACTAAACATAATCGTTAATATATAAGTGAAATAAGTAGTTAGGATGCTTTGATTCGCCCAAATACTCGAAGAACAAAAGTTTTCAATTTTTGCCAGAACCATAAGGGGGGACCCTTACAGCTTTTTACAATTTTTGATTGCCTCAGAAACTCATGTAAATCATATCAACCATACATAAACTAAACATAATCGTTAATATATAAGTGAAATGAGTAGTTAGGATGCTTTGATTCGCCCAAACACTCGAAGAACAAAAGTTTTCAATTTTGGCCAGAACCACAAGGGGGGACCCTTACAGCTTTTTCCATTTTTGATTGCCTCAGAAACTCATGTAAATCATATCAACCATACATAAACCAAACATAATCATTAATATATAAGTGAAATGAGTAGTTAGGATGCTTTGATTCGCCCAAATACTCGAAGAACAAAAGTTTTCAATTTTGGCCAGAACCACAAGGGGGGACCCTTACAGCTTTTTCCATTTTTGATTGCCTCAGAAACTCATGTAAATCATATCAACCATACATAAACCAAACATAATCGTTAATATATAAGTGAAATAAGTGGTTGGGATGCTTTGACTCGCCCAAATACTGGAAGAACAAAAGTTTTCAATTTTTGCCAGAACCACAAGGGGGACCCTTACAGCTTTTTCCATTTTTTGATTGCCTCAGGAACTCATGTAAATCATATCAACCATACATAAACTAAACATAATCATTAATATATATGTGAAATGAGTAGTTAGGATGCTTTGATTCACCCAAATACTCGAAAAACAAAAGTTTTCAATCTTGGCCAGAACTATAAGGGGGGACCGTTACAGCTTTTTACAATTTTTGATTGCCTCAGAAACTCATGTAAATCATATCAACCATACATAAACTAAACATAATCGTTAATATATAAGTGAAATGAGTAGTTAGGATGCTTTGATTCGCCCAAACACTCGAAGAACAAAAGTTTTCAATTTTGGCCAGAACCACAAGGGGGGACCCTTACAGCTTTTTCCATTTTTGATTGCCTCAGAAACTCATGTAAATCATATCAACCATACATAAACCAAACATAATCATTAATATATAAGTGAAATGAGTAGTTAGGATGCTTTGATTCGCCCAAATACTCGAAGAACAAAAGTTTTCAATTTTGGCCAGAACCACAAGGGGGGACCCTTACAGCTTTTTCCATTTTTGATTGCCTCAGAAACTCATGTAAATCATATCAACCATACATAAAACAAACATAATCGTTAATATATAAGTGAAATGAGTAGTTAGGATGCTTTGATTCGCCCAAATACTCGAAGAACAAAAGTTTTCAATTTTTCCCAGAACCACAAGGGGGGACCCTTACAGCTTTTTCCAATTTTTGATTGCCTCAGAAACTCATGTAAATCATATCAACCATACATAAACTAAACATAATCGTTCATATATAAGTGAAATAAGTAGTTAGGATGCTTTGATTCGCCCAAATACTCGAAGAACAAAAGTTTTCAATTTTTACCAGAACCATAAGGGGGACCCTTACAGCTTTTTCCAATTTTTGATTGCCTCAGAAACTCATGTAAATCTTATCAACCATACATAAACCAAACATAATCGTTAATATATATGTGAAATGAGTAGTTAGGATGCTTTGAATCGCCCAAATACTCGAAGAACAAAAGTTCTCAATTTTTCCCAGAACCACAAGGGGGGACCCTTACAGCTTTTTCCAATTTTTGATTGCCTCAGAAACTCATGTAAATCATATCAACCATACATAAACCAAACATAATCGCTAATATATAAGTAAAATGAGTAGTTAGGATGCTTTGATTCCCCCAAATACTCGAAGAACAAAAGTTTTCAATTTTTGCCAGAACCACAAGGGGGGACTCTTACAGCTTTTTCCAATTTTTGATTGCCTCAGAAACTCATGTAAATCATATCAACCATACATAAACTAAACATAATCGTTAATATATAAGTGAAATGAGTAGTTAGGATGCTTTGATTCGCCCAAATACTCGAAGAACAAAAGTTTTCAATTTTTGCCAGAACCATAAGGGGGACCCTTACAGCTTTTTCCAATTTTTGATTGCCTCAGAAACTCATGTAAATCTTATCAACCATACATAAACCAAACATAATCGTTAATATATATGTGAAATGAGTAGTTAGGATGCTTTGAATCGCCCAAATACTCGAAGAACAAAAGTTCTCAATTTTTCCCAGAACCACAAGGGGGACCCTTACAGCTTTTTCCAATTTTTGATTGCCTCAGAAACTCATGTAAATCATATCAACCATACATAAACCAAACATAATTGCTAATATATAAGTAAAATGAGTAGTTAGGATGCTTTGATTCCCCCAAATACTCGAAGAACAAAAGTTTTCAATTTTTGCCAGAACCACAAGGGGGGACTCTTACAGCTTTTTCCAATTTTTGATTGCCTCAGAAACTCATGTAAATCATATCAACCATACATAAACTAAACATAATCATTAATATATAAGTGAAATGAGTAGTTAGGATGCTTTGATTCGCCCAAATACTAGAAGAACAAAAGTTTTCAATTTTGGCCAGAACCACAAGGAGGGACCCTTACAGCTTTTTCCATTTTTTATTGCCTCAGAAACTCATGTAAATCATATCAACCATACATAAAACAAACATAATCGTTAATATATAAGTGAAAAGCGTAATTAGGATGCTTTGATTCGCCCAAATACTAGAAGAACAAAAGTTTTCAATTTTTCCCAGAACCACAAGGGGGGACCCTTACAGCTTTTTCCAATTTTTGATTGCCTCAGGAACTCATGTAAATTATATCAACCATACATAAACCAAACCTAATCGTTAATATATATGTGAAATGAGTGGTTAGGATGCTTTGATTCACCCAAATACTCAAAAAACAAAAGTTTTCAATCTTGGCCAGAACTATAAGGGGGGACCGTTACAGCTTTTTCCATTTTTGATTGCCTCAGAAACTCATGTAAATCATATCAACCATACATAAACCAAACATAATCGTTAATATATAAGTGAAATAAGTGGTTAGGATGATTTGACTCGCCCAAATACTAGAAGAACAAAAGTTTTCAATTTTTGCCAGAACCACAAGGGGGGACCCTTGCAGCTTTTTCCATTTTTTGATTGCCTCAGAAACTCATGTAAATCATATCAACCATACATAAACTAAACATAATCGTTAATATATAAGTGAAATAAGTAGTTAGGATGCTTTGATTCGCCCAAATACTCGAAGAACAAAAGTTTTCAATTTTTGCCAGAACCATAAGGGGGGACCCTTACAGCTTTTTCCAATTTTTGATTGCCTCAGAAACTCATGTAAATCATATCAACCATACAGAAACTAAACATAATCGTTAATATATAAGTGAAATGAGTAGTTAGGATGCTTTGATTCGCCCAAACACTCGAAGAACAAAAGTTTTCAATTTTGGCCAGAACCACAAGGGGGGACCCTTACAGCTTTTTCCATTTTTGATTGCCTTAGAAACTCATGTAAATCATATCAACCATACATAAACCAAATATTAATCATTAATATATAAGTGAAATGAGTAGTTAGGATGCTTTGATTCGCCCAAATACTCGAAGAACAAAAGTTTTCAATTTTGGCCAGAACCACAAGGGGGGACCCTTACAGCTTTTTCCATTTTTGATTGCCTCAGAAACTCATGTAAATCATATCAACCATACATAAACTAAACATAATCGTTAATATATAAGTGAAATAAGTGGTTAGGATGCTTTGACTCGCCCAAATACTGGAAGAACAAAAGTTTTCAATTTTTGCCAGAACCACAAGGGGGGACCCTTACAGCTTTTTCCATTTTTTGATTGCCTCAGGAACTCATGTAAATCATATCAACCATACATAAACTAAACATAATCGTTAATATATAAGTGAAATAAGTAGTTAGGATGCTTTCATTCGCCCAAATACTCGAAGAACAAAAGTTTTCAATTTTTGCCAGAACCACAAGGGGGGACCCTTACAGCTTTTTCCATTTTTTGATTGCCTCAGAAACTCATGTAAATCATATCAACCATACATAAACCAAACATAATCGCTAATATATAAGTAAAATGAGTAGTTAGGATGCTTTGATTCCCCCAAATACTCGAAGAACAAAAGTTTTCAATTTTTGCCAGAACCACAAGGGGGGACCCTTACAGCTTTTTCCAATTTTTGATTGCCTCAGAAGCTCATGTAAATCATATCAACCATACATAAACCAAACATAATCGCTAATATATAAGTAAAATGAGTAGTTAGGATGCTTTGATTCCCCCAAATACTCGAAGAACAAAAGTTTTCAATTTTTGCCAGAACCACAAGGGGGGACTCTTACAGCTTTTTCCAATTTTTGATTGCCTCAGAAACTCATGTAAATCATATCAACCGTACATAAACTAAACATAATCGTTAATATATAAGTGAAATGAGTAGTTAGGATGCTTTGATTCGCCCAAATACTCGAAGAATAAAAGTTTTCAATTTTGGCCAGAACCACAAGGTGGGACCCTTACAGCTTTTTCCATTTTTTATTGCCTCAGAAACTCATGTAAATCATATCAACCATACATAAACCAAACATAATCGTTAATATATAAGTGAAAAGAGTAGTTAGGATGCTTTGATTCGCCCTAATACTAGAAGAACAAAAGTTTTCAATTTTTCCCAGAACCACAAGGGGGGACCCTTACAGCTTTTTCCAATTTTTGATTGCCTCAGGAACTCATGTAAATTATATCAACCATACATAAACCAAACCTAATCGTTAATATATATGTGAAATGAGTAATTAGGATGCTTTGATTCACCCAAATACTCGAAAAACAAAAGTTTTCAATCTTGGCCAGAACTATAAGGGGGGACCGTTACAGCTTTTTCCATTTTTGATTGCCTCAGAAACTCATGTAAATCATATCAACCATACATAAACCAAACATAATCGTTAATATATAAGTGAAATAAGTGGTTAGGATGCTTTGACTCGCCCAAATACTAGAAGAACAAAAGTTTTCAATTTTTGCCAGAACCACAAGGGGGGACCCTTGCAGCTTTTTCCATTTTTTGATTGCCTCAGAAACTCATGTAAATCATATCAACCATACATAAACTAAACATAATCATTAATATATAAGTGAAATAAGTAGTTAGGATGCTTTGATTCGCCCAAATACTCGAAGAACAAAAGTTTTCAATTTTTGCCAGAACCAGAAGGGGGGACCCTTACAGCTTTTTACAATTTTTGATTGCCTCAGAAACTCATGTAAATCATATCAACCATACATAAACTAAACATAATCGTTAATATATAAGTGAAATGAGTAGTTAGGATGCTTTGATTCGCCCAAACACTCGAAGAACAAAAGTTTTCAATTTTGGCCAGAACCACAAGGGGGGACCCTTACAGCTTTTTCCATTTTTGATTGCCTCAGAAACTCATGTAAATCATATCAACCATACATAAACCAAACATAATCATTAATATATAAGTGAAATGAGTAGTTAGGATGCTTTGATTCGCCCAAATACTCGAAGAACAAAAGTTTTCAATTTTGGCCAGAACCACAAGGGGGGACCCTTACAGCTTTTTCCATTTTTGATTGCCTCAGAAACTCATGTAAATCATATCAACCATACATAAACCAAACATGATCGTTAATATATAAGTGAAATAAGTGGTTAGGATGCTTTGACTCGCCCAAATACTGGAAGAACAAAAGTTTTCAATTTTTGCCAGAACCACAAGGGGGGACCCTTACAGCTTTTTCCATTTTTTGATTGCCTCAGGAACTCATGTAAATCATATCAACCATACATAAACTAAACATAATCGTTAATATATAAGTGAAATAAGTAGTTAGGATGCTTTGATTCGCCCAAATACTCGAAGAACAAAAGTTTTCAGTTTTTGCCAGAACCACAAGGGGGGACCCTTACTACTTTTTCCATTTTTTGATTGCCTCAGAAACTCATGTAAATCATATCAACCATACATAAACCAAACATAATCGCTAATATATAAGTAAAATGATTAGTTAGGATGCTTTGATTCCCCCAAATACTCGAAGAACAAAAGTTTTCAATTTTTGCCAGAACCACAAGGGGGCACTCTTACAGCTTTTTCCAATTTTTGATTGCCTCAAAAACTCATGTAAATCATATCAACCATACATAAACTAAACATAATCGTTAATATATAAGTGAAATTAGTAGTTAGGATGCTTTGATTCGCCCAAATACACGAAGAACAAAAGTTTTCAATTTTGGCCAGAACCACAAGGAGGGACCCTTACAGCTTTTTCCATTTTTATTGCCTCAGAAACTCATGTAAATCATATCAACCATACATAAACCAAACATAATCGTTAATATATAAGTGAAAAGAGTAGTTAGGATGCTTTGATTCGCCCTAATACTAGAAGAACAAAAGTTTTCAATTTTTCCCAGAACCACAAGGGGGACCCTTACAGCTTTTTCCAATTTTTGATTGCCTCAGGAACTCATGTAAATTATATCAACCATACATAAACCAAACCTAATCGTTAATATATATGTGAAATGAGTAGTTAGGATGCTTTGATTCACCCAAATACTCGAAAAACAAAAGTTTTCAATCTTGGCCAGAACTATAAGGGGGGACCGTTACAGCTTTTTCCATTTTTGATTGCCTCAGAAACTCATGTAAATCATATCAACCATACATAAACCAAACATAATCGTTAATATATAAGTGAAATAAGTGGTTAGGATGCTTTGACTCGCCCAAATACTAGAAGAACAAAAGTTTTCAATTTTTGCCAGAACCACAAGGGGGGACCCTTGCAGCTTTTTCCATTTTTTGATTGCCTCAGAAACTCATGTAAATCATATCAACCATACATAAACTAAACATAATCGTTAATATATAAGTGAAATAAGTAGTTAGGATGCTTGGATTCGCCCAAATACTCGAAGAACAAAAGTTTTCAATTTTTGCCAGAACCATAAGGGGGGACCCTTACAGCTTTTTACAATTTTTGATTGCCTCAGAAACTCATGTAAATCATATCAACCATACATAAACTAAACATAATCGTTAATATATAAGTGAAATGAGTAGTTAGGATGCTTTGATTCGCCCAAACACTCGAAGAACAAAAGTTTTCAATTTTGGCCAGAACCACAAGGGGGGACCCTTACAGCTTTTTCCATTTTTGATTGCCTCAGAAACTCATGTAAATCATATCAACCATACATAAACCAAACATAATCATTAATATATAAGTGAAATGAGTAGTTAGGATGCTTTGATTCGCCCAAATACTCGAAGAACAAAAGTTTTCAATTTTGGCCAGAACCATAAGGGGGGACCCTTACAGCTTTTTCCATTTTTGATTGCCTCAGAAACTCATGTAAATCATATCAACCATACATAAACCAAACATAATCGTTAATATATAAGTGAAATAAGTGGTTAGGATGCTTTGACTCCCCCAAATACTGGAAGAACAAAAGTTTTCAATTTTTGACAGAACCACAAGGGGGGACCCTTACAGCTTTTTCCATTTTTTGATTGCCTCAGGAACTCATGTAAATCATATCAACCATACATAAACTAAACATAATCGTTAATATATAAGTGAAATAAGTGGTTAGGATGCTTTGACTCGCCCAAATACTGGAAGAACAAAAGTTTTCAATTTTTGCCAGAACCACAAGGGGGGACCCTTACAGCTTTTTCCATTTTTTGATTGCCTCAGGAACTCATGTAAATCATATCAACCATACATAAACTAAACATAATCGTTAATATATAAGTGAAATAAGTAGTTAGGATGCTTTGATTCGCCCAAATACTCGAAGAACAAAAGTTTTCAGTTTTTGCCAGAACCACAAGGGGGGACCCTTACTACTTTTTCCATTTTTTGATTGCCTCAGAAACTCATGTAAATCATATCAACCATACATAAACCAAACATAATCGCTAATATATAAGTAAAATGAGTAGTTAGGATGCTTTGATTCCCCCAAATACTCGAAGAACAAAAGTTTTCAATTTTTGCCAGAACCACAAGGGGGCACTCTTACAGCTTTTTCCAATTTTTGATTGCCTCAAAAACTCATGTAAATCATATCAACCATACATAAACTAAACATAATCGTTAATATATAAGTGAAATTAGTAGTTAGGATGCTTTGATTCGCCCAAATACACGAAGAACAAAACTTTTCAATTTTGGCCAGAACCACAAGGAGGGACCCTTACAGCTTTTTCCATTTTTATTGCCTCAGAAACTCATGTAAATCATATCAACCATACATAAACCAAACATAATCGTTAATATATAAGTGAAAAGAGTAGTTAGGATGCTTTGATTCGCCCTAATACTAGAAGAACAAAAGTTTTCAATTTTTCCCAGAACCACAAGGGGGACCCTTACAGCTTTTTCCAATTTTTGATTGCCTCAGGAACTCATGTAAATTATATCAACCATACATAAACCAAACCTAATCGTTAATATATATGTGAAATGAGTAGTTAGGATGCTTTGATTCACCCAAATACTCGAAAAACAAAAGTTTTCAATCTTGGCCAGAACTATAAGGGGGGACCGTTACAGCTTTTTCCATTTTTGATTGCCTCAGAAACTCATGTAAATCATATCAACCATACATAAACCAAACATAATCGTTAATATATAAGTGAAATAAGTGGTTAGGATGCTTTGACTCGCCCAAATACTAGAAGAACAAAAGTTTTCAATTTTTGCCAGAACCACAAGGGGGGACCCTTGCAGCTTTTTCCATTTTTTGATTGCCTCAGAAACTCATGTAAATCATATCAACCATACATAAACTAAACATAATCGTTAATATATAAGTGAAATAAGTAGTTAGGATGCTTGGATTCGCCCAAATACTCGAAGAACAAAAGTTTTCAATTTTTGCCAGAACCATAAGGGGGGACCCTTACAGCTTTTTACAATTTTTGATTGCCTCAGAAACTCATGTAAATCATATCAACCATACATAAACTAAACATAATCGTTAATATATAAGTGAAATGAGTAGTTAGGATGCTTTGATTCGCCCAAACACTCGAAGAACAAAAGTTTTCAATTTTGGCCAGAACCACAAGGGGGGACCCTTACAGCTTTTTCCATTTTTGATTGCCTCAGAAACTCATGTAAATCATATCAACCATACATAAACCAAACATAATCATTAATATATAAGTGAAATGAGTAGTTAGGATGCTTTGATTCGCCCAAATACTCGAAGAACAAAAGTTTTCAATTTTGGCCAGAACCATAAGGGGGGACCCTTACAGCTTTTTCCATTTTTGATTGCCTCAGAAACTCATGTAAATCATATCAACCATACATAAACCAAACATAATCGTTAATATATAAGTGAAATAAGTGGTTAGGATGCTTTGACTCCCCCAAATACTGGAAGAACAAAAGTTTTCAATTTTTGACAGAACCACAAGGGGGGACCCTTACAGCTTTTTCCCTTTTTTGATTGCCTCAGGAACTCATGTAAATCATATCAACCATACATAAACTAAACATAATCGTTAATATATATGTGAAATGAGTAGTTGGGATGCTTTGATTCACCCAAATACTCGAAAAACAAAAGTTTTCAATCTTGGCCAGAACTATAAGGGGGGACCGTTACAGCTTTTTACAATTTTTGATTGCCTCAGAAACTCATGTAAATCATATCAACCATACATAAACTAAACATAATCGTTAATATATAAGTGAAATGAGTAGTTAGGATGCTTTGATTCGCCCAAACACTCGAAGAACAAAAGTTTTCAATTTTGGCCAGAACCACAAGGGGGGACCCTTACATCTTTTTCCATTTTTGATTGCCTCAGAAACTCATGTAAATCATATCAACCATACATAAACCAAACATAATCATTAATATATAAGTGAAATGAGTAGTTAGGATGCTTTGATTCGCCCAAATACTCGAAGAACAAAAGTTTTCAATTTTGGCCAGAACCACAAGGGGGGACCCTTACAGCTTTTTCCATTTTTGATTGCCTCAGAAACTCATGTAAATCATATCAACCATACATAAAACAAACATAATCGTTAATATATAAGTGAAATGAGTAGTTAGGATGCTTTGATTCGCCCAAATACTCGAAGAACAAAAGTTTTCAATTTTTCCCAGAACCACAAGGGGGGACCCTTACAGCTTTTTCCAATTTTTGATTGCCTCAGAAACTCATGTAAACCATATCAACCATACATAAACTAAACATAATCGTTCATATATAAGTGAAATAAGTAGTTAGGATGCTTTGATTCGCCCAAATACTCGAAGAACAAAAGTTTTCAATTTTTGCCAGAATCATAAGGGGGGACCCTTACAGCTTTTTCCAATTTTTGATTGCCTCAGAAACTCATGTAAATCTTATCAACCATACATAAACCAAACATAATCGTTAATATATATGTGAAATGAGTAGTTAGGATGCTTTGAATCGCCCAAATACTCGAAGAACAAAAGTTCTCAATTTTTCCCAGAACCACAAGGGGTGACCCTTACAGCTTTTTCCAATTTTTGATTGCCTCAGAAACTCATGTAAATCATATCAACCATACATAAACCAAACATAATCGCTAATATATAAGTAAAATGAGTAGTTAGGATGCTTTGATTCCCCCAAATACTCGACGAACAAAAGTTTTCAATTTTTGCCAGAACCACAAGGGGGGACTCTTACAGCTTTTTCCAATTTTTGATTGCCTCAGGAACTCATGTAAATTATATCAACCATACATAAACCAAACCTAATCGTTAATATATATGTGAAATGAGTAGTTAGGATGCTTTGATTCACCCAAATACTCGAAAAACAAAAGTTTTCAATCTTGGCCAGAACTATAAGGGGGGACCGTTACAACTTTTTCCATTTTTGATTGCCTCAGAAACTCATGTAAATCATATCAACCATACATAAACCAAACATAATCGTTAATATATAAGTGATATAAGTGGTTAGGATGCTTTGACTCGCCCAAATACTAGAAGAACAAAAGTTTTCAATTTTTGCCAGAACCACAAGGGGGGACCCTTGCAGCTTTTTCCATTTTTTGATTGCCTCAGAAACTCATGTAAATCATATCAACCATACATAAACTAAACATAATCGTTAATATATAAGTGAAATAAGTAGTTAGGATGCTTTGATTCGCCCAAATACTCGAAGAACAAAAGTTTTCAATTTTTGCCAGAACCATAAGGGGGGACCCTTACAGCTTTTTACAATTTTTGATTGCCTCAGAAACTCATGTAAATCATTTCAACCATACATAAACTAAACATAATCGTTAATATATAAGTGAAATGAGTAGTTAGGATGCTTTGATTCGCCCAAACACTCGAAGAACAAAAGTTTTCAATTTTGGCCAGAACCACAAGGGGGGACCCTTACAGCTTTTTCCATTTTTGATTGCCTCAGAAACTCATGTAAATCATATCAACCATACATAAACCAAACATAATCATTAATATATAAGTGAAATGAGTAGTTAGGATGCTTTGATTCGCCCAAATACTCGAAGAACAAAAGTTTTCAATTTTGGCCAGAACCACAAGGGGGGACCCTTATAGCTTTTTCCATTTTTGATTGCCTCAGAAACTCATGTAAATCATATCAACCATACATAAACCAAACATAATCGTTAATATATAAGTGAAATAAGTGGTTGGGATGCTTTGACTCGCCCAAATACTGGAAGAACAAAAGTTTTCAATTTTTGCCAGAACCACAAGGGGGACCCTTACAGCTTTTTCCATTTTTTGATTGCCTCAGGAACTCATGTAAATCATATCAACCATACATAAACTAAACATAATCGTTAATATATATGTGAAATGAGTAGTTAGGATGCTTTGATTCACCCAAATACTCGAAAAACAAAAGTTTTCAATCTTGGCCAGAACTATAAGGGGGGACCGTTACAGCTTTTTCCATTTTTGATTGCCTCAGAAACTCTTGTAAATCATATCAACCATACATAAACCAAACATAATCGTTAATATATAAGTGAAATAAGTGGTTAGGATGCTTTGACTCGCCCAAATACTAGAAGAACAAAAGTTTTCAATTTTTGCCAGAACCACAAGGGGGACCCTTGCAGCTTTTTCCATTTTTTGATTGCCTCAGAAACTCATGTAAATCATATCAACCATACATAAACTAAACATAATCGTTAATATATAAGTGAAATAAGTAGTTAGAATGCTTTGATTCGCCCAAATACTCGAAGAACAAAAGTTTTCAATTTTTGACAGAACCATAAGGGGGGACCCTAACAGCTTTTTACAATTTTTGATTGCCTCAGAAACTCATGTAAATCATTTCAACCATACATAAACTAAACATAATCGTTAATATATAAGTGAAATGAGTAGTTAGGATGCTTTGATTCGCCCAAACACTCGAAGAACAAAAGTTTTCAATTTTGGCCATAACCACAAGGGGGGACCCTTACAGCTTTTTCCATTTTTGATTGCCTCAGAAACTCATGTAAATCATATCAACCATACATAAACCAAACATAATCATTAATATATAAGTGAAATGAGTAGTTAGGATGCTTTGATTCGCCCAAATACTCGAAGAACAAAAGTTTTCAATTTTGGCCAGAACCACAAGGGGGGACCCTTACAGCTTTTTCCATTTTTGATTGCCTCAGAAACTCATGTAAATCATATCAACCATACATAAACCAAACATAATCGTTTATATATAAGTGAAATAAGTGGTTGGGATGCTTTGACTCGCCCAAATACTGGAAGAACAAAAGTTTTCAATTTTTGCCAGAACCACAAGGGGGACCCTTACAGCTTTTTCCATTTTTTGATTACCTCAGGAACTCATGTAAATCATATCAACCATACATAAACTAAACATAATCGTTAATATATATGTGAAATGAGTAGTTAGGATGCTTTGATTCACCCAAATACTCGAAAAACAAAAGTTTTCAATCTTGGCCAGAACTATAAGGGGGGACCGTTACAGCTTTTTACAATTTTTGATTGCCTCAGAAACTCATGTAAATCATATCAACCATACATAAACTAAACATAATCGTTAATATATAAGTGAAATGAGTAGTTAGGAAGCTTTGATTCGCCCAAACACTCGAAGAACAAAAGTTTTCAATTTTGGCCAGAACCACAAGGGGGGACCCTTACAGCTTTTTCCATTTTTGATTCCCTCAGAAACTCATGTAAATCATATCAACCATACATAAACCAAACATAATCATTAATATATAAGTGAAATGAGTAGTTAGGATGCTTTGATTCGCCCAAATACTCGAAGAACAAAAGTTTTCAATTTTGGCCAGAACCACAAGGGGGGACCCTTACAGCTTTTTCCATTTTTGATTGCCTCAGAAACTCATGTAAATCATATCAACCATACATAAACCAAACATAATCGTTAATATATAAGTGAAATAAGTGGTTGGGATGCTTTGACTCGCCCAAATACTGGAAGAACAAAAGTTTTCAATTTTTGCCAGAACCACAAGGGGGACCCTTACAGCTTTTTCCATTTTTTGATTACCTCAGGAACTCATGTAAATCATATCAACCATACATAAACTAAACATAATCGTTAATATATATGTGAAATGAGTAGTTAGGATGCTTTGATTCACCCAAATACTCGAAAAACAAAAGTTTTCAATCTTGGCCAGAACTATAAGGGGGGACCGTTACAGCTTTTTACAATTTTTGATTGCCTCAGAAACTCATGTAAATCATATCAACCATACATAAACTAAACATAATCGTTAATATATAAGTGAAATGAGTAGTTAGGATGCTTTGATTCGCCCAAACACTCGAAGAACAAAAGTTTTCAATTTTGGCCAGAACCACAAGGGGGGACCCTTACAGCTTTTTCCATTTTTGATTCCCTCAGAAACTCATGTAAATCATATCAACCATACATAAACCAAACATAATCATTAATATATAAGTGAAATGAGTAGTTAGGATGCTTTGATTCGCCCAAATACTCGAAGAACAAAAGTTTTCAATTTTGGCCAGAACCACAAGGGGGGACCCTTACAGCTTTTTCCATTTTTGATTGCCTCAGAAACTCATGTAAATCATATCAACCATACATAAAACAAACATAATCGTTAATATATAAGTGAAATGAGTAGTTAGGATGCTTTGATTCGCCCAAATACTCGAAGAACAAAAGTTTTCAATTTTTCCCAGAACCACAAGGGGGGACCCTTACAGCTTTTTCCAATTTTTGATTGCCTCAGAAACTCATGTAAATCATATCAACCATACATAAACTAAACATAATCGTTCATATATAAGTGAAATAAGTAGTTAGGATGCTTTGATTCGCCCAAATACTCGAAGAACAAAAGTTTTCAATTTTTGCCAGAACCATAAGGGGGACCCTTACAGCTTTTTCCAATTTTTGATTGCCTCAGAAACTCATGTAAATCTTATCAACCATACATAAACCAAACATAATCGTTAATATATATGTGAAATGAGTAGTTAGGATGCTTTGAATCGCCCAAATACTCGAAGAACAAAAGTTCTCAATTTTTCCCAGAACCACAAGGGGGGACCCTTACAGCTTTTTCCAATTTTTGATTGCCTCAGAAACTTATGTAAATCATATCAACCATACATAAACCAAACATAATCGCTAATATATAAGGAAAATGAGTAGTTAGGATGCTTTGATTCCCCCAAATACTCGAAGAACAAAAGTTTTCAATTTTTGCCAGAACCACAAGGGGGGACTCTTACAGCTTTTTCCAATTTTTGATTGCCTCAGAAACTCATGTAAATCGTATCAACCATACATAAACTAAACATAATCGTTAATATATAAGTGAAATGAGTAGTTAGGATGCTTTGATTCGCCCAAATACTCGAAGAACAATAGTTTTCAATTTTTGCCAGAACCATAAGGGGGACCCTTACAGCTTTTTCCAATTTTTGATTGCCTCAGAAACTCATGTAAATCTTATCAACCATACATAAACCAAACATAATCGTTAATATATATGTGAAATGAGTAGTTAGGATGCTTTGAATCGCCCAAATACTCGAAGAACAAAAGTTCTCAATTTTTCCCAGAACCACAAGGGGGACCCTTACAGCTTTTTCCAATTTTTGATTGCCTCAGAAACTCATGTAAATCATATCAACCATACATAAACCAAACATAATTGCTAATATATAAGTAAAATGAGTAGTTAGGATGCTTTGATTCCCCCAAATACTCGAAGAACAAAAGTTTTCAATTTTTGCCAGAACCACAAGGGGGGACTCTTACAGCTTTTTCCAATTTTTGATTGCCTCAGAAACTCATGTAAATCATATCAACCATACATAAACTAAACATAATCGTTAATATATAAGTGAAATGAGTAGTTAGGATGCTTTGATTCGCCCAAATACTAGAAGAACAAAAGTTTTCAATTTTGGCCAGAACCACAAGGAGGGACCCTTACAGCTTTTTCCATTTTTTATTGCCTCAGAAACTCACGTAAATCATATCAACCATACATAAAACAAACATAATCGTTAATATATAAGTGAAAAGAGTAATTAGGATGCTTTGATTCGCCCAAATACTAGAAGAACAAAAGTTTTCAATTTTTCCCAGAACCACAAGGGGGGACCCTTACAGCTTTTTCCAATTTTTGATTGCCTCAGGAACTCATGTAAATTATATCAACCATACATAAACCAAACCTAATCGTTAATATATATGTGAAATGAGTAGTTAGGATGCTTTGATTCACCCAAATACTCGAAAAACAAAAGTTTTCAATCTTGGCCAGAACTATAAGGGGGGACCGTTACAGCTTTTTCCATTTTTGATTGCCTCAGAAACTCATGTAAATCATATCAACCATACATAAACCAAACATAATCGTTAATATATAAGTGAAATAAGTGGTTAGGATGCTTTGACTCGCCCAAATACTAGAAGAACAAAAGTTTTCAATTTTTGCCAGAACCACAAGGGGGGACCCTTGCAGCTTTTTCCATTTTTTGATTGCCTCAGAAACTCATGTAAATCATATCAACCATACATAAACTAAACATAATCGTTAATATATAAGTGAAATAAGTAGTTAGGATGCTTTGATTCGTCCAAATACTCGAAGAACAAAAGTTTTCAATTTTTGCCAGAACCATAAGGGGGGACCCTTACAGCTTTTTACAATTTTTGATTGCCTCAGAAACTCATGTAAATCATATCAACCATACATAAACTAAACATAATCGTTAATATATAAGTGAAATGAGTAGTTAGGAAGCTTTGATTCGCCCAAACACTCGAAGAACAAAAGTTTTCAATTTTGGCCAGAACCACAAGGGGGGACCCTTACAGCTTTTTCCATTTTTGATTGCCTCAGAAACTCATGTAAATCATATCAACCATACATAAACCAAACATAATCGTTAATATATAAGTGAAATAAGTGGTTGGGATGCTTTGACTCGCCCAAATACTGGAAGAACAAAAGTTTTCAATTTTTGCCAGAACCACAAGGGGGACCCTTACAGCTTTTTCCATTTTTTGATTACCTCAGGAACTCATGTAAATCATATCAACCATACATAAACTAAACATAATCGTTAATATATATGTGAAATGAGTAGTTAGGATGCTTTGATTCACCCAAATACTCGAAAAACAAAAGTTTTCAATCTTGGCCAGAACTATAAGGGGGGACCGTTACAGCTTTTTACAATTTTTGATTGCCTCAGAAACTCATGTAAATCATATCAACCATACATAAACTAAACATAATCGTTAATATATAAGTGAAATGAGTAGTTAGGATGCTTTGATTCGCCCAAACACTCGAAGAACAAAAGTTTTCAATTTTGGCCAGAACCACAAGGAGGGACCCTTACAGCTTTTTCCATTTTTGATTCCCTCAGAAACTCATGTAAATCATATCAACCATACATAAACCAAACATAATCATTAATATATAAGTGAAATGAGTAGTTAGGATGCTTTGATTCGCCCAAATACTCGAAGAACAAAAGTTTTCAATTTTGGCCAGAACCACAAGGGGGGACCCTTACAGCTTTTTCCATTTTTGATTGCCTCAGAAACTCATGTAAATCATATCAACCATACATAAAACAAACATAATCGTTAATATATAAGTGAAATGAGTAGTTAGGATGCTTTGATTCGCCCAAATACTCGAAGAACAAAAGTTTTCAATTTTTCCCAGAACCACAAGGGGGGACCCTTACAGCTTTTTCCAATTTTTGATTGCCTCAGAAACTCATGTAAATCATATCAACCATACATAAACTAAACATAATCGTTCATATATAAGTGAAATAAGTAGTTAGGATGCTTTGATTCGCCCAAATACTCGAAGAACAAAAGTTTTCAATTTTTGCCAGAACCATAAGGGGGACCCTTACAGCTTTTTCCAATTTTTGATTGCCTCAGAAACTCATGTAAATCTTATCAACCATACATAAACCAAACATAATCGTTAATATATATGTGAAATGAGTAGTTAGGATGCTTTGAATCGCCCAAATACTCGAAGAACAAAAGTTCTCAATTTTTCCCAGAACCACAAGGGGGGACCCTTACAGCTTTTTCCAATTTTTGATTGCCTCAGAAACTTATGTAAATCATATCAACCATACATAAACCAAACATAATCGCTAATATATAAGGAAAATGAGTAGTTAGGATGCTTTGATTCCCCCAAATACTCGAAGAACAAAAGTTTTCAATTTTTGCCAGAACCACAAGGGGGGACTCTTACAGCTTTTTCCAATTTTTGATTGCCTCAGAAACTCATGTAAATCGTATCAACCATACATAAACTAAACATAATCGTTAATATATAAGTGAAATGAGTAGTTAGGATGCTTTGATTCGCCCAAATACTCGAAGAACAATAGTTTTCAATTTTTGCCAGAACCATAAGGGGGACCCTTACAGCTTTTTCCAATTTTTGATTGCCTCAGAAACTCATGTAAATCTTATCAACCATACATAAACCAAACATAATCGTTAATATATATGTGAAATGAGTAGTTAGGATGCTTTGAATCGCCCAAATACTCGAAGAACAAAAGTTCTCAATTTTTCCCAGAACCACAAGGGGGACCCTTACAGCTTTTTCCAATTTTTGATTGCCTCAGAAACTCATGTAAATCATATCAACCATACATAAACCAAACATAATTGCTAATATATAAGTAAAATGAGTAGTTAGGATGCTTTGATTCCCCCAAATACTCGAAGAACAAAAGTTTTCAATTTTTGCCAGAACCACAAGGGGGGACTCTTACAGCTTTTTCCAATTTTTGATTGCCTCAGAAACTCATGTAAATCATATCAACCATACATAAACTAAACATAATCGTTAATATATAAGTGAAATGAGTAGTTAGGATGCTTTGATTCGCCCAAATACTAGAAGAACAAAAGTTTTCAATTTTGGCCAGAACCACAAGGAGGGACCCTTACAGCTTTTTCCATTTTTTATTGCCTCAGAAACTCACGTAAATCATATCAACCATACATAAAACAAACATAATCGTTAATATATAAGTGAAAAGAGTAATTAGGATGCTTTGATTCGCCCAAATACTAGAAGAACAAAAGTTTTCAATTTTTCCCAGAACCACAAGGGGGGACCCTTACAGCTTTTTCCAATTTTTGATTGCCTCAGGAACTCATGTAAATTATATCAACCATACATAAACCAAACCTAATCGTTAATATATATGTGAAATGAGTAGTTAGGATGCTTTGATTCACCCAAATACTCGAAAAACAAAAGTTTTCAATCTTGGCCAGAACTATAAGGGGGGACCGTTACAGCTTTTTCCATTTTTGATTGCCTCAGAAACTCATGTAAATCATATCAACCATACATAAACCAAACATAATCGTTAATATATAAGTGAAATAAGTGGTTAGGATGCTTTGACTCGCCCAAATACTAGAAGAACAAAAGTTTTCAATTTTTGCCAGAACCACAAGGGGGGACCCTTGCAGCTTTTTCCATTTTTTGATTGCCTCAGAAACTCATGTAAATCATATCAACCATACATAAACTAAACATAATCGTTAATATATAAGTGAAATAAGTAGTTAGGATGCTTTGATTCGCCCAAATACTCGAAGAACAAAAGTTTTCAATTTTTGCCAGAACCATAAGGGGGGACCCTTACAGCTTTTTACAATTTTTGATTGCCTCAGAAACTCATGTAAATCATATCAACCATACATAAACTAAACATAATCGTTAATATATAAGTGAAATGAGTAGTTAGGATGCTTTGATTCGCCCAAACACTCGAAGAACAAAAGTTTTCAATTTTGGCCAGAACCACAAGGGGGGACCCTGACAGCTTTTTCCATTTTTGATTGCCTCAGAAACTCATGTAAATCATATCAACCATACCTAAACCAAACATAATCATTAATATATAAGTGAAATGAGCAGTTAGGATGCTTTGATTCGCCCAAATACTCGAAGAACAAAAGTTTTCAATTTTTGCCAGAACCACAAGGGGGGACCCTTACAGCTTTTTCCAATTTTTGATTGCCTCAGGAACTCATGTAAATTATATCAACCATACATAAACCAAACCTAATCGTTAATATATATGTGAAATGAGTAGTTAGGATGCTTTGATTCACCCAAATACTCGAAAAACAAAAGTTTTCAATCTTGGCCAGAACTATAAGGGGGGACCGTTACAGATTTTTCCATTTTTTATTGCCTCAGAAACTCATGTAAATCATATCAACCATACATAAACCAAACATAATCGTTAATATATAAGTGAAATAAGTGGTTAGGATGCTTTGACTCGCCCAAATACTAGAAGAACAGAAGTTTTCAATTTTTGCCAGAACCACAAGGGGGGACCCTTGCAGCTTTTTCCATTTTTTGATTGCCTCAGAAACTCATGTAAATCATATCAACCATACATAAACTAAACATAATCGTTAATATATAAGTGAAAAGAGTAATTAGGATGCTTTGATTCGCCCAAATACTAGAAGAACAAAAGTTTTCAATTTTTCCCAGAACCACAAGGGGGGACCCTTACAGCTTTTTCCAATTTTTGATTGCCTCAGGAACTCATGTAAATTATATCAACCATACATAAACCAAACCTAATCGTTAATATATATGTGAAATGAGTAGTTAGGATGCTTTGATTCACCCAAATACTCGAAAAACAAAAGTTTTCAATCTTGGCCAGAACTATAAGGGGGGACCGTTACAGCTTTTTCCATTTTTGATTGCCTCAGAAACTCATGTAAATCATATCAACCATACATAAACCAAACATAATCGTTAATATATAAGTGAAATAAGTGGTTAGGATGCTTTGACTCGCCCAAATACTAGAAGAACAAAAGTTTTCAATTTTGGCCAGAACCACAAGGGGGGACCCTTGCAGCTTTTTCCATTTTTTGATTGCCTCAGAAACTCATGTAAATCATATCAACCATACATAAACTAAACATAATCGTTAATATATAAGTGAAATAAGTAGTTAGGATGCTTTGATTCGCCCAAATACTCGAAGAACAAAAGTTTTCAATTTTTGCCAGAACCATAAGGGGGGACCCTTACAGCTTTTTACAATTTTTGATTGCCTCAGAAACTCATGTAAATCATATCAACCATACATAAACTAAACATAATCGTTAATATATAAGTGAAATGAGTAGTTAGGATGCTTTGATTCGCCCAAACACTCGAAGAACAAAAGTTTTCAATTTTGGCCAGAACCACAAGGGGGGACCCTTACAGCTTTTTCCATTTTTGATTGCCTCAGAAACTCATGTAAATCATATCAACCATACCTAAACCAAACATAATCATTAGTATATAAGTGAAATGAGCAGTTAGGATGCTTTGATTCGCCCAAATACTCGAAGAACAAAAGTTTTCAATTTTTGCCAGAACCACAAGGGGGGACCCTTACAGCTTTTTCCAATTTTTGATTGCCTCAGGAACTCATGTAAATTATATCAACCATACATAAACCAAACCTAATCGTTAATATATATGTGAAATGAGTAGTTAGGATGCTTTGATTCACCCAAATACTCGAAAAACAAAAGTTTTCAATCTTGGCCAGAACTATAAGGGGGGACCGTTACAGATTTTTCCATTTTTTATTGCCTCAAAAACTCATGTAAATCATATCAACCATACATAAACCAACCATAATCGTTAATATATAAGTGAAATAAGTGGTTAGGATGCTTTGACTCGCCCAAATACTAGAAGAACAAAAGTTTTCAATTTTTGCCAGAACCACAAGGGGGGACCCTTGCAGCTTTTTCCATTTTTTGATTGCCTCAGAAACTCATGTAAATCATATCAACCATACATAAACTAAACATAATCGTTAATATATAAGTGAAATAAGTAGATAGGATGCTTTGATTCGCCCAAATACTCGAAGAACAAAAGTTTTCAATTTTTGCCAGAACCATAAGGGGGGACCCTTACAGCTTTTTACAATTTTTGATTGCCTCAGAAACTCATGTAAATCATATCAACCATACATAAACTAAACATAATCGTTAATATATAAGTGAAATGAGTAGTTAGGATGCTTTGATTCGCCCAAACACTCGAAGAACAAAAGTTTTCAATTTTGGCCAGAACCACAAGGGGGGACCCTTACAGCTTTTTCCATTTTTGATTGCCTCAGAAACTCATGTAAATCATATCAACCATACATAAACCAAACATAATCATTAATATATAAGTGAAATGAGTAGTTAGGATGCTTTGATTCGCCCAAATACTCGAAGAACAAAAGTTTTCAATTTTGGCCAGAACCACAAGGGGGGACCCTTACAGCTTTTTCCATTTTTGATTGCCTCAGAAACTCATGTAAATCATATCAACCATACATAAACCAAACATAATCGTTAATATATAAGTGAAATAAGTGGTTAGGATGCTTTGACTCGCCCAAATACTAGAAGAACAAAAGTTTTCAATTTTTGCCAGAACCATAAGGGGGGACCCTTACAGCTTTTTACAATTTTTGATTGCTTCAGAAACTCATGTAAATCATATCAACCGTACATAAACTAAACATAATCGTTAATATATAAGTGAAATGAGTAGTTAGGATGCTTTGATTCGCCCAAACACTCGAAGAACAAAAGTTTTCAATTTTGGCCAGAACCACAAGGGGGGACCCTTACAGCTTTTTCCATTTTTGATTGCCTCAGAAACTCATGTAAATCATATCAACCATACCTAAACCAAACATAATCATTAATATATAAGTGAAATGAGCAGTTAGGATGCTTTGATTCGCCCAAATACTCGAAGAACAAAAGTTTTCAATTTTTGCCAGAACCACAAGGGGGGACCCTTACAGCTTTTTCCAATTTTTGATTGCCTCAGGAACTCATGTAAATTATATCAACCATACATAAACCAAACCTAATCGTTAATATATATGTGAAATGAGTAGTTAGGATGCTTTGATTCACCCAAATACTCGAAAAACAAAAGTTTTCAATCTTGGCCAGAACTATAAGGGGGGACCGTTACAGATTTTTCCATTTTTTATTGCCTCAAAAACTCATGTAAATCATATCAACCATACATAAACCAACCATAATCGTTAATATATAAGTGAAATAAGTGGTTAGGATGCTTTGACTCGCCCAAATACTAGAAGAACAAAAGTTTTCAATTTTTGCCAGAACCACAAGGGGGGACCCTTGCAGCTTTTTCCATTTTTTGATTGCCTCAGAAACTCATGTAAATCATATCAACCATACATAAACTAAACATAATCGTTAATATATAAGTGAAATAAGTAGATAGGATGCTTTGATTCGCCCAAATACTCGAAGAACAAAAGTTTTCAATTTTTGCCAGAACCATAAGGGGGGACCCTTACAGCTTTTTACAATTTTTGATTGCCTCAGAAACTCATGTAAATCATATCAACCATACATAAACTAAACATAATCGTTAATATATAAGTGAAATGAGTAGTTAGGATGCTTTGATTCGCCCAAACACTCGAAGAACAAAACTTTTCAATTTTGGCCAGAACCACAAGGGGGGACCCTTACAGCTTTTTCCATTTTTGATTGCCTCAGAAACTCATGTAAATCATATCAACCATACATAAACCAAACATAATCATTAATATATAAGTGAAATGAGTAGTTAGGATGCTTTGATTCGCCCAAATACTCGAAGAACAAAAGTTTTCAATTTTGGCCAGAACCACAAGGGGGGACCCTTACAGCTTTTTCCATTTTTGATTGCCTCAGAAACTCATGTAAATCATATCAACCATACATAAACCAAACATAATCGTTAATATATAAGTGAAATAAGTGGTTAGGATGCTTTGACTCGCCCAAATACTAGAAGAACAAAAGTTTTCAATTTTTGCCAGAACCACAAGGGGGGACCCTTACAGCTTTTTCCATTTTTTGATTGCCTCAGGAACTCATGTAAATCATATCAACCATACATAAACTAAACATAATCGTTAATATATATGTGAAATGAGTAGTTAGTATGCTTTGATTCAACCAAATACTCGAAAACCAAAAGTTTTCAATCTTGGCCAGAACTATTACAGCTTTTTACAATTTTTGATTGCCTCAGAAACTCATGTAAATCATATCAACCATACATAAACTAAACATAATCGTTAATATATAAGTGAAATGAGTAGTTAGGATGCTTTGATTCGCCCAAACACTCGAAGAACAAAAGTTTTCAATTTTGGCCAGAACCACAAGGGGGGACCCTTACAGCTTTTTCCATTTTTGATTGCCTCAAAAACTCATGTAAATCATATCAACCATACATAAACCAAACATAATCATTAATATATAAGGGAAATGAGTAGTTAGGATGCTTTGATTCGCCCAAATACTCGAAGAACAAAAGTTTTCAATTTTGGCCAGAACCACAAGGGGGGACCCTTACAGCTTTTTCCATTTTTGATTGCCTCAGAAACTCATGTAAATCATATCAACCATACATAAAACAAACATAATCGTTAATATGTAAGTGAAATGAGTAGTTAGGATGCTTTGATTCGCCCAAATACTCGAAGAACAAAAGTTTTCAATTTTTCCCAGAACCACAATGGGGGACCCTTAC
The DNA here is from genome assembly GCA_037501455.1 of Lantana camara. Classification (NCBI taxonomy): domain Eukaryota; kingdom Viridiplantae; phylum Streptophyta; class Magnoliopsida; order Lamiales; family Verbenaceae; genus Lantana; species Lantana camara. The sequence continues at coordinate 109,699,620 of CM074859.1, read as the reverse complement.
AGCTTTTTCCATTTTTGATTGCCTCAGAAACTCATGTAAATCATATCAACCATACATAAACTAAACATAATCGTTAATATATAAGTGAAATAAGTAGTTAGGATGCTTTGATTCGCCCAAATACTCGAAGAACAAAAGTTTTCAATTTTTGCCAGAACCATAAGGGGGGACCCTTACAGCTTTTTCCAATTTTTGATTGCCTCAGAAACTCATGTAAATCTTATCAACCATACATAAACCAAACATAATCGTTAATATATATGTGAAATGAGTAGTTAGGATGCTTTGAATCACCCAAATACTCGAAGAACAAAAGTTTTCAATTTTTCCCAGAACCACAAGGGGGGACCCTTACAGCTTTTTCCAATTTTTGATTGCCTCAGAAACTCATGTAAATCATATCAACCATACATAAACCAAACATAATCGCTAATATATAAGTAAAATGAGTAGTTAGGATGCTTTGATTCCCCCAAATACTCGAAGAACAAAAGTTTTCAATTTTTGCCAGAACCACAAGGGGGGACTCTTACAGCTTTTTCCAATTTTTGATTGCCTCAGAAACTCATGTAAATCATATCAACCATACATAAACTAAACATAATCGTTAATATATAAGTGAAATGAGTAGTTAGGATGCTTTGATTCGCCCAAATACTCGAAGAACAAAAGTTTTCAATTTTGGCCAGAACCATAAGGAGGGACCCTTACAGCTTTTTCCATTTTTTATTGCCTCAGAAACTCATGTAAATCATATCAACCATACATAAACCAAACATAATCGTTAATATATAAGTGAAAAGAGTAGTTAGGATGCTTTGATTCGCCCAAACACTCGAAGAACAAAAGTTTTCAATTTTGGCCAGATCCACAAGGGGGGACCCTTACAGTTTTTCCATTTTTGATTGCCTCAGAAACTCATGTAAATCATATCAACCATACATAAACCAAACATAATCATTAATATATAAGTGAAATGAGTAGTTAGGATGCTTTGATTCGCCCAAATACTCGAAGAACAAAAGTTTTCAATTTTGGCCAGAATCACAAGGGGGGACCCTTACAGCTTTTTCCATTTTTGATTGCCTCAGAAACTCATGTAAATCATATCAACCATACATAAAACAAACATAATCGTTAATATATAAGTGAAATGAGTAGTTAGGATGCTTTGATTCGCCCAAATACTCGAAGAACAAAAGTTTTCAATTTTTCCCAGAACCACAAGGGGGGACCCTTACAGCTTTTTCCAATTTTTGATTGCCTCAGAAACTCATGTAAATCATATCAACCATACATAAACTAAACATAATCGTTAATATATAAGTGAAATAAGTAGTTAGGATGCTTTGATTCGCCCAAATACTCGAAGAACAAAAGTTTTCAATTTTTGCCAGAACCATAAGGGGGGACCCTTACAGCTTTTTCCAATTTTTGATTGCCTCAGAAACTCATGTAAATCTTATCAACCATACATAAAGCAAACATAATCGTTAATATATATGTGAAATGAGTAGTTAGGACGCTTTGAATCGCCCAAATACTCGAAGAACAAAAGTTTTCAATTTTTCCCAGAACCACAAGGGGGGACCCTTACAGCTTTTTCCAATTTTTGATTGCCTCAGAAACTCATGTAAATCATATCAACCATACATAAACCAAACATAATCGCTAATATATATGGAAAATGAGTAGTTAGGATGCTTTGATTCCCCCAAATACTCGAAGAACAAAAGTTTTCAATTTTTGCCAGAACCACAAGGGGGGACTCTTACAGCTTTTTCCAATTTTTGATTGCTTCAGAAACTCATGTAAATCATATCAACCATACATAAACTAAACATAATCGTCAATATATAAGTGAAATGAGTTGTTAGGATGCTTTGATTCGCCCAAATACTCGAAGAACAAAAGTTTTCAATTTTTGCCAGAACCATAAGGGGGGACCCTTACAGCTTTTTACAATTTTTGATTGCCTCAGAAACTCGTGTAAATAATATCAACCATACATAAACTAAACATAATCGTTAATATATAAGTGAAATGAGTAGTTAGGATGCTTTGATTCGCCCAAACACTCGAAGAACAAAAGTTTTCAATTTTGGCCAGAACCACAAGGGGGGACCCTTACAGCTTTTTCCATTTTTGATTGCCTCAGAAACTCATGTAAATCATATCAACCATACATAAACCAAACATAATCATTAATATATAAGTGAAATGAGTAGTTAGGATGCTTTGATTCGCCCAAATACTCGAAGAACAAAAGTTTTCAATTTTGGCCAGAACCACAAGGGGGGACCCTTACAGCTTTTTCCATTTTTGATTGCCTCAGAAACTCATGTAAATCATATCAACCATACATAAACCAAACATAATCGTTAATATATAAGTGAAATAAGTGGTTAGGATGCTTTGACTCGCCCAAATACTAGAAGAACAAAAGTTTTCAATTTTTGCCAGAACCATAAGGGGGGACCCTTACAGCTTTTTACAATTTTTGATTGCTTCAGAAACTCATGTAAATCATATCAACCATACATAAACTAAACATAATCGTTAATATATAAGTGAAATGAGTAGTTAGGATGCTTTGATTCGCCCAAACACTCGAAGAACAAAAGTTTTCAATTTTGGCCAGAACCACAAGGGGGGACCCTTACAGCTTTTTCCATTTTTGATTGCCTCAGAAACTCATGTAAATCATATCAACCATACCTAAACCAAACATAATCATTAATATATAAGTGAAATGAGCAGTTAGGATGCTTTGATTCGCCCAAATACTCGAAGAACAAAAGTTTTCAATTTTTGCCAGAACCACAAGGGGGGACCCTTACAGCTTTTTCCAATTTTTGATTGCCTCAGGAACTCATGTAAATTATATCAACCATACATAAACCAAACCTAATCGTTAATATATATGTGAAATGAGTAGTTAGGATGCTTTGATTCACCCAAATACTCGAAAAACAAAAGTTTTCAATCTTGGCCAGAACTATAAGGGGGGACCGTTACAGATTTTTCCATTTTTTATTGCCTCAAAAACTCATGTAAATCATATCAACCATACATAAACCAACCATAATCGTTAATATATAAGTGAAATAAGTGGTTAGGATGCTTTGACTCGCCCAAATACTAGAAGAACAAAAGTTTTCAATTTTTGCCAGAACCACAAGGGGGGACCCTTGCAGCTTTTTCCATTTTTTGATTGCCTCAGAAACTCATGTAAATCATATCAACCATACATAAACTAAACATAATCGTTAATATATAAGTGAAATAAGTAGATAGGATGCTTTGATTCGCCCAAATACTCGAAGAACAAAAGTTTTCAATTTTTGCCAGAACCATAAGGGGGGACCCTTACAGCTTTTTACAATTTTTGATTGCCTCAGAAACTCATGTAAATCATATCAACCATACATAAACTAAACATAATCGTTAATATATAAGTGAAATGAGTAGTTAGGATGCTTTGATTCGCCCAAACACTCGAAGAACAAAAGTTTTCAATTTTGGCCAGAACCACAAGGGGGGACCTTTACAGCTTTTTCCATTTTTGATTGCCTCAGAAACTCATGTAAATCATATCAACCATACATAAACCAAACATAATCATTAATATATAAGTGAAATGAGTAGTTAGGATGCTTTGATTCGCCCAAATACTCGAAGAACAAAAGTTTTCAATTTTGGCCAGAACCACAAGGGGGGACCCTTACAGCTTTTTCCATTTTTGATTGCCTCAGAAACTCATGTAAATCATATCAACCATACATAAACCAAACATAATCGTTAATATATAAGTGAAATAAGTGGTTAGGATGCTTTGACTCGCCCAAATACTAGAAGAACAAAAGTTTTCAATTTTTGCCAGAACCACAAGGGGGGACCCTTACAGCTTTTTCCATTTTTTGATTGCCTCAGGAACTCATGTAAATCATATCAACCATACATAAACTAAACATAATCGTTAATATATATGTGAAATGAGTAGTTAGTATGCTTTGATTCAACCAAATACTCGAAAACCAAAAGTTTTCAATCTTGGCCAGAACTATTACAGCTTTTTACAATTTTTGATTGCCTCAGAAACTCATGTAAATCATATCAACCATACATAAACTAAACATAATCGTTAATATATAAGTGAAATGAGTAGTTAGAATGCTTTGATTCGCCCAAACACTCGAAGAACAAAAGTTTTCAATTTTGGCCAGAACCACAAGGGGGGACCCTTACAGGTTTTTCCATTTTTGATTGCCTCAAAAACTCATGTAAATCATATCAACCATACATAAACCAAACATAATCATTAATATATAAGGGAAATGAGTAGTTAGGATGCTTTGATTCGCCCAAATACTCGAAGAACAAAAGTTTTCAATTTTGGCCAGAACCACAAGGGGGGACCCTTACAGCTTTTTCCATTTTTGATTGCCTCAGAAACTCATGTAAATCATATCAACCATACATAAAACAAACATAATCGTTAATATGTAAGTGAAATGAGTAGTTAGGATGCTTTGATTCGCCCAAATACTCGAAGAACAAAAGTTTTCAATTTTTCCCAGAACCACAATGGGGGACCCTTACAGCTTTTTCCATTTTTGATTGCCTCAGAAACTCATGTAAATCATATCAACCATACATAAACTAAACATAATCGTTAATATATAAGTGAAATAAGTAGTTAGGATGCTTTGATTCGCCCAAATACTCGAAGAACAAAAGTTTTCAATTTTTGCCAGAACCATAAGGGGGGACCCTTACAGCTTTTTCCAATTTTTGATTGCCTCAGAAACTCATGTAAATCTTATCAACCATACATAAACCAAACATAATCGTTAATATATATGTGAAATGAGTAGTTAGGATGCTTTGAATCGCCCAAATACTCGAAGAACAAAAGTTTTCAATTTTTCCCAGAACCACAAGGGGGGACCCTTACAGCTTTTTCCAATTTTTGATTGCCTCAGAAACTCATGTAAATCATATCAACCATACATAAACCAAACATAATCGCTAATATATAAGTAAAATGAGTAGTTAGGATGCTTTGATTCCCCCAAATACTCGAAGAACAAAAGTTTTCAATTTTTGCCAGAACCACAAGGGGGGACTCTTACAGCTTTTTCCAATTTTTGATTGCCTCAGAAACTCATGTAAATCATATCAACCATACATAAACTAAACATAATCGTTAATATATAAGTGAAATGAGTAGTTAGGATGCTTTGATTCGCCCAAATACTCGAAGAACAAAAGTTTTCAATTTTGGCCAGAACCATAAGGAGGGACCCTTACAGCTTTTTCCATTTTTTATTGCCTCAGAAACTCATGTAAATCATATCAACCATACATAAACCAAACATAATCGTTAATATATAAGTGAAAAGAGTAGTTAGGATGCTTTGATTCGCCCAAACACTCGAAGAACAAAAGTTTTCAATTTTGGCCAGATCCACAAGGGGGGACCCTTACAGTTTTTCCATTTTTGATTGCCTCAGAAACTCATGTAAATCATATCAACCATACATAAACCAAACATAATCATTAATATATAAGTGAAATGAGTAGTTAGGATGCTTTGATTCGCCCAAATACTCGAAGAACAAAAGTTTTCAATTTTGGCCAGAATCACAAGGGGGGACCCTTACAGCTTTTTCCATTTTTGATTGCCTCAGAAACTCATGTAAATCATATCAACCATACATAAAACAAACATAATCGTTAATATATAAGTGAAATGAGTAGTTAGGATGCTTTGATTCGCCCAAATACTCGAAGAACAAAAGTTTTCAATTTTTCCCAGAACCACAAGGGGGGACCCTTACAGCTTTTTCCAATTTTTGATTGCCTCAGAAACTCATGTAAATCATATCAACCATACATAAACTAAACATAATCGTTAATATATAAGTGAAATAAGTAGTTAGGATGCTTTGATTCGCCCAAATACTCGAAGAACAAAAGTTTTCAATTTTTGCCAGAACCATAAGGGGGGACCCTTACAGCTTTTTCCAATTTTTGATTGCCTCAGAAACTCATGTAAATCTTATCAACCATACATAAAGCAAACATAATCGTTAATATATATGTGAAATGAGTAGTTAGGACGCTTTGAATCGCCCAAATACTCGAAGAACAAAAGTTTTCAATTTTTCCCAGAACCACAAGGGGGGACCCTTACAGCTTTTTCCAATTTTTGATTGCCTCAGAAACTCATGTAAATCATATCAACCATACATAAACCAAACATAATCGCTAATATATATGTAAAATGAGTAGTTAGGATGCTTTGATTCCCCCAAATACTCGAAGAACAAAAGTTTTCAATTTTTGCCAGAACCACAAGGGGGGACTCTTACAGCTTTTTCCAATTTTTGATTGCCTCAGAAACTCATGTAAATCATATCAACCATACATAAACTAAACATAATCGTCAATATATAAGTGAAATGAGTTGTTAGGATGCTTTGATTCGCCCAAATACTCGAAGAACAAAAGTTTTCAATTTTGGTCAGAACCATAAGGAGGGACCCTTACAGCTTTTTCCATTTTTTATTGCCTCAGAAACTCATGTAAATCATATCAACCATACATAAACCAAACATAATCGTTAATATATAAGTGAAAAGAGTAGTTAGGATGCTTTGATTCGCCCAAACATTCGAAGAACAAAAGTTTTCAATTTTGGCCAGATCCACAAGGGGGGACCCTTACAGTTTTTCCATTTTTGATTGCCTCAGAAACTCATGTAAATCATATCAACCATACATAAACTAAACATAATCATTAATATATAAGTGAAATGAGTAGTTAGGATGCTTTGATTCGCCCAAATATTCGAAGAACAAAAGTTTTCAATTTTGGCCAGAATCACAAGGGGGGACCCTTACAGCTTTTTCCATTTTTGATTGCCTCAGAAACTCATGTAAATCATATCAACCATACATAAAACAAACATAATCGTTAATATATAAGTGAAATGAGTAGTTAGGATGCTTTGATTCGCCCAAATACTCGAAGAACAAAAGTTTTCAATTTTTGCCAGAACCACAAGGGGGGACTCTTACAGCTTTTTCCAATTTTTGATTGCCTCAGAAACTCATGTAAATCATATCAACCATACATAAACTAAACATAATCGTCAATATATAAGTGAAATGAGTAGTTAGGATGCTTTGATTCGCCCAAATACTCGAAGAACAAAAGTTTTCAATTTTGGCCAGAACCATAAGGAGGGACCCTTACAGCTTTTTCCATTTTTTATTGCCTCAGAAACTCATGTAAATCATATCAACCATACATAAACCAAACATAATCGTTAATATATAAGTGAAAAGAGTAGTTAGGATGCTTTGATTCGCCCAAACACTCGAAGAACAAAAGTTTTCAATTTTGGCCAGATCCACAAGGGGGGACCCTTACAGTTTTTCCATTTTTGATTGCCTCAGAAACTCATGTAAATCATATCAACCATACATAAACCAAACATAATCATTAATATATAAGTGAAATGAGTAGTTAGGATGCTTTGATTCGCCCAAATACTCGAAGAACAAAAGTTTTCAATTTTGGCCAGAATCACAAGGGGGGACCCTTACAGCTTTTTCCATTTTTGATTGCCTCAGAAACTCATGTAAATCATATCAACCATACATAAAACAAACATAATCGTTAATATATAAGTGAAATGAGTAGTTAGGATGCTTTGATTCGCCCAAATACTCGAAGAACAAAAGTTTTCAATTTTTCCCAGAACCACAAGGGGGGACCCTTACAGCTTTTTCCAATTTTTGATTGCCTCAGAAACTCATGTAAATCATATCAACCATACATAAACTAAACATAATCGTTAATATATAAGTGAAATAAGTAGTTAGGATGCTTTGATTCGCCCAAATACTCGAAGAACAAAAGTTTTCAATTTTTGCCAGAACCATAAGGGGGGACCCTTACAGCTTTTTCCAATTTTTGATTGCCTCAGAAACTCATGTAAATCTTATCAACCATACATAAAGCAAACATAATCGTTAATATATATGTGAAATGAGTAGTTAGGACGCTTTGAATCGCCCAAATACTCGAAGAACAAAAGTTTTCAATTTTTCCCAGAACCACAAGGGGGGACCCTTACAGCTTTTTCCAATTTTTGATTGCCTCAGAAACTCATGTAAATCATATCAACCATACATAAACCAAACATAATCGCTAATATATATGGAAAATGAGTAGTTAGGATGCTTTGATTCCCCCAAATACTCGAAGAACAAAAGTTTTCAATTTTTGCCAGAACCACAAGGGGGGACTCTTACAGCTTTTTCCAATTTTTGATTGCTTCAGAAACTCATGTAAATCATATCAACCATACATAAACTAAACATAATCGTCAATATATAAGTGAAATGAGTTGTTAGGATGCTTTGATTCGCCCAAATACTCGAAGAACAAAAGTTTTCAATTTTTGCCAGAACCATAAGGGGGGACCCTTACAGCTTTTTACAATTTTTGATTGCCTCAGAAACTCGTGTAAATAATATCAACCATACATAAACTAAACATAATCGTTAATATATAAGTGAAATGAGTAGTTAGGATGCTTTGATTCGCCCAAACACTCGAAGAACAAAAGTTTTCAATTTTGGCCAGAACCACAAGGGGGGACCCTTACAGCTTTTTCCATTTTTGATTGCCTCAGAAACTCATGTAAATCATATCAACCATACATAAACCAAACATAATCATTAATATATAAGTGAAATGAGTAGTTAGGATGCTTTGATTCGCCCAAATACTCGAAGAACAAAAGTTTTCAATTTTGGCCAGAACCACAAGGGGGGACCCTTACAGCTTTTTCCATTTTTGATTGCCTCAGAAACTCATGTAAATCATATCAACCATACATAAACCAAACATAATCGTTAATATATAAGTGAAATAAGTGGTTAGGATGCTTTGACTCGCCCAAATACTAGAAGAACAAAAGTTTTCAATTTTTGCCAGAACCATAAGGGGGGACCCTTACAGCTTTTTACAATTTTTGATTGCTTCAGAAACTCATGTAAATCATATCAACCATACATAAACTAAACATAATCGTTAATATATAAGTGAAATGAGTAGTTAGGATGCTTTGATTCGCCCAAACACTCGAAGAACAAAAGTTTTCAATTTTGGCCAGAACCACAAGGGGGGACCCTTACAGCTTTTTCCATTTTTGATTGCCTCAGAAACTCGTGTAAATCATATCAACCATACCTAAACCAAACATAATCATTAATATATAAGTGAAATGAGCAGTTAGGATGCTTTGATTCGCCCAAATACTCGAAGAACAAAAGTTTTCAATTTTTGCCAGAACCACAAGGGGGGACCCTTACAGCTTTTTCCAATTTTTGATTGCCTCAGGAACTCATGTAAATTATATCAACCATACATAAACCAAACCTAATCGTTAATATATATGTGAAATGAGTAGTTAGGATGCTTTGATTCACCCAAATACTCGAAAAACAAAAGTTTTCAATCTTGGCCAGAACTATAAGGGGGGACCGTTACAGATTTTTCCATTTTTTATTGCCTCAAAAACTCATGTAAATCATATCAACCATACATAAACCAACCATAATCGTTAATATATAAGTGAAATAAGTGGTTAGGATGCTTTGACTCGCCCAAATACTAGAAGAACAAAAGTTTTCAATTTTTGCCAGAACCACAAGGGGGGACCCTTGCAGCTTTTTCCATTTTTTGATTGCCTCAGAAACTCATGTAAATCATATCAACCATACATAAACTAAACATAATCGTTAATATATAAGTGAAATAAGTAGATAGGATGCTTTGATTCGCCCAAATACTCGAAGAACAAAAGTTTTCAATTTTTGCCAGAACCATAAGGGGGGACCCTTACAGCTTTTTACAATTTTTGATTGCCTCAGAAACTCATGTAAATCATATCAACCATACATAAACTAAACATAATCGTTAATATATAAGTGAAATGAGTAGTTAGGATGCTTTGATTCGCCCAAACACTCGAAGAACAAAAGTTTTCAATTTTGGCCAGAACCACAAGGGGGGACCTTTACAGCTTTTTCCATTTTTGATTGCCTCAGAAACTCATGTAAATCATATCAACCATACATAAACCAAACATAATCATTAATATATAAGTGAAATGAGTAGTTAGGATGCTTTGATTCGCCCAAATACTCGAAGAACAAAAGTTTTCAATTTTGGCCAGAACCACAAGGGGGGACCCTTACAGCTTTTTCCATTTTTGATTGCCTCAGAAACTCATGTAAATCATATCAACCATACATAAACCAAACATAATCGTTAATATATAAGTGAAATAAGTGGTTAGGATGCTTTGACTCGCCCAAATACTAGAAGAACAAAAGTTTTCAATTTTTGCCAGAACCACAAGGGGGGACCCTTACAGCTTTTTCCATTTTTTGATTGCCTCAGGAACTCATGTAAATCATATCAACCATACATAAACTAAACATAATCGTTAATATATATGTGAAATGAGTAGTTAGTATGCTTTGATTCAACCAAATACTCGAAAACCAAAAGTTTTCAATCTTGGCCAGAACTATTACAGCTTTTTACAATTTTTGATTGCCTCAGAAACTCATGTAAATCATATCAACCATACATAAACTAAACATAATCGTTAATATATAAGTGAAATGAGTAGTTAGAATGCTTTGATTCGCCCAAACACTCGAAGAACAAAAGTTTTCAATTTTGGCCAGAACCACAAGGGGGGACCCTTACAGGTTTTTCCATTTTTGATTGCCTCAAAAACTCATGTAAATCATATCAACCATACATAAACCAAACATAATCATTAATATATAAGGGAAATGAGTAGTTAGGATGCTTTGATTCGCCCAAATACTCGAAGAACAAAAGTTTTCAATTTTGGCCAGAACCACAAGGGGGGACCCTTACAGCTTTTTCCATTTTTGATTGCCTCAGAAACTCATGTAAATCATATCAACCATACATAAAACAAACATAATCGTTAATATGTAAGTGAAATGAGTAGTTAGGATGCTTTGATTCGCCCAAATACTCGAAGAACAAAAGTTTTCAATTTTTCCCAGAACCACAATGGGGGACCCTTACAGCTTTTTCCATTTTTGATTGCCTCAGAAACTCATGTAAATCATATCAACCATACATAAACTAAACATAATCGTTAATATATAAGTGAAATAAGTAGTTAGGATGCTTTGATTCGCCCAAATACTCGAAGAACAAAAGTTTTCAATTTTTGCCAGAACCATAAGGGGGGACCCTTACAGCTTTTTCCAATTTTTGATTGCCTCAGAAACTCATGTAAATCTTATCAACCATACATAAACCAAACATAATCGTTAATATATATGTGAAATGAGTAGTTAGGATGCTTTGAATCGCCCAAATACTCGAAGAACAAAAGTTTTCAATTTTTCCCAGAACCACAAGGGGGGACCCTTACAGCTTTTTCCAATTTTTGATTGCCTCAGAAACTCATGTAAATCATATCAACCATACATAAACCAAACATAATCGCTAATATATAAGTAAAATGAGTAGTTAGGATGCTTTGATTCCCCCAAATACTCGAAGAACAAAAGTTTTCAATTTTTGCCAGAACCACAAGGGGGGACTCTTACAGCTTTTTCCAATTTTTGATTGCCTCAGAAACTCATGTAAATCATATCAACCATACATAAACTAAACATAATCGTTAATATATAAGTGAAATGAGTAGTTAGGATGCTTTGATTCGCCCAAATACTCGAAGAACAAAAGTTTTCAATTTTGGCCAGAACCATAAGGAGGGACCCTTACAGCTTTTTCCATTTTTTATTGCCTCAGAAACTCATGTAAATCATATCAACCATACATAAACCAAACATAATCGTTAATATATAAGTGAAAAGAGTAGTTAGGATGCTTTGATTCGCCCAAACACTCGAAGAACAAAAGTTTTCAATTTTGGCCAGATCCACAAGGGGGGACCCTTACAGTTTTTCCATTTTTGATTGCCTCAGAAACTCATGTAAATCATATCAACCATACATAAACCAAACATAATCATTAATATATAAGTGAAATGAGTAGTTAGGATGCTTTGATTCGCCCAAATACTCGAAGAACAAAAGTTTTCAATTTTGGCCAGAATCACAAGGGGGGACCCTTACAGCTTTTTCCATTTTTGATTGCCTCAGAAACTCATGTAAATCATATCAACCATACATAAAACAAACATAATCGTTAATATATAAGTGAAATGAGTAGTTAGGATGCTTTGATTCGCCCAAATACTCGAAGAACAAAAGTTTTCAATTTTTCCCAGAACCACAAGGGGGGACCCTTACAGCTTTTTCCAATTTTTGATTGCCTCAGAAACTCATGTAAATCATATCAACCATACATAAACTAAACATAATCGTTAATATATAAGTGAAATAAGTAGTTAGGATGCTTTGATTCGCCCAAATACTCGAAGAACAAAAGTTTTCAATTTTTGCCAGAACCATAAGGGGGGACCCTTACAGCTTTTTCCAATTTTTGATTGCCTCAGAAACTCATGTAAATCTTATCAACCATACATAAAGCAAACATAATCGTTAATATATATGTGAAATGAGTAGTTAGGACGCTTTGAATCGCCCAAATACTCGAAGAACAAAAGTTTTCAATTTTTCCCAGAACCACAAGGGGGGACCCTTACAGCTTTTTCCAATTTTTGATTGCCTCAGAAACTCATGTAAATCATATCAACCATACATAAACCAAACATAATCGCTAATATATATGTAAAATGAGTAGTTAGGATGCTTTGATTCCCCCAAATACTCGAAGAACAAAAGTTTTCAATTTTTGCCAGAACCACAAGGGGGGACTCTTACAGCTTTTTCCAATTTTTGATTGCCTCAGAAACTCATGTAAATCATATCAACCATACATAAACTAAACATAATCGTCAATATATAAGTGAAATGAGTTGTTAGGATGCTTTGATTCGCCCAAATACTCGAAGAACAAAAGTTTTCAATTTTGGTCAGAACCATAAGGAGGGACCCTTACAGCTTTTTCCATTTTTTATTGCCTCAGAAACTCATGTAAATCATATCAACCATACATAAACCAAACATAATCGTTAATATATAAGTGAAAAGAGTAGTTAGGATGCTTTGATTCGCCCAAACATTCGAAGAACAAAAGTTTTCAATTTTGGCCAGATCCACAAGGGGGGACCCTTACAGTTTTTCCATTTTTGATTGCCTCAGAAACTCATGTAAATCATATCAACCATACATAAACCAAACATAATCATTAATATATAAGTGAAATGAGTAGTTAGGATGCTTTGATTCGCCCAAATATTCGAAGAACAAAAGTTTTCAATTTTGGCCAGAATCACAAGGGGGGACCCTTACAGCTTTTTCCATTTTTGATTGCCTCAGAAACTCATGTAAATCATATCAACCATACATAAAACAAACATAATCGTTAATATATAAGTGAAATGAGTAGTTAGGATGCTTTGATTCGCCCAAATACTCGAAGAACAAAAGTTTTCAATTTTTGCCAGAACCACAAGGGGGGACTCTTACAGCTTTTTCCAATTTTTGATTGCCTCAGAAACTCATGTAAATCATATCAACCATACATAAACTAAACATAATCGTCAATATATAAGTGAAATGAGTAGTTAGGATGCTTTGATTCGCCCAAATACTCGAAGAACAAAAGTTTTCAATTTTGGCCAGAACCATAAGGAGGGACCCTTACAGCTTTTTCCATTTTTTATTGCCTCAGAAACTCATGTAAATCATATCAACCATACATAAACCAAACATAATCGTTAATATATAAGTGAAAAGAGTAGTTAGGATGCTTTGATTCGCCCAAACACTCGAAGAACAAAAGTTTTCAATTTTGGCCAGATCCACAAGGGGGGACCCTTACAGTTTTTCCATTTTTGATTGCCTCAGAAACTCATGTAAATCATATCAACCATACATAAACCAAACATAATCATTAATATATAAGTGAAATGAGTAGTTAGGATGCTTTGATTCGCCCAAATACTCGAAGAACAAAAGTTTTCAATTTTGGCCAGAATCACAAGGGGGGACCCTTACAGCTTTTTCCATTTTTGATTGCCTCAGAAACTCATGTAAATCATATCAACCATACATAAAACAAACATAATCGTTAATATATAAGTGAAATGAGTAGTTAGGATGCTTTGATTCGCCCAAATACTCGAAGAACAAAAGTTTTCAATTTTTCCCAGAACCACAAGGGGGGACCCTTACAGCTTTTTCCATTTTTGATTGCCTCAGAAACTCATGTAAATCATATCAACCATACATAAACCAAACATAATCATTAATATATAAGTGAAATGAGTAGTTAGGATGCTTTGATTCGCCCAAATACTCGAAGAACAAAAGTTTTCAATTTTGGCCAGAACCACAAGGGGGGACCCTTACAGCTTTTTCCATTTTTGATTGCCTCAGAAACTCATGTAAATCATATCAACCATACATAAAACAAACATAATCGTTAATATATAAGTGAAATGAGTAGTTAGGATGCTTTGATTCGCCCAAATACTCGAAGAACAAAAGTTTTCAATTTTTCCCAGAACCACAAGGGGGGACCCTTACAGCTTTTTCCAATTTTTGATTGCCTCAGAAACTCATGTAAATCATATCAACCATACATAAACTAAACATAATCGTTCATATATAAGTGAAATAAGTAGTTAGGATGCTTTGATTCGCCCAAATACTCGAAGAACAAAAGTTTTCAATTTTTGCCAGAACCATAAGGGGGACCCTTACAGCTTTTTCCAATTTTTGATTGCCTCAGAAACTCATGTAAATCTTATCAACCATACATAAACCAAACATAATCGTTAATATATATGTGAAATGAGTAGTTAGGATGCTTTGAATCGCCCAAATACTCGAAGAACAAAAGTTCTCAATTTTTCCCAGAACCACAAGGGGGGACCCTTACAGCTTTTTCCAATTTTTGATTGCCTCAGAAACTTATGTAAATCATATCAACCATACATAAACCAAACATAATCGCTAATATATAAGGAAAATGAGTAGTTAGGATGCTTTGATTCCCCCAAATACTCGAAGAACAAAAGTTTTCAATTTTTGCCAGAACCACAAGGGGGGACTCTTACAGCTTTTTCCAATTTTTGATTGCCTCAGAAACTCATGTAAATCATATCAACCATACATAAACTAAACATAATCGTTAATATATAAGTGAAATGAGTAGTTAGGATGCTTTGATTCGCCCAAATACTCGAAGAACAATAGTTTTCAATTTTTGCCAGAACCATAAGGGGGACCCTTACAGCTTTTTCCAATTTTTGATTGCCTCAGAAACTCATGTAAATCTTATCAACCATACATAAACCAAACATAATCGTTAATATATATGTGAAATGAGTAGTTAGGATGCTTTGAATCGCCCAAATACTCGAAGAACAAAAGTTCTCAATTTTTCCCAGAACCACAAGGGGGACCCTTACAGCTTTTTCCAATTTTTGATTGCCTCAGAAACTCATGTAAATCATATCAACCATACATAAACCAAACATAATTGCTAATATATAAGTAAAATGAGTAGTTAGGATGCTTTGATTCCCCCAAATACTCGAAGAACAAAAGTTTTCAATTTTTGCCAGAACCACAAGGGGGGACTCTTACAGCTTTTTCCAATTTTTGATTGCCTCAGAAACTCATGTAAATCATATCAACCATACATAAACTAAACATAATCGTTAATATATAAGTGAAATGAGTAGTTAGGATGCTTTGATTCGCCCAAATACTAGAAGAACAAAAGTTTTCAATTTTGGCCAGAACCACAAGGAGGGACCCTTACAGCTTTTTCCATTTTTTATTGCCTCAGAAACTCACGTAAATCATATCAACCATACATAAAACAAACATAATCGTTAATATATAAGTGAAAAGAGTAATTAGGATGCTTTGATTCGCCCAAATACTAGAAGAACAAAAGTTTTCAATTTTTCCCAGAACCACAAGGGGGGACCCTTACAGCTTTTTCCAATTTTTGATTGCCTCAGGAACTCATGTAAATTATATCAACCATACATAAACCAAACCTAATCGTTAATATATATGTGAAATGAGTAGTTAGGATGCTTTGATTCACCCAAATACTCGAAAAACAAAAGTTTTCAATCTTGGCCAGAACTATAAGGGGGGACCGTTACAGCTTTTTCCATTTTTTATTGCCTCAGAAACTCATGTAAATCATATCAACCATACATAAACCAAACATAATCGTTAATATATAAGTGAAATAAGTGGTTAGGATGCTTTGACTCGCCCAAATACTAGAAGAACAAAAGTTTTCAATTTTTGCCAGAACCACAAGGGGGGACCCTTGCAGCTTTTTCCATTTTTTGATTGCCTCAGAAACTCATGTAAATCATATCAACCATACATAAACTAAACATAATCGTTAATATATAAGTGAAATAAGTAGTTAGGATGCTTTGATTCGCCCAAATACTCGAAGAACAAAAGTTTTCAATTTTTGCCAGAACCATAAGGGGGGACCCTTACAGCTTTTTACAATTTTTGATTGCCTCAGAAACTCATGTAAATCATATCAACCATACATAAACTAAACATAATCGTTAATATATAAGTGAAATGAGTAGTTAGGATGCTTTGATTCGCCCAAACACTCGAAGAACAAAAGTTTTCAATTTTGGCCAGAACCACAAGGGGGGACCCTGACAGCTTTTTCCATTTTTGATTGCCTCAGAAACTCATGTAAATCATATCAACCATACCTAAACCAAACATAATCATTAATATATAAGTGAAATGAGCAGTTAGGATGCTTTGATTCGCCCAAATACTTGAAGAACAAAAGTTTTCAATTTTTGCCAGAACCACAAGGGGGGACCCTTACAGCTTTTTCCAATTTTTGATTGCCTCAGGAACTCATGTAAATTATATCAACCATACATAAACCAAACCTAATCGTTAATATATATGTGAAATGAGTAGTTAGGATGCTTTGATTCACCCAAATACTCGAAAAACAAAAGTTTTCAATCTTGGCCAGAACTATAAGGGGGGACCGTTACAGATTTTTCCATTTTTTATTGCCTCAGAAACTCATGTAAATCATATCAACCATACATAAACCAAACATAATCGTTAATATATAAGTGAAATAAGTGGTTAGGATGCTTTGACTCGCCCAAATACTAGAAGAACAGAAGTTTTCAATTTTTGCCAGAACCACAAGGGGGGACCCTTGCAGCTTTTTCCATTTTTTGATTGCCTCAGAAACTCATGTAAATCATATCAACCATACATAAACTAAACATAATCGTTAATATATAAGTGAAATAAGTAGTTAGGATGCTTTGATTCGCCCAAATACTCGAAGAACAAAAGTTTTCAATTTTTGCCAGAACCATAAGGGGGGACCCTTACAGCTTTTTACAATTTTTGATTGCCTCAGAAACTCATGTAAATCATAACAACCATACATAAACTAAACATAATCGTTAATATATAAGTGAAATGAGTAGTTAGGATGCTTTGATTCGCCCAAACACTCGAAGAACAAAAGTTTTCAATTTTGGCCAGAACCACAAGGGGGGACCCTTACAGCTTTTTCCATTTTTGATTGCCTCAGAAACTCATGTAAATCATATCAACCATACATAAACCAAACATAATCATTAATATATAAGTGAAATGAGTAGTTAGGATGCTTTGATTCGCCCAAATACTCGAAGAACAAAAGTTTTCAATTTTGGCCAGAACCACAAGGGGGGACCCTTACAGCTTTTTCCATTTTTGATTGCCTCAGAAACTCATGTAAATCATATCAACCATACATAAACCAAACATAATCGTTAATATATAAGTGAAATAAGTGGTTAGGATGCTTTGACTCGCCCAAATACTAGAAGAACAAAAGTTTTCAATTTTTGCCAGAACCATAAGGGGGGACCCTTACAGCTTTTTACAATTTTTGATTGCTTCAGAAACTCATGTAAATCATATCAACCATACATAAACTAAACATAATCGTTAATATATAAGTGAAATGAGTAGTTAGGATGCTTTGATTCGCCCAAACACTCGAAGAACAAAAGTTTTCAATTTTGGCCAGAACCACAAGGGGGGACCCTTACAGCTTTTTCCATTTTTGATTGCCTCAGAAACTCATGTAAATCATATCAACCATACCTAAACCAAACATAATCATTAATATATAAGTGAAATGAGCAGTTAGGATGCTTTGATTCGCCCAAATACTCGAAGAACAAAAGTTTTAAATTTTTGCCAGAACCACAAGGGGGGACCCTTACAGCTTTTTCCAATTTTTGATTGCCTCAGGAACTCATGTAAATTATATCAACCATACATAAACCAAACCTAATCGTTAATATATATGTGAAATGAGTAGTTAGGATGCTTTGATTCACCCAAATACTCGAAAAACAAAAGTTTTCAATCTTGGCCAGAACTATAAGGGGGGACCGTTACAGATTTTTCCATTTTTTATTGCCTCAAAAACTCATGTAAATCATATCAACCATACATAAACCAAACATAATCGTTAATATATAAGTGAAATAAGTGGTTAGGATGCTTTGACTCGCCCAAATACTAGAAGAACAAAAGTTTTCAATTTTTGCCAGAACCACAAGGGGGGACCCTTGCAGCTTTTTCCATTTTTTGATTGCCTCAGAAACTCATGTAAATCATATCAACCATACATAAACTAAACATAATCGTTAATATATAAGTGAAATAAGTAGATAGGATGCTTTGATTCGCCCAAATACTCGAAGAACAAAAGTTTTCAATTTTTGCCAGAACCATAAGGGGGGACCCTTACAGCTTTTTACAATTTTTGATTGCCTCAGAAACTCATGTAAATCATATCAACCATACATAAACTAAACATAATCGTTAATATATAAGTGAAATGAGTAGTTAGGATGCTTTGATTCGCCCAAACACTCGAAGAACAAAAGTTTTCAATTTTGGCCAGAACCACAAGGGGGGACCCTTACAGCTTTTTCCATTTTTGATTGCCTCAGAAACTCATGTAAATCATATCAACCATACATAAACCAAACATAATCATTAATATATAAGTGAAATGAGTAGTTAGGATGCTTTGATTCGCCCAAATACTCGAAGAACAAAAGTTTTCAATTTTGGCCAGAACCACAAGGGGGGACCCTTACAGCTTTTTCCATTTTTGATTGCCTCAGAAACTCATGTAAATCATATCAACCATACATAAACCAAACATAATCGTTAATATATAAGTGAAATAAGTGGTTAGGATGCTTTGACTCGCCCAAATACTAGAAGAACAAAAGTTTTCAATTTTTGCCAGAACCACAAGGGGGGACCCTTACAGCTTTTTCCATTTTTTGATTGCCTCAGGAACTCATGTAAATCATATCAACCATACATAAACTAAACATAATCGTTAATATATATGTGAAATGAGTAGTTAGTATGCTTTGATTCAACCAAATACTCGAAAACCAAAAGTTTTCAATCTTGGCCAGAACTATTACAGCTTTTTACAATTTTTGATTGCCTCAGAAACTCATGTAAATCATATCAACCATACATAAACTAAACATAATCGTTAATATATAAGTGAAATGAGTAGTTAGGATGCTTTGATTCGCCCAAACACTCGAAGAACAAAAGTTTTCAATTTTGGCCAGAACCACAAGGGGGGACCCTTACAGCTTTTTCCATTTTTGATTGCCTCAAAAACTCATGTAAATCATATCAACCATACATAAACCAAACATAATCATTAATATATAAGGGAAATGAGTAGTTAGGATGCTTTGATTCGCCCAAATACTCGAAGAACAAAAGTTTTCAATTTTGGCCAGAACCACAAGGGGGGACCCTTACAGCTTTTTCCATTTTTGATTGCCTCAGAAACTCATGTAAATCATATCAACCATACATAAAACAAACATAATCGTTAATATGTAAGTGAAATGAGTAGTTAGGATGCTTTGATTCGCCCAAATACTCGAAGAACAAAAGTTTTCAATTTTTCCCAGAACCACAATGGGGGACCCTTACAGCTTTTTCCATTTTTGATTGCCTCAGAAACTCAAGTAAATCATATCAACCATACATAAACTAAACATAATCGTTAATATATAAGTGAAATAAGTAGTTAGGATGCTTTGATTCGCCCAAATACTCGAAGAACAAAAGTTTTCAATTTTTGCCAGAACCATAAGGGGGGACCCTTACAGCTTTTTCCAATTTTTGATTGCCTCAGAAACTCATGTAAATCTTATCAACCATACATAAACCAAACATAATCGTTAATATATATGTGAAATGAGTAGTTAGGATGCTTTGAATCGCCCAAATACTCGAAGAACAAAAGTTTTCAATTTTTCCCAGAACCACAAGGGGGGACCCTTACAGCTTTTTCCAATTTTTGATTGCCTCAGAAACTCATGTAAATCATATCAACCATACATAAACCAAACATAATCGCTAATATATAAGTAAAATGAGTAGTTAGGATGCTTTGATTCCCCCAAATACTCGAAGAACAAAAGTTTTCAATTTTTGCCAGAACCACAAGGGGGGACTCTTACAGCTTTTTCCAATTTTTGATTGCCTCAGAAACTCATGTAAATCATATCAACCATACATAAACTAAACATAATCGTTAATATATAAGTGAAATGAGTAGTTAGGATGCTTTGATTCGCCCAAATACTCGAAGAACAAAAGTTTTCAATTTTGGCCAGAACCATAAGGAGGGACCCTTACAGCTTTTTCCATTTTTTATTGCCTCAGAAACTCATGTAAATCATATCAACCATACATAAACCAAACATAATCGTTAATATATAAGTGAAAAGAGTAGTTAGGATGCTTTGATTCGCCCAAACACTCGAAGAACAAAAGTTTTTAATTTTGGCCAGATCCACAAGGTGGGACCCTTACAGTTTTTCCATTTTTGATTGCCTCAGAAACTCATGTAAATCATATCAACCATACATAAACCAAACATAATCATTAATATATAAGTGAAATGAGTAGTTAGGATGCTTTGATTCGCCCAAATACTCGAAGAACAAAAGTTTTCAATTTTGGCCAGAATCACAAGGGGGGACCCTTACAGCTTTTTCCATTTTTGATTGCCTCAGAAACTCATGTAAATCATATCAACCATACATAAAACAAACATAATCGTTAATATATAAGTGAAATGAGTAGTTAGGATGCTTTGATTCGCCCAAATACTCGAAGAACAAAAGTTTTCAATTTTTCCCAGAACCACAAGGGGGGACCCTTACAGCTTTTTCCAATTTTTGATTGCCTCAGAAACTCATGTAAATCATATCAACCATACATAAACTAAACATAATCGTTAATATATAAGTGAAATAAGTAGTTAGGATGCTTTGATTCGCCCAAATACTCGAAGAACAAAAGTTTTCAATTTTTGCCAGAACCATAAGGGGGGACCCTTACAGCTTTTTCCAATTTTTGATTGCCTCAGAAACTCATGTAAATCTTATCAACCATACATAAAGCAAACATAATCGTTAATATATATGTGAAATGAGTAGTTAGGACGCTTTGAATCGCCCAAATACTCGAAGAACAAAAGTTTTCAATTTTTCCCAGAACCACAAGGGGGGACCCTTACAGCTTTTTCCAATTTTTGATTGCCTCAGAAACTCATGTAAATCATATCAACCATACATAAACCAAACATAATCGCTAATATATATGTAAAATGAGTAGTTAGGATGCTTTGATTCCCCCAAATACTCGAAGAACAAAAGTTTTCAATTTTTGCCAGAACCACAAGGGGGGACTCTTACAGCTTTTTCCAATTTTTGATTGCCTCAGAAACTCATGTAAATCATATCAACCATACATAAACTAAACATAATCGTCAATATATAAGTGAAATGAGTTGTTAGGATGCTTTGATTCGCCCAAATACTCGAAGAACAAAAGTTTTCAATTTTGGCCAGAACCATAAGGAGGGACCCTTACAGCTTTTTCCATTTTTTATTGCCTCAGAAACTCATGTAAATCATATCAACCATACATAAACCAAACATAATCTTTAATATATAAGTGAAAAGAGTAGTTAGGATGCTTTGATTCGCCCAAACACTCGAAGAACAAAAGTTTTCAATTTTGGCCAGATCCACAAGGGGGGACCCTTACAGTTTTTCCATTTTTGATTGCCTCAGAAACTCATGTAAATCATATCAACCATACATAAACCAAACATAATCATTAATATATAAGTGAAATGAGTAGTTAGGATGCTTTGATTCGCCCAAATATTCGAAGAACAAAAGTTTTCAATTTTGGCCAGAATCACAAGGGGGGACCCTTACAGCTTTTTCCATTTTTGATTGCCTCAGAAACTCATGTAAATCATATCAACCATACATAAAACAAACATAATCGTTAATATATAAGTGAAATGAGTAGTTAGGATGCTTTGATTCGCCCAAATACTCGAAGAACAAAAGTTTTCAATTTTTGCCAGAACCACAAGGGGGGACTCTTACTGCTTTTTCCAATTTTTGATTGCCTCAGAAACTCATGTAAATCATATCAACCATACATAAACTAAACATAATCGTCAATATATAAGTGAAATGAGTAGTTAGGATGCTTTGATTCGCCCAAATACTCGAAGAACAAAAGTTTTCAATTTTGGCCAGAACCATAAGGAGGGACCCTTACAGCTTTTTCCATTTTTTATTGCCTCAGAAACTCATGTAAATCATATCAACCATACATAAACCAAACATAATCGTTAATATATAAGTGAAAAGAGTAGTTAGGATGCTTCGATTCGCCCAAACACTCGAAGAACAAAAGTTTTCAATTTTGGCCAGATCCACAAGGGGGGACCCTTACAGTTTTTCCATTTTTGATTGCCTCAGAAACTCATGTAAATCATATCAGCCATACATAAACCAAACATAATCATTAATATATAAGTGAAATGAGTAGTTAGGATGCTTTGATTCGCCCAAATACTCGAAGAACAAAAGTTTTCAATTTTGGCCAGAATCACAAGGGGGGACCCTTACAGCTTTTTCCATTTTTGATTGCCTCAGAAACTCATGTAAATCATATCAACCATACATAAAACAAACATAATCGTTAATATATAAGTGAAATGAGTAGTTAGGATGCTTTGATTCGCCCAAATACTCGAAGAACAAAAGTTTTCAATTTTTCCCAGAACCACAAGGGGGGACCCTTACAGCTTTTTCCAATTTTTGATTGCCTCAGAAACTCATGTAAATCATATCAACCATACATAAACTAAACATAATCGTTAATATATAAGTGAAATAAGTAGTTAGGATGCTTTGATTCGCCCAAATACTCGAAGAACAAAAGTTTTCAATTTTTGCCAGAACCATAAGGGGGGACCCTTACAGCTTTTCCAATTTTTGATTGCCTCAGAAACTCATGTAAATCTTATCAACCATACATAAAGCAAACATAATCGTTAATATATATGTGAAATGAGTAGTTAGGACGCTTTGAATCGCCCAAATACTCGAAGAACAAAAGTTTTCAATTTTTCCCAGAACCACAAGGGGGGACCCTTACAGCTTTTTACAATTTTTGATTGCCTCAGAAACTCATGTAAATCATATCAACCATACATAAACCAAACATAATCGCTAATATCTAAGTAAAATGAGTAGTTAGGATGCTTTGATTCCCCCAAATACTCGAAAAACAAAAGTTTTCAATTTTTGCCAGAACCACAAGGTGGGACTCTTACAGCTTTTTCCAATTTTTGATTGCCTCAGAAACTCATGTAAATCATATCAACCATACATAAACTAAACATAATCGTTAATATATAAGTGAAATGAGTAGTTAGGATGCTTTGATTCGCCCAAATACTCGAAGAACAAAAGTTTTCAATTCTGGCCAGAACCATAAGGAGGGACCCTTACTACTTTTTCCATTTTTTATTGCCTCAGAAACTCATGTAAATCATATCAACCATACATAAACCAAACATAATCGTTAATATATAAGTGAAAAGAGTAGTTAGGATGCTTTGATTCGCCCTAATACTAGAAGAACAAAAGTTTTCAATTTTTCCCAGAACCACAAGGGGGGACCCTTACAGCTTTTTCCAATTTTTGATTGCCTCAGGAACTCATGTAAATTATATCAACCATACATAAACCAAACCTAATCGTTAATATATATGTGAAATGAGTAGTTAGGATGCTTTGATTCACCCAAATACTCGAAAAACAAAAGTTTTCAATCTTGGCCAGAACTATAAGGGGGGACCGTTACAGCTTTTTCCATTTTTGATTGCCTCAGAAACTCATGTAAATCATATCAACCATACATAAACCAAACATAATCGTTAATATATAAGTGAAATAAGTGGTTAGGATGCTTTGACTCGCCCAAATACTAGAAGAACAAAAGTTTTCAATTTTTGCCAGAACCACAAGGGGGGACCCTTGCAGCTTTTTCCATTTTTTGATTGCCTCAGAAACTCATGTAAATCATATCAACCATACATAAACTAGACATAATCGTTAATATATAAGTGAAATAAGTAGTTAGGATGCTTTGATTCGCCCAAATACTCGAAGAACAAAAGTTTTCAATTTTTGCCAGAACCACAAGGGGGGACCCTTACAGCTTTTTCCATTTTTGATTGCCTCAGAAACTCATGTAAATCATATCAACCATACATAAACCAAACATAATCATTAATATATAAGTGAAATGAGTAGTTAGCATGCTTTGATTCGGGGGACCCTTACAGCTTTTTCCATTTTTGATTGCCTCAGAAACTCATGTAAATCATATCAACCATACATAAACCAAACATAATCGTTAATACATAAGTGAAATAAGTGGTTAGGATGCTTTGACTTGCCCAAATACTGGAAGAACAAAAGTTTTCAATTTTTGCCAGAACCACAAGGGGGGACCCTTACAGCTTTTTCCATTTTTTGATTGCCTCAGGAACTCATGTAAATCATATCAACCATACATAAACTAAACATAATCGTTAATATATATGTGAAATGAGTAGTTAGGATGCTTTGATTCACCCAAATACTCGAAAAACAAAAGTTTTCAATCTTGGCCAGAACTATAAGGGGGGACCGTTACAGCTTTTTACAATTTTTGATTGCCTCAGAAACTCATGTAAATCATATCAACCATACATAAACTAAACATAATCATTAATATATAAGTGAAATGAGTAGTTAGGATGCTTTGATTCGCCCAAACACTCGAAGAACAAAAGTTTTAAATTTTGGCCAGAACCACAAGGGGGGACCCTTACAGCTTTTTCCATTTTTGATTGCCTCAGAAACTCATGTAAATCATATCAACCATACATAAACCAAACATAATCATTAATATATGAGTGAAATGAGTAGTTAGGATGCTTTGATTCGCCCAAATACTCGAAGAACAAAAGTTTTCAATTTTGGCCAGAACCACAAGGGGGGACCCTTACAGCTTTTTCCATTTTTGATTGCATCAGAAACTCATGTAAATCATATCAACCATACATAAAACAAACATAATCGTTAATATAAAAGTGAAATGAGTAGTTAGGATGCTTTGATTCGCCCAAATACTCGAAGAACAAACGTTTTCAATTTTTCCCAGAACCACAAGGGGGGACCCTTACAGCTTTTTCCAATTTTTGATTGCCTCAGAAACTCATGTAAATCATATCAACCATACATAAACTAAACATAATCGTTAATATATAAGTGAAATAAGTAGTTAGGATGCTTTGATTCGCCCAAATACTCGAAGAACAAAAGTTTTCAATTTTTGCCAGAACCATAAGGGGGGACCCTTACAGCTTTTTCCAATTTTTGATTGCCTCAGAAACTCATGTAAATCTTATCAACCATACATAAACCAAACATAATCGTTAATATATATGTGAAATGAGTAGTTAGGATGCTTTGAATCGCCCAAATACTCGAAGAACAAAAGTTTTCAATTTTTCCCAGAACCACAAGGGGGGACCCTTACAGCTTTTTCCAATTTTTGATTGCCTCAGAAACTCATGTAAATCATATCAACCATACATAAACCAAACATAATCGCTAATATATAAGTAAAATGAGTAGTTAGGATGCTTTGATTCCCCCAAATACTCGAAGAACAAAAGTTTTCAATTTTTGCCAGAACCACAAGGGGGGACTCTTACAGCTTTTTCCAATTTTTGATTGCCTCAGAAACTCATGTAAATCATATCAACCATACATAAACTAAACATATTCGTTAATATATAAGTGAAATGAGTAGTTAGGATGCTTTGATTCGCCCAAATACTCGAAGAACAAAAGTTTTCAATTTTGGCCAGAACCACAAGGAGGGACCCTTACAGCTTTTTCCATTTTTTATTGCCTCAGAAACTCATGTAAATCATATCAACCATACATAAACCAAACATAATCGTTAATATATAAGTGAAAAGAGTAGTTAGGATGCTTTGATTCGCCCTAATACTAGAAGAACAAAAGTTTTCAATTTTTGCCAGAACCACAAGGGGGGACCCTTACATCTTTTTCCAATTTTTGATTGCCTCAGGAACTCATGTAAATTATATCAACCATACATAAACCAAACCTAATCGTTAATATATATGTGAAATGAGTAGTTAGGATGCTTTGATTCACCCAAATAGTCGAAAAACAAAAGTTTTCAATCTTGGCCAGAACTATAAGGGGGGACCGTTACAGCTTTTTCCATTTTTGATTGCCTCAGAAACTCATGTAAATCATATCAACCATACATAAACCAAACATAATCGTTAATATATAAGTGAAATAAGTGGTTAGGATGCTTTGACTCGCCCAAATACTAGAAGAACAAAAGTTTTCAATTTTTGCCAGAACCACAAGGGGGGACACTTGCAGCTTTTTCCATTTTTTGATTGCCTCAGAAACTCATGTAAATCATATCAACCATACATAAACTAAACATAATCGTTAATATATATGTGAAATAAGTAGTTAGGATGCTTTGATTCGCCCAAATACTCGAAGAACAAAAGTTTTCAATTTTTGCCAGAACCATAAGGGGGGACCCTTACAGCTTTTTCCAATTTTTGATTGCCTCAGAAACTTATGTAAATCATATCAACCATACATAAACTAAACATAATCGTTAATATATAAGTGAAATGAGTAGTTAGGATGCTTTGATTCGCCCAAACACTCGAAGAACAAAAGTTTCCAATTTTGGCCAGAACCACAAGGGGGGACCCTTACAGCTTTTTCCATTTTTGATTGCCTCAGAAACTCATGTAAATCATATCAACCATACATAAACCAAACATAATCATTAATATATAAGTGAAATGAGTAGTTAGGATGCTTTGATTCGCCCAAATACTCGAAGAACAAAAGTTTTCAATTTTGGCCAGAACCACAAGGGGGGACCCTTACAGCTTTTTCCATTTTTGATTGCCTCAGAAACTCATGTAAATCATATCAACCATACATAAAACAAACATAATCGTTAATATATAAGTGAAATGAGTAGTTAGGATGCTTTGATTCGTCCAAATACTCGAAGAACAAAAGTTTTCAATTTTTCCCAGAACCACAAGGGGGGACCCTTACAGCTTTTTCCCATTTTTGATTGCCTCTGAAACTCATGTAAATCATATCAACCATACATAAACTAAACATAATCGTTAATATATAAGTGAAATAAGTAGTTAGGATGCTTTGATTCGCCCAAATACTCGAAGAACAAAAGTTTTCAACTTTTGCCAGAACCATAAGGGGGGACCCTTACAGCTTTTTCCAATTTTTGATTGCCTCAGAAACTCATGTAAACCTTATCAACCATACATAAACCAAACATAATCGTTAATATATATGTGAAATGAGTAGTTAGGATGCTTTGATTCGCCCAAATACTCGAAGAACAAAAGTTTTCAATTTTTCCCAGAACCACAAGGGGGGACCCTTACAGCTTTTTCCCATTTTTGATTGCTTTAGAAACTCATGTAAATTATATCAACCATACATAAAACAAATATAATCGTTAATATATAAGTGAAATGAGTAGTTAGGATGCTTTGATTCGCCCAAATACTCGAACAACAAAAGTTTTCAATTTTTCCCAGAACCACAAGGGGGGACCCTTACAGCTTTTTCCAATTTTTGATTGCCTCAGAAACTCATGTAAATCATATCAACCATACATAAACTAAACATAATCGTTAATATATAAGTGAAATGAGTAGTTAGGATGCTTTGATTCGCCCAAATACTCGAAGAACAAAAGTTTTCAATTTTGGCCAGAACCACAAGGAGGGACCCTTACAGCTTTTTCCATTTTTTATTACCTCAGAAACTCATGTAAATCATATCAACCATACATAAAGCAAACATAATCGTTAATATATAAGTGAAAAGAGTAGTTGGGATGCTTTGATTCGCCCAAATACTAGAAGAACAAAAGTTTTCAATTTTTGCCAGAACCACAAGGGGGGACCCTTACAGCTTTTTCCAATTTTTGATTGCCTCAGGAACTCATGTAAATTATATCAACCATACATAAACCAAACCTAATCGTTAATATATATGTGAAATGAGTAGTTAGGATGCTTTGATTCACCCAAATACTTGAAAAACAAAAGTTTTCAATCTTGGCCAGAACAATAAGGGGGGACCGTTACAGCTTTTTCCATTTTTGATTGCCACAGAAACTCATGTAAATCATATCAACCATACATAAACCAAACATAATCGTTAATATATAAGTGAAATAAGTGGTTAGGATGCTTTGACTCGCCCAAATACTAGAAGAACAAAAGTTTTCAATTTTTGCCAGAACCACAAGGGGGGACCCTTGCAGCTTTTTCCATTTTTTGATTGCCTCAGAAACTCATGTAAATCATATCAACCATACATAAACTAAACATAATCGTTAATATATAAGTGAAATAAGT
This sequence comes from Lantana camara, assembly GCA_037501455.1. Classification (NCBI taxonomy): domain Eukaryota; kingdom Viridiplantae; phylum Streptophyta; class Magnoliopsida; order Lamiales; family Verbenaceae; genus Lantana; species Lantana camara. The sequence continues at coordinate 109,670,511 of CM074859.1, read as the reverse complement.
AGTTAGGATGCTTTGATTCGCCCAAATACTCGAAGAACAAAAGTTTTCAATTTTTGCCAGAACCATAAGGGGGGACCCTTACAGCTTTTTCCAATTTTTAATTGCCTCAGAAACTCATGTAAATCATATCAACCATACATAAACTAAACATAATCGTTAATATATAAGTTAAATGAGTAGTTAGGATGCTTTGATTCGCCCAAACACTCGAAGAACAAAAGTTTTCAATTTTGGCCAGAACCACAAGGGGGGACCCTTACAGCTTTTTCCATTTTGATTGCCTCAGAAACTCATGTAAATCATATCAACCATACATAAACCAAACATAATTATTAATATATAAGTGAAATGAGTAGTTATGATGCTTTGATTCGTCCAAATACTCGAAGAACAAAAGTTTTCAATTTTGGCCAGAACCACAAGGGGGGACCCTTACAGCTTTTTCCATTTTTGATTGCTTTAGAAACTCATGTAAATCATATCAACCATACATAAAACAAACATAATCGTTAATATATAAGTGAAATGAGTAGTTAGGATGCTTTGATTCGCCCAAATACTCGAACAACAAAAGTTTTCAATTTTTCCCAGAACCACAAGGGGGGACCCTTACAGCTTTTTCCAATTTTTGATTGCCTCAGAAACTCATGTAAATCATATCAACCATACATAAACTAAACATAATCGTTAATATATAAGTGAAATAAGTAGTTAGGATGCTTTGATTCGCCCAAATACTCGAAAAACAAAAGTTTTCAATTTTGGCCAGAACGACAAGGGGGGACCATTACAGCTTTTTCCATTTTTGATTGCCTCAGAAACTCATGTAAATCATATCAACCATACATAAACCAAACATAATCGTTAATATACAAGTGAAATGAGTAGTTAGGATGCTTTGATTCGCCCAAATACTCGAAGAACAAAAGTTTTCAATTTTTGCCAGAACCACAAGGGGGGACCCTTACAGCTTTTTCCAATTTTTGATTGCCTCAGAAACTCATGTAAATCATATCAACCATACATAAACCAAACATAATCGTTAATATATAAGTGAAATGAGTAGTTAGGATGCTTTTATTCGTCCAAATACAAGAAGAACAAAAGTTTTCAATTATTGCCAGAGCCACAAGGGGGGACCCTTACAGCTTTTTCCAATTTTTGATTGCTCCGAAAACTCATGTAACTCGTATCAACCATACATAAACCAAACATAATCATTAATATATAAGTGAAATGAGTAGTTAGGATGCTTTGATTCGCCCAAATACTCGAAGAATAAAAGTTTTCAATTTTTGCCAGAACCACAAGGGGGGACCCTTACAGCTTTTTCCAATTTTTGATTGCCTCAGAAACTCATGTAAATTATATCAACTATACATAAACCAAACATAATCGTTAATATATAAGTGAAATGAGTAGTTAGGATGCTTTTATTCGCCCAAACACTCGAAGAACAAAAGTTTTCAATTATTGCCAGAACCACAAGGGGGGACCCTTACAGCTTTTTCCAATTTTTGATTGCCTAAAAAACTCATGTAAATCGTATCAACTATACATAAACCAAACATAGTCATTAATATATAAGTGAAATGAGTAGTTAGGATGCTTTGATTCGCCCAAATACTCGAAGAACAAAAGTTTTCAATTTTTGCCAGAACCATAAGGGGGGGACCCTTACAGCTTTTTCCAATTTTTGATTGCCTCAGAAACTCTTGTAAATCTTATCAACCATACATAAACCAAACATAATCGTTAATATATATGTGGAATGAGTAGTTAGGATGCTTTGATTCGCCCAAATACTCGAAGAACAAAAGTTTTCAATTTTTCCCAGAACCACAAGGGGGGACCCTTACAGCTTTTTCCAATTTTTGATTGCCTCAGAAACTCATGTAAATCATATCAACCATGCATAAACCAAACATAATCGCTAATATATAAGTAAAATGAGTAGTTAGGATGCTTTGATTCCCCCAAATACTCGAAGAACAAAAGTTTTCAATTTTTGCCAGAACCATAAGGGGGGACTCTTACAGCTTTTTCCAATTTTTGATTACCTCAGAAACTCATGTAAATCATATCAACCATACATAAACTAAACATAATCGTTAATATATAAGTGAAATGAGTAGTTAGGATGCTTTGATTCGCCCAAATACTCGAAGAACAAAAGTTTTCAATTTTGGCCAGAACCACAAGGAGGGACCCTTACAGCTTTTTCCATTTTTTATTGCCTCAGAAACTCATGTAAATCATATCAACCATACATAAACCAAACATAATCGTTAATATATAAGTGAAATAAGTGGTTAGGATGCTTTGACTCGCCCAAATACTCGAAGAACAAAAGTTTTCAATTTTTGCCAGAACCATAAGGGGGGACCCTTACAACTTTTTCCAATTTTTGATTGCCTCAGAAACTCATGTAAATCATATCAACCATACATAAACTAAACATAATCGTTAATATATAAGTGAAATGAATAGTTAGGATGCTTTGATTCGCCCAAACACTCGAAGAACAAAAGTTTTCAATTTTGGCCAGAACCACAAGGGGGGACCCTTACAGCTTTTTCCATTTTTGATTGCCTCAGAAACTCATGTAAATCATACCAACCATACATAAACCAAACATAATCATTAATATATAATTGAAATGAGTAGTTAGGATGCTTTGATTCGCCCAAATACTCGAAGAACAAAAGTTTTCAATTTTGGCCAGAACCACAAGGGGGGACCCTTACAGCTTTTTCCATTTTTGATTGCCTCAGAAACTCATGTAAATCATATCAACCATACATAAAACAAACATAATCGTTAATATATAAGTGAAATGAGTAGTTAGGATGCTTTGATTCGCCCAAATACTCGAAGAACAAAAGTTTTCAATTTTTCCCAGAACCACAAGGGGGGACCCTTACAGCTTTTTCCAATTTTTGATTGCCTCAGAAACTCATGTAAATCATATCAACCATACATAAACTAAACATAATCGTTAATATATAAGTGAAATAAGTAGTTAGGATGCTTTGATTCGCCCAAATACTCGAAGAACAAAAGTTTTCAACTTTTGCCAGAACCATAAGGGGGGACCCTTACAGCTTTTTCCAATTTTTGATTGCCTCAGAAACTCATGTAAATCTTATCAACCATACATAAACCAAACATAATCGTTAATATATACGTGAAATGAGTAGTTAGGATGCTTTGATTCGCCCAAATACTCGAAGAACAAAAGTTTTCAATTTTTCCCAGAACCACAAGGGGGGACCCTTACAGCTTTTTCCGATTTTTGATTGCCTCAGAAACTCATGTAAATCATATCAATCATACATAAACCAAACATAATCGTTAATATATAAGTGAAATGAGTAGTTAGGATGCTTTGATTCCCCCAAATACTCGAAGAACCAAAGTTTTCAATTTTTGCCAGAACCACAAGGGGGGACTCTTACAGCTTTTTCCAATTTTTGATTGCCTCAGAAACTCATGTAAATCATATCAACCATACATAAACTAAACATAATCGTTAATATATAAGTGAAATGAGTAGTTAGGATGCTTTGATTCGCCCAAATACTCGAAGAACAAAAGTTTTCAATTTTGGGCAGAACCACAAGGAGGGAACCTTACAGCTTTTTCCATTTTTGATTGCCTCAGAAACTCATGTAAATCATACCAACCATACATAAACCAAACATAATCATTAATATATAATTGAAATGAGTAGTTAGGATGCTTTGATTCGCCCAAATACTCGAAGAACAAAAGTTTTCAATTTTGGCCAGAACCACAAGGGGGGGCCCTTACAGCTTTTTTCATTTTTGATTGCCTCAGAAACTCATGTAAATCATATCAACCATACATAAACCAAACATAATCGTTAATATATAAGTGAAATGAGTAGTTAGGATGCTTTGATTCGCCCAAATACTCGAAGAACAAAAGTTTTCAATCTTGGCCAGAACTATAAGGGGGGACCGTTACAGCTTTTTCCAATTTTTGATTGCCTCAGAAACTCATGTAAATCATATCAACCATACATAAACCATACATAATCGTTAATATATAAGTGAAATGAGTAGTTAGGATGCTTTGATTCGCCCAAATACTCGAAGAACAAAAGTTTTCAACTTTTGCCAGAACCATAAGGGGGGACCCTTACAGCTTTTTCCAATTTTTGATTGCCTCAGAAACTCATGTAAATCTTATCAACCATACATAAACCAAACATAATCGTTAATATATAAGTGAAATAAGTGGTTAGGATGCTTTGACTCGCCCAAATACTCGAAGAACAAAAGTTTTCAATTTTTGCCAGAACCATAAGGGGGGACCCTTACAACTTTTTCCAATTTTTGATTGCCTCAGAAACTCATGTAAATCATATCAACCATACATAAACTAAACATAATCGTTAATATATAAGTGAAATGAATAGTTAGGATGCTTTGATTCGCCCAAACACTCGAAGAACAAAAGTTTTCAATTTTGGCCAGAACCACAAGGGGGGACCCTTACAGCTTTTTCCATTTTTGATTGCCTCAGAAACTCATGTAAATCATATCAACCATACATAAACCAAACATAATCATTAATATATAATTGAAATGAGTAGTTAGGATGCTTTGATTCGCCCAAATACTCGAAGAACAAAAGTTTTCAATTTTTGCCAGAACCACAAGGGGGGACCCTTACAACTTTTTCCAATTTTTGATAGCCTCAGAAAGTCATGTAAATCATATCATCCATACATAAACCAAACATAATCTTTAATATATAAGTGAAATAAGTGGTTAGGATGCTTTGATTCGCCCCAATACTAGAAGAACAAAAGTTTTCAATTTTTGCCAGAACCACAAGGGGGGACCCTTACAGCTTTTTCCAATTTTTGATTGCCTGAGGAACTCATGTAAATCATATCAACCATACATAAACCAAACCTAATTGTTAATATATAAGTGAAATGAGTAGTTAGGATGCTTTGATTCGCCCAAATACTCGAAGAACAAAAGTTTTCAATTTTTGCCAGAACCACAAGGGGTGACCCTTACAACTTTTTCCAATTTTTGGTTGCCTCAGAAACTCATGTAAATCATATCAACCATACATAAACCATACATAATCGTTAATATATAAGTGAAATGAGTAGTTAGGATGCTTTTGTTCGTCCCAATACTAGAAGAACAAAAGTTTTCAATTTTTGCCAGAACACAATGGGGGACCCTTACATCTTTTTCCAATTTTTGATTGCCTGAGGAACTCATGTAAATCATATCAACCATACATAAACCAAACCAAATCGTTAATATATAAGTGAAATGAGTAGTTAGAATGCTTTGATTTGCCCAAATACTCGAAAAACAAAACTTTTTAATTTTTGCCAGAACCATAAGGGGGGACCCTTACAACTTTTTCCAAATTTTGATTGCCTCAGAAACTCATGTAAATCATATCATCCATACATAAACCAAACCTAATCGTTAATATATAAGTGAAATGAGTAGTTAGGATGCTTTTATTCGCCCAAATACTCGAAGAACAAAAGTTTTCAACTATTGCCAGAACCACAAGGGGGGACCCTTACAGCTTTTTCCAATTTTTGATTGCCTGAGGAACTCATGTAAATCATATCAACCATACATAAACCAAACCTAATCGTTAATATATAAGTGAAATGAGTAGTTAGGATGCTTTGATTTGCCCAAATACTCGAAAAACAAAACTTTTTAATTTTTGCCAGAACCATCAGGGGGGACCCTTACAACTTTTTCCAAATTTTGATTGCCTCAGAAACTCATGTAAATCATATCATCCATACATAAACCAAACCTAATCGTTAATATATAAGTGAAATGAGTAGTTAGGATGCTGTTATTCGTCCAAATACTCGAAGAACAAAAGTTTTCAATTTTTCCCAGAACCACAAGGGGGGACCCTTACAGCTTTTTCCAATTTTTGATTGCCTCAGAAACTCATGTAAATCATATCAACCATACATAAACCAAACATAATCGTTAATATATAAGTGAAATGAGTAGTTAGGATGCTTTTATTGGCCCAAATACTCGAAGAACAAAAGTTTTCAACTATTGCCAGAACTACAAGGGGGGACCCTTACAGCTTTTTCCAATTTTTGATTGCCTAAAAAACTCATGTAAATCGTATCAACCATACATAAACCAAACATAATCGTTAATATATAAGTGAAATGAGTAGTTAGGATGCTTTGATTCGCCCAAATACTCGAAGAACAAAAGTTTTCAATTTTTGCCAGAACCACAAGGGGGACCCTTACAACTTTTTCCAATTTTTGATTGCCTCAGGAACTCATGTAAATCATATCAACCATACATAAACCAAACCTAATCGTTAATATATAAGTGAAATAAGTAGTTAGGATGCTTTGATTCGCCCAAATACTAGAAGAACAAAAGTTTTCAATTTTTGCCAGAACCAAAAGGGGGGACCCATACAACTTTTTCCAATTTTTGATTGCCTCAGGAACTCATGTAAATCATATCAACCATACATAAACCAAACCTAATCGTTAATATATATGTGAAATGAGTAGTTAGGATGCTTTGATTCACCCAAATACTCGAAAAACAAAAGTTTTCAATTTTGGCCAGAACCACAAGGGGGGACCCTTATAGCTTTTTCCAATTTTTGATTGCCTCAGAAACTCATGTAAATCATATCAACCATACATAAACCAAACATAATCGTTAATATATAAGTGAAATGAGTAGTTAGGATGCTTTTATTCGTCCAAATACTCAAAGAACAAAAGATTTCAATTATTGCCAGAACCACAAGGGGGGACCCTTACAGCTTTTTCCAATTTTTGATTGCCCCAAAAACTCGTGTAACTCGTATCAACCATACATAAACCAAACATAATCATTAATATATAAGTGAAATGAGTAGTTAGGATGCTTTGATTCGCCCAAATACTCGAAGAACAAAAGTTTTCAATTTTTGCCAGAACCACAAGGGGGGACCCTTACAACTTTTTCCAATTTTTGATTGCCTCAGAAACTCATGTAAATCATATCATCCATACATAAACCAAACATAATCGTTAATATATAAGTGAAATAAGTGGTTAGGATGCTTTGATTCGCCCAAATACTAGAAGAACAAAAGTTTTCAATTATTGCCAGAACCACAAGGGGGGACCCTTACAGCTTTTTCCAATTTTTGATTGCCCCAAAATCTCGTGTAACTCGTATCAACCATACATAAACCAAACATAATCATTAATATATAAGTGCAATGAGTAGTTAGGATGCTTTGATTCGCCCAAATACTCGAAGAACAAAAGTTTTCAATTTTGGCCAGAACCACAAGGGGGGACCCTTACAGCTTTTTCCAATTTTTGATTGCCTCAGGAACTCATGTAAATCATATCAACCATACATAAACCCAACCTAATCGTTAATATATAAGTGAAATGAGTAGTTAGGATGCTTTGATTTGCCCAAATACTCGAAAAACAAAAGTTTTCAATTTTGGTCAGAACCACAAGGGGGGATCCTTACAGCTTTTTCCATTTTTGATTGCCTCAGAAACTCATGTAAATCATATCAACCATACATAAACCAAACATAATCGTTAATATATAAGTGAAATGAGTAGTTAGGATGCTTTTGTTCGGGCAAATACTCGAAGAACAAAAGTTTTCAATTATTGTCAGAACCACAAGGGGGGACCCTTACAGCTTTTTCCAATTTTTGATTGCCCCAAAAACTCATGTAACTCGTATCAACCATACATAAACCAAACATAATCATTAATATATAAGGGAAATGAGTAGTTAGGATGCTTTGATTCGCCCAAATACTAGAAGAACAAAAGTTTTCAATTTTTGCCAGAACCACAAGGGGGGACCCTTACAGCTTTTTCCAATTTTTGATTGCCTCAGAAACTCATGTAAATCATATCAACCATACATAAAACAAACATAATCGTTAATATATAAGTGAAATAAGTAGTTAGGATGCTTTGATTCGCCCAAATACACGAAGAACAAAAGTTTTCAATTTTTGCCAGAACCACAAGGGGGGACCCTTACAGCTTTTTCCAATTTTTGATTGCCTCAGAAACTCATGTAAATCATATCAACCATACATAAACCAAACATAATCGTTAATATATAAGTGAAATGAGTAGTTAGGATGCTTTTGTTCGTGCAAATACTCGAAGAACAAAAGTTTTCAATTATTGCCAGAACCACAAGGGGGGACCCTTACAGCTTTTTCCAATTTTTGATTGCCCCCCAAAAACTCAAGTAACTCGTATCAACCATACATAAACCTAACATAATCATTAATATATAAGGGAAATGAGTAGTTAGGATGCTTTGATTCGCCCAAATACTAGAAGAACAAAAGTTTTCAATTTTTGCCAGAACCACAAGGGGGGACCCTTACAACTTTTTCCAATTTTTGATTGCCTCAGAAACTCATACAAATCATATCATCCATACATAAACCAAACATAATCTTTAATATATAAGTGAAATAAGTGGTTAGGATGCTTTGATACGCCCCAATACAAGAAGAACAAAAGTTTTCAATTATTGCCAGAACCACAAGGGGGGACCCTTACAGCTTTTTCCAATTTTTGATTGCCCCCCAAAAACTCAAGTAACTCGTATCAACCATACATAAACCAAACATAATCATTAATATATAAGGGAAATGAGTAGTTAGGATGCTTTGATTCGCCCAAATACTAGAAGAACAAAAGTTTTCAATTTTTGCCAGAACCACAAGGGGGGACCCTTACAACTTTTTCCAATTTTTGATTGCCTCAGAAACTCATATAAATCATATCATCCATACATAAACCAAACATAATCTTTAATATATAAGTGAAATAAGTGGTTAGGATGCTTTGATACGCCCCAATACAAGAAGAACAAAAGTTTTCAATTTTTGCCAGAACCACAAGGGGGGACCCTTACAGCTTTTTCCAATTTTTGATTGCCTCAGGAACTCATGTAAATCATATCAACCATACATAAACCAAACCTAATCGTTAATATATAAGTGAAATGAGTAGTTAGGATGCCTTGATTCGCCCAAATACTTGAAAAACAAAAGTTTTCAATTTTGGCCAGAACCACAAGGGGGGATACTTACAGTTTTTTCCATTTTTGATTGCCTCAGAAACTCTTGTAAATCATATCAACCATACATAAACCAAACATAATCGTTAATATATATGTGAAATGAGTAGTTAGGATGCTTTGATTCGCCCAAATACTCGAAGAACAAAAGTTTTCAATTTTTCCCAGAACCACAAGGGGGGACCCTTACAGCTTTTTCCGATTTTTGATTGCCTCAGAAACTCATGTAAATCATATCAACCATACATAAACCAAACATAATCGCTAATATATAAGTAAAATGAGTAGTTAGGATGCTTTGATTCGCCCAAATACTCGAAGAACAAAAGTTTTCAACTTTTGCCAGAACCATAAGGGGGGACCCTTACAGCTTTTTCCAATTTTTGATTGCCTCAGAAACTCATGTAAATCATATCAATCATACATAAACTAAACATAATCGTTAATATATAAGTGAAATAAGTAGTTAGGATGCTTTGATTCGCCCAAATACTCGAAAAACAAAAGTTTTCAATTTTGGCCAGAACCATAAGGGGGGACCATTACAGCTTTTTCCATTTTTGATTGCCTCAGAAACTCATGTAAATCATATCAACCATACATAAACCAAACATAATCGTTAATATACAAGTGAAATGAGTAGTTAGGATGCTTTGATTCGCCCAAATACTCGAAGAACAAAAGTTTTCAATTTTTGCCAGAACCACAAGGGGGGACCCTTACAGCTTTTTCCAATTTTTGATTGCCTCAGAAACTCATGTAAATCATATCAACCATACATAAACCAAACATAATCGTTAATATATAAGTGAAATGAGTAGTTAGGACGCTTTTATTCGTCCAAATACTCGAAGAACAAAAGTTTTCAATTATTGCCAGAGCCACAAGGGGGGACCCTTACAGCTTTTTCCAATTTTTGATTGCTCCAAAAACTCATGTAACTCGTATCAACCATACATAAACCAAACATAATCATTAATATATAAGTGAAATGAGTAGTTAGGATGCTTTGATTCGCCCAAATACTCGAAGAATAAAAGTTTTCAATTTTTGCCAGAACCACAAGGGGGGACCCTTACAGCTTTTTCCAATTTTTGATTGCCTCAGAAACTCATGTAAATTATATCAACCATACATAAACCAAACATAATCGTTAATATATAAGTGAAATGTGTAGTTAGTATGCTTTTATTCGCCCAAATACCCGAAGAACAAAAGTTTTCAATTATTGCCAGAACCACAAGGGGGACCCTTACAGCTTTTTTCAATTTTTGATTGCCCCAAAAAACTCATGTAACTCTTATCAACCATACATAAACCAAACATAATCATTAATATATAAGTGAAATGAGTAGTTAGGATGCTTTGATTCGCCCAAATACTCGAAGAACAAAAGTTTTCAATTTTTGCCAGAACCATAAGGGGGGACCCTTACAGCTTTTTCCAATTTTTGATTGCCTCAGAAACTCATGTAAATCTTATCAACCATACATAAACCAAACATAATCGTTAATATATATGTGAAATGAGTAGTTAGTATGCTTTGATTCGCCCAAATACTCGAAGAACAAAAGTTTTCAATTTTTCCCAGAACCACAAGGGGGGACCCTTACAGCTTTTTCCAATTTTTGATTGCCTCAGAAACTCATGTAAATCATATCAACCATACATAAACCAAACATAATCGCTAATATATAAGTAAAATGAGTAGTTAGGATGCTTTGATTCCCCAAATACTCGAAGAACAAAAGTTTTCAATTTTTGCCAGAACCATAAGGGGGGACTCTTACAGCTTTTTCCAATTTTTGATTGCCTCAGAAACTCATGTAAATCATATCAACCATACATAAACCAAACATAATCGCTAATATATAAGTGAAATGAGTAGTTAGGATGCTTTGATTCACCCAAATACTCGAAGAACAAAAGTTTTCAATTTTTGCCAGAACCACAAGGAGGGACCCTTACAGTTTTTTCCATTTTTTATTGCCTCAGAAACTCATGTAAATCATATCAACCATACATAAACCAAACATAATCGTTAATATATAAGTGAAATAAGTAGTTAGGATACTTTGATTCGCCCAAATACTCGAAAAACAAAAGTTTTCAATTTTGGCCAGAACCATAAGGGGGGACCATTACAGCTTTTTCCATTTTTGATTGCCTCAGAAACTCATGTAAATCATATCAACCATACATAAACCAAACATAATCGTTAATATACAAGTGAAATGAGTAGTTAGGATGCTTTGATTCGCCCAAATACTCGAAGAACAAAAGTTTTCAATTTTTGCCAGAACCACAAGGGGGGACCCTTACAGCTTTTTCCAATTTTTGATTGCCTCAGAAACTCATGTAAATCATATCAACCATACATAAACCAAACATAATCGTTAATATATAAGTGAAATGAGTAGTTAGGATGCTTTTATTCGTCCAAATACTCGAAGAATAAAAGTTTTCAATTATTGCCAGAGCCACAAGGGGGGACCCTTACAGCTTTTTCCAATTTTTGATTGCTCCAAAAACTCATGTAACTCGTATCAACCATACATAAACCAAACATAATCATTAATATATAAGTGAAATGAGTAGTTAGGATGCTTTGATTCGCCCAAATACTCGAAGAATAAAAGTTTTCAATTTTTGCCAGAACCACAAGGGGGGACCCTTACAGCTTTTTCCAATTTTTGATTGCCTCAGAAACTCATGTAAATTATATCAACCATACATAAACCAAACATAATCGTTAATATATAAGTGAAATGTGTAGTTAGTATGCTTTTATTCGCCCAAATACTCGAAGAACAAAAGTTTTCAATTATTGCCAGAACCACAAGGGGGGACCCTTACAGCTTTTTTCAATTTTTGATTGCCCCAAAAAACTCATGTAACTCTTATCAACCATACATAAACCAAACATAATCATTAATATATAAGTGAAATGAGTAGTTAGGATGCTTTGATTCGCCCAAATACTCGAAGAACAAAAGTTTTCAATTTTTGCCAGAACCATAAGGGGGGACCCTTACAACTTTTTCCAATTTTTGATTGCCTCAGAAACTCATGTAAATCATATCAACCATACATAAACCAAACATAATCGCTAATATATAAGTAAAATGAGTAGTTAGGATGCTTTGATTCCCCAAATACTCGAAGAACAAAAGTTTTCAATTTTTGCCAGAACCATAAGGGGGGACTCTTACAGCTTTTTCCAATTTTTGATTGCCTCAGAAACTCATGTAAATCATATCAACCATACATAAACCAAACATAATCGCTAATATATAAGTGAAATGAGTAGTTAGGATGCTTTGATTCACCCAAATACTCGAAGAACAAAAGTTTTCAATTTTTGCCAGAACCACAAGGAGGGACCCTTACAGTTTTTTCCATTTTTTATTGCCTCAGAAACTCATGTAAATCATATCAACCATACATAAACCAAACATAATTGTTAATATATAAGTGAAATAAGTAGTTAGGATGCTTTGATTCGCCCAAATACTCGAAAAACAAAAGTTTTCAATTTTGGCCAGAACCATAAGGGGGGACCATTACAGCTTTTTCCATTTTTGATTGCCTCAGAAACTCATGTAAATCATATCAACCATACATAAACCAAACATAATCGTTAATATACAAGTGAAATGAGTAGTTAGGATGCTTTGATTCGCCCAAATACTCGAAGAACAAAAGTTTTCAATTTTTGCCAGAACCACAAGGGGGGACCCTTACAGCTTTTTCCAATTTTTGATTGCCTCAGAAACTCATGTAAATCATATCAACCATACATAAACCAAACATAATCGTTAATATATAAGTGAAATGAGTAGTTAGGATGCTTTTATTCGTCCAAATACTCGAAGAACAAAAGTTTTCAATTATTGCCAGAGCCACAAGGGGGGACCCTTACAGCTTTTTCCAATTTTTGATTGCTCCAAAAACTCATGTAACTCGTATCAACCATACATAAACCAAACATAATCATTAATATATAAGTGAAATGAGTAGTTAGGATGCTTTGATTCGCCCAAATACTCGAAGAATAAAAGTTTTCAATTTTTGCCAGAACCACAAGGGGGGACCCTTACAGCTTTTTCCAATTTTTGATTGCCTCAGAAACTCATGTAAATTATATCAACCATACATAAACCAAACATAATCGTTAATATATAAGTGAAATGTGTAGTTAGTATGCTTTTATTCGCCCAAATACTCGAAGAACAAAAGTTTTCAATTATTGCCAGAACCACAAGGGGGGACCCTTACAGCTTTTTTCAATTTTTGATTGCCCCAAAAAACTCATGTAACTCTTATCAACCATACATAAACCAAACATAATCATTAATATATAAGTGAAATGAGTAGTTAGGATGCTTTGATTCGCCCAAATACTCGAAGAACAAAAGTTTTCAATTTTTGCCAGAACCATAAGGGGGGACCCTTACAGCTTTTTCCAATTTTTGATTGCCTCAGAAACTCATGTAAATCATATCAACCATACATAAACCAAACATAATCGCTAATATATAAGTAAAATGAGTAGTTAGGATGCTTTGATTCCCCAAATACTCGAAGAACAAAAGTTTTCAATTTTTGCCAGAACCATAAGGGGGGACTCTTACAGCTTTTTCCAATTTTTGATTGCCTCAGAAACTCATGTAAATCATATCAACCATACATAAACCAAACATAATCGCTAATATATAAGTGAAATGAGTAGTTAGGATGCTTTGATTCACCCAAATACTCGAAGAACAAAAGTTTTCAATTTTTGCCAGAACCACAAGGAGGGACCCTTACAGTTTTTTCCATTTTTTATTGCCTCAGAAACTCATGTAAATCATATCAACCATACATAAACCAAACATAATCGTTAATATATAAGTGAAATAAGTAGTTAGGATGCTTTGATTCGCCCAAATACTCGAAAAACAAAAGTTTTCAATTTTGGCCAGAACCATAAGGGGGGACCATTACAGCTTTTTCCATTTTTGATTGCCTCAGAAACTCATGTAAATCATATCAACCATACATAAACCAAACATAATCGTTAATATACAAGTGAAATGAGTAGTTAGGATGCTTTGATTCGCCCAAATACTCGAAGAACAAAAGTTTTCAATTTTTGCCAGAACCACAAGGGGGGACCCTTACAGCTTTTTCCAATTTTTGATTGCCTCAGAAACTCATGTAAATCATATCAACCATACATAAACCAAACATAATCGTTAATATATAAGTGAAATGAGTAGTTAGGATGCTTTTATTCGTCCAAATACTCGAAGAACAAAAGTTTTCAATTATTGCCAGAGCCACAAGGGGGGACCCTTACAGCTTTTTCCAATTTTTGATTGCTCCAAAAACTCATGTAACTCGTATCAACCATACATAAACCAAACATAATCATTAATATATAAGTGAAATGAGTAGTTAGGATGCTTTGATTCGCCCAAATACTCGAAGAATAAAAGTTTTCAATTTTTGCCAGAACCACAAGGGGGGACCCTTACAGCTTTTTCCAATTTTTGATTGCCTCAGAAACTCATGTAAATTATATCAACCATACATAAACCAAACATAATCGTTAATATATAAGTGAAATGTGTAGTTAGTATGCTTTTATTCGCCCAAATACTCGAAGAACAAAAGTTTTCAATTATTGCCAGAACCACAAGGGGGGACCCTTACAGCTTTTTTCAATTTTTGATTGCCCCAAAAAACTCATGTAACTCTTATCAACCATACATAAACCAAACATAATCATTAATATATAAGTGAAATGAGTAGTTAGGATGCTTTGATTCGCCCAAATACTCGAAGAACAAAAGTTTTCAATTTTTGCCAGAACCATAAGGGGGGACCCTTACAGCTTTTTCCAATTTTTGATTGCCTCAGAAACTCATGTAAATCTTATCAACCATACATAAACCAAACATAATCGTTAATATATATGTGAAATGAGTAGTTAGGATGCTTTGATTCGCCCAAATACTCGAAGAACAAAAGTTTTCAATTTTTCCCAGAACCACAAGGGGGGACCCTTACAGCTTTTTCCAATTTTTGATTGCCTCAGAAACTCATGTAAATCATATCAACCATACATAAACCAAACATAATCGCTAATATATAAGTAAAATGAGTAGTTAGGATGCTTTGATTCCCCAAATACTCGAAGAACAAAAGTTTTCAATTTTTGCCAGAACCATAAGGGGGGACTCTTACAGCTTTTTCCAATTTTTGATTGCCTCAGAAACTCATGTAAATCATATCAACCATACATAAACTAAACATAATCGTTAATATATAAGTGAAATGAGTAGTTAGGATGCTTTGATTCACCCAAATACTCGAAGAACAAAAGTTTTCAATTTTGGCCAGAACCACAAGGAGGGACCCTTACAGTTTTTTCCATTTTTTATTGCCTCAGAAACTCATGTAAATCATATCAACCATACATAAACCAAACATAATCGTTAATATATAAGTGAAATAAGTGGTTAGGATGCTTTGACTCACCCAAATACTCGAAGAACAAAAGTTTTCAATTTTTGCCAGAACCATAAGGGGGGACCCTTACAACTTTTTCCAATTTTTGATTGCCTCAGAAACTCATGTAAATCATATCAACCATACATAAACTAAACAAAATCGTTAATATATAAGTGAAATGAGTAGTTAGGATGCTTTGATTCGCCGAAACACTCGAAGAACAAAAGTTTTCAATTTTGGCCAGAACCACAAGGGGGGACCCTTACAGCTTTTTCCATTTTTGATTGCCTCAGAAACTCATGTAAATCATATCAACCATACATAAACCAAACATAATCATTAATATATAAGTGAAATGAGTAGTTAGGATGCTTTGATTCGCCCAAATACTCGAAGAACAAAAGTTTTCAATTTTTGCCAGAACCACAAGGGGGGACCCTTACAACTTTTTCCAATTTTTGATTGCCTCAGAAACTCATGAAAATCATATCAACCATACATAAACCAAACATAACCTTTAATATATAAGTGAATTTAGTGGTTAGGATGCTTTGATATGCCCCAATACTAGAAGAACAAAAGTTTTCAATTTTTGCCAGAACCACAAGGGGGGACCCTTACAGCTTTTTCCAATTTTTGATTGCCTCAGGAACTCATGTAAATCATATCAACCATACATAAACCAAACCTAATCGTTAATATATAAGTGAAATGAGTAGTTAGGATGCTTTGATTCGCCCAAATACTCGAAGAACAAAAGTTTTCAAATTTTGCCAGAACCACAAGGGGGGACCCTTACAACTTTTTCCAATTTTTGATTGCCTCAGGAACTCATGTGAATCATATCAACCATACATAAACCAAACCTAATTGTTAATATATATGTGAAATGAGTACTTAGGATGCTTTGATTCACACAAATACTCGAAAAACAAAAGTTTTCAATTTTGGCCAGAACCACAAGGGGGGACCATTACAGCTTTTTCCATTTTTGATTGCTTCAAAAACTCATGTAAATCATATCAACCATACATAAACCATACATAATCGTTAATATATAAGTGAAATGAGTAGTTAGGATACTTTTGTTCGTCCAAATACTCGAAGAACAAAAGTTTTCAATTATTGCCAGAACCACAAGGGGGACCCTTACAGCTTTTTCCAATTTTTGATTGCCCCAAAAACTCATGTAACTCGTATCAACCATACATAAACCAAACATAATCATTAATATATAAGTGAAATAAGTAGTTAGGATGCTTTGATTCGCCCAAATACTCGAAGAACAAAAGTTTTCAATTTTTGCCAGAACCACAAGGGGGGACCCTTACAACTTTTTCCAACTTTTGATAGCCTCAGAAACTCATGTAAATCATATCATCCATACATAAACCAAACATAATCTTTAATATATAAGTGAAATAAGTGGTTAGGATGCTTTGATTCGCCCCAATACTAGAAGAACAAAAGTTTTCAATTTTTGCCAGAACCACAAGGGGGGACCCTTACAGCTTTTTCCAATTTTTGATTGCCTGAGGAACTCATGTAAATCATATCAACCATACATAAACCAAACCTAATCGTTAATATATAAGTGAAATGAGTAGTTAGGATGCTTTGATTCGCCCAAATACTCGAAGAACAAAAGTTTTCAATTTTTGCCAGAACCACAAGGGGGGACCCTTACAACTTTTTCCAATTTTTGATTGCCTCAGAAACTCATGTAAATCATATCAACCATACATAAACCATACATAATCGTTAATATATAAGTGAAATGAGTAGTTAGGATACTTTTGTTCGTCCCAATACTAGAAGAACAAAAGTTTTCAATTTTTGCCAGAACCACAATGGGGGACCCTTACAGCTTTTTCCAATTTTTGATTGCCTGAGGAACTCATGTAAATCATATCAACCATACATAAACCAAACCAAATCGTTAATATATAAGTGAAATGAGTAGTTAGAATGCTTTGATTTGCCCAAATACTCGAAAAACAAAACTTTTTAATTTTTGCCAGAACCATAAGGGGGGACCCTTACAACTTTTCCCAAATTTTGATTGCCTCAGAAACTCATGTAAATCATATCATCCATACATAAACCAAACCTAATCGTTAATATATAAGTGAAATGAGTAGTTAGGATGCTTTTATTCGCCCAAATACTCGAAGAACAAAAGTTTTCAACTATTGCCAGAACCACAAGGGGGGACCCTTACAGCTTTTTCCAATTTTTGATTGCCTGAGGAACTCATGTAAATCATATCAACCATACATAAACCAAACCTAATCGTTAATATATAAGTGAAATGAGTAGTTAGGATGCTTTGATTTGCCCAAATACTCGAAAAACAAAACTTTTTAATTTTTGCCAGAACCATAAGGGGGGACCCTTACAACTTTTTCCAAATTTTGATTGCCTCAGAAACTCATGTAAATCATATCATCCATACATAAACCAAACCTAATCGTTAATATATAAGTGAAATGAGTAGTTAGGATGCTGTTATTCGTCCAAATACTCGAAGAACAAAAGTTTTCAATTTTTCCCAGAACCACAAGGGGGGACCCTTACAGCTTTTTCCAATTTTTGATTGCCTCAGAAACTCATGTAAATCATATCAACCATACATAAACCAAACATAATCGTTAATATATAAGTGAAATGAGTAGTTAGGAAGCTTTTATTGGCCCAAATACTCGAAGAACAAAAGTTTTCAACTATTGCCAGAACTACAAGGGGGGACCCTTACAGCTTTTTCCAATTTTTGATTGCCTAAAAAACTCATGTAAATCGTATCAACCATACATAAACCAAACATAATCGTTAATATATAAGTGAAATGAGTAGTTAGGATGCTTTGATTCGCCCAAATACTCGAAGAACAAAAGTTTTCAATTTTTGCCAGAACCACAAGGGGGGACCCTTACAACTTTTTCCAATTTTTGATTGCCTCAGGAACTCATGTAAATCATATCAACCATACATAAACCAAACCTAATCGTTAATATATAAGTGAAATAAGTAGTTAGGATGCTTTGATTCGCCCAAATACTAGAAGAACAAAAGTTTTCAATTTTTGCCAGAACCAAAAGGGGGGACCCATACAACTTTTTCCAATTTTTGATTGCCTGAGGAACTCATGTAAATCATATCAACCATACATAAACCAAACCTAATCGTTAATATATATGTGAAATGAGTAGTTAGGATGCTTTGATTCACCCAAATACTCGAAAAACAAAAGTTTTCAATTTTGGCCAGAACCACAAGGGGGGACCCTTATAGCTTTTTCCAATTTTTGATTGCCTCAGAAACTCATGTAAATCATATCAACCATACATAAACCAAACATAATCGTTAATATATAAGTGAAATGAGTAGTTAGGATGCTTTTATTCGTCCAAATACTCAAAGAACAAAAGATTTCAATTATTGCCAGAACCACAAGGGGGGACCCTTACAGCTTTTTCCAATTTTTGATTGCCCCAAAAACTCGTGTAACTCGTATCAACCATACATAAACCAAACATAATCATTAATATATAAGTGAAATGAGTAGTTAGGATGCTGATTCGCCCAAATACTCGAAGAACAAAAGTTTTCAATTTTTGCCAGAACCACAAGGGGGGACCCTTACAACTTTTTCCAATTTTTTATTGCCTCAGAAACTCATGTAAATCATATCATCCATACATAAACCAAACATAATCGTTAATATATAAGTGAAATAAGTGGTTAGGATGCTTTGATTCGCCCAAATACTAGAAGAACAAAAGTTTTCAATTATTGCCAGAACCACAAGGGGGGACCCTTACAGCTTTTTCCAATTTTTGATTGCCCCAAAATCTCGTGTAACTCGTATCAACCCTACATAAACCAAACATAATCATTAATATATAAGTGCAATGAGTAGTTAGGATGCTTTGATTCGCCCAAATACTCGAAGAACAAAAGTTTTCAATTTTGGCCAGAACCACAAGGGGGGACCCTTACAGCTTTTTCCAATTTTTGATTGCCTCAGGAACTCATGTAAATCATATCAACCATACATAAACCCAACCTAATCGTTAATATATAAGTGAAATGAGTAGTTAGGATGCTTTGATTTGCCCAAATACTCGAAAAACAAAAGTTTTCAATTTTGGTCAGAACCACAAGGGGGGATCCTTACAGCTTTTTCCATTTTTGATTGCCTCAGAAACTCATGTAAATCATATCAACCATACATAAACCAAACATAATCGTTAATATATAAGTGAAATGAGTAGTTAGGATGCTTTTGTTCGGGCAAATACTCGAAGAACAAAAGTTTTCAATTATTGCCAGAACCACAAGGGGGGACCCTTACAGCTTTTTCCAATTTTTGATTGCCCCAAAAACTCATGTAACTCGTATCAACCATACATAAACCAAACATAATCATTAATATATAAGGGAAATGAGTAGTTAGGATGCTTTGATTCGCCCAAATACTAGAAGAACAAAAGTTTTCAATTTTTGCCAGAACCACAAGGGGGGACCCTTACAGCTTTTTCCAATTTTTGATTGCCTCAGGAACTCATGTAAATCATATCAACCATACATAAACCAAACATAATCGTTAATATATAAGTGAAATAAGTAGTTAGGATGCTTTGATTCGCCCAAATACACGAAGAACAAAAGTTTTCAATTTTTGCCAGAACCACAAGGGGGGACCCTTACAGCTTTTTCCAATTTTTGATTGCCTCAGAAACTCATGTAAATCATATCAACCATACATAAACCAAACATAATCGTTAATATATAAGTGAAATGAGTAGTTAGGATGCTTTTGTTCGTGCAAATACTCGAAGAACAAAAGTTTTCAATTATTGCCAGAACCACAAGGGGGGACCCTTACAGCTTTTTCCAATTTTTTATTGCCCCCCAAAAACTCAAGTAACTCGTATCAACCATACATAAACCAAACATAATCATTATTATATAAGGGAAATGAGTAGTTAGGATGCTTTGATTCGCCCAAATACTAGAAGAACAAAAGTTTTCAATTTTTGCCAGAACCACAAGGGGGGACCCTTACAACTTTTTCCAATTTTTGATTGCCTCAGAAACTCATATAAAGCATATCATCCATACATAAACCAAACATAATCTTTAATATATAAGTGAAATAAGTGGTTAGGATGCTTTGATACGCCCCAATACAAGAAGAACAAAAGTTTTCAATTATTGCCAGAACCACAAGGGGGGACCCTTACAGCTTTTTCCAATTTTTGATTGCCCCCCAAAAACTCAAGTAACTCGTATCAACCATACATAAACCAAACATAATCATTAATATATAAGGGAAATGAGTAGTTAGGATGCTTTGATTCGCCCAAATACTAGAAGAACAAAAGTTTTCAATTTTTGCCAGAACCACAAGGGGGGACCCTTACAACTTTTTCCAATTTTTGATTGCCTCAGAAACTCATATAAATCATATCATCCATACATAAACCAAACATAATCTTTAATATATAAGTGAAATAAGTGGTTAGGATGCTTTGATACGCCCCAATACAAGAAGAACAAAAGTTTTCAATTTTTGCCAGAACCACAAGGGGGGACCCTTACAGCTTTTTCCAATTTTTGATTGCCTCAGGAACTCATGTAAATCATATCAACCATACATAAACCAAACCTAATCGTTAATATATAAGTGAAATGAGTAGTTAGGATGCCTTGATTCGCCCAAATACTTGAAAAACAAAAGTTTTCAATTTTGGCCAGAACCACAAGGGGGGATACTTACAGTTTTTTCCATTTTTGATTGCCTCAGAAACTCTTGTAAATCATATCAACCATACATAAACCAAACATAATCGTTAATATATAAGTGAAATAAGTAGTTAGGATGCTTTGATTCGCCCGAATACACGAAGAACAAAAGTTTTCAATTTTTGCCAGAACCACAAGGGGGGACCCTTACAGCTTTTTCCAATTTTTGATTGCCTCAGAAACTCATGTAAATCATATCAACCATACATAAACCAAACATAATCGTTAATATATAAGTAAAATGAGTAGTTAGGATGCTTTTGTTCGTGCAAATACTCGAAGAACAAAAGTTTTCAATTATTGCCAGAACCACAAGGGGGGACCCTTACAGCTTTTTCCAATTTTTGATTGCCCCAAAAACTCATGTAACTCGTCTCAACCATACATAAACCAAACATAATCATTAATATATAAGGGAAATGAGTAGTTAGGATGCTTTGATTCGCCCAAATACTAGAAGAACAAAAGTTTTCAATTTTTGCCAGAACCATAAGGGGGGACCCTTACAACTTTTTCCAATTTTTGATTGCCTCAGAAACTCATGTAAATCATATCATCCATACATAAACCAAACATAATCTTTAATATATAAGAGAAATAAGTGGTTAGGATGCTTTGATACGCCCCAATACTAGAAGAACAAAAGTTTTCAATTTTGGCCAGAACCACAAGGGGGGATCCTTACAGTTTTTTCCATTTTTGATTGCCTCAGAAACTCTTGTAAATCATGTCAACCATACATAAACCAAACATAATCGTTAATATATAAGTGAAATAAGTAGTTAGGATGCTTTGATTCGCCCAAATACTTGAAGAACAAAAGTTTTCAATTTTTGCCAGAACCACAAGTGGGACCCTTACAGCTTTTTCCAATTTCTGATTGCCTCAGAAACTCGTGTAAATCATATCAACCATACATAAACCAAAAAAATTGTTAATATATAAGTGAAATGAGTAGTTAGGATGCTTTTATTCGTCCAAATACTCGAAGAACAAAAGTTTTCAATTATCGCCAGAACAACAAGGGGGGACCCTTACAGCTTTTTCCAATTTTTGATTGCCCCAAAAACTCATGTAACTCGTCTCAACCATACATAAACCAAACATAATCATTAATATATAAGTGAAATGAGTAGTTAGGATGCTTTGATTCGGCCAAATACTCGAAAAACAAAAGTTTTCAATTTTGGCCAGAACCACAAGGGGGGATCCTTACAGCTTTTTCCATTTTTGATTGCCTCAGAAACTCTTGTAAATCATATCAACCATACATAAACAAAACATAATCGTTAATATATAAGTGAAATAAGTAGTTAGGATGCTTTGATTCGCCCAAATACTTAAAGAACAAAAGTTTTCAATTTTTGCCAGAACCACAAGTGGGACCCTTACAGCTTTTTCCAATTTCTGATTGCCTCAGAAACTCATGTAAATCATATCAACCATACATAAACCAAAGATAATCGTTAATATATAAGTGAAATGAGTAGTTAGGATGCTTTTATTCGTCCAAATACTCGAAGAACAAAAGTTTTCAATTATCGCCAGAACCACAACGGGGGACCCTTACAGCTTTTTCCAATTTTTGATTGCCCCAAAAACTCATGTAACTCGTATCAACCATACATAAACCAAACATAATCATTAATATATAAGTGAAATCAGTAGTTAGGATGCTTTGATTCGCCCAAATACTCGAAGAACAAAACTTTTCAATTTTTGCCAGAACCATAAGGGGGGACCCTTACAACTTTTTCCAATTTTTGATTGCCTCAGAAACTCATGTAAATCATATCATCCATACATAAACCAAACATAATCTTTAATATATAAGTGAAATAAGTGGTTAGGATGCTTTGATTCGCCCCAATACTAGAAGAACAAAAGTTTTCAATTTTTGCCAGAACCACAAGCGGGGACCCTTACAGCTTTTTCCAATTTTTTATTGCCTCAGGAACTCATGTAAATCATATCAACCATACATAAACCAAACCTAATCGTTAATATATAAGTGAAATGAGTAGTTAGGATGCTTTGATTTGCCCAAATACTCGAAAAACAAAAGTTTTCAATTTTGGTCAGAACCACAAGGGGGGATCCTTACAGCTTTTTCCATTTTTGATTGCCTCAGAAACTCTTGTAAATCATATCAACCATACATAAACCAAACATAATCGTTAATATATAAGTGAAATAAGTAGTTAGGATGCTTTGATTCGCCCAAATACACGAAGAACAAAAGTTTTCAATTTTTGCCAGAACCACAAGGGGGGACCCTTACAGCTTTTTCCAATTTTTGATTGCCTCAGAAACTCATGTAAATCATATCAACCATACATAACCAAACATAATCGTTAATATATAAGTGAAATGAGTAGTTAGGATGCTTTTATTCGTCCAAATACTCGAAGAACAAAAGTTTTCAATTATTGCCAGAACCATAAGGGGGGACCCTTACAGCTTTTTCCAATTTTTTATTGCCCCAAAAACTCATGTAACTCGTATCAACCATACATAAACCAAACATAATCATTAATATATAAGTGAAATAAGTAGTTAGCATGCTTTGATTCGCCCAAATACTCGAAGAACAAAAGTTTTCAATTTTTGCCAGAACCACAAGGGGGGACCCTTACAACTTTTTCCAATTTTTGATTGCCTCAGAAACTCATGTAAATCATATCATCCATACATAAACCAAACATAATCTTTAATATATAAGTGAAATAAGTGGTTAGGATGCTTTGATTCACCCCAATACTAGAAGAACAAAAATTTTCAATTTTTGCCAGAACCACAAGGGGGGACCCTTACAGCTTTTTCCAATTTTTGATTGCCTTAGGAACTCATGTAAATCATATCAACCATACATAAACCAAACCTAATCGTTAATATATAAGTGAAATGAGTAGTTAGGATGCTTTGATTCGCCCAAATACTCGAAAAACAAAAGTTTTCAATTTTGGCCAGAACCACAAGGGGGTATCCTTACAGCTTTTTCCATATTTGATTGCCTCAGAAACTCTTGTAAATCATATCAACCATACATAAACCAAACATAATCGTTAATATATAAGTGAAATAAGTAGTTAGGATGCTTTGATTCGCCCAAATACTCGAAGAACAAAAGTTTTCAATTTTTGCCAGAACCACAAGGGGGGACCCTTGCAGCTTTTTCCATTTTTTGATTGCCTCCGAAACTCATGTAAATCATATCAACCATACATAAACTAAACATAATCGTTAATATATAAGTGAAATAAGTAGTTAGGATGCTTTGATTCGCCCAAATACTCGAACAACAAAAGTTTTCAATTTTTGCCAGAACCATAAGGGGGGACCCTTACAGCTTTTTACAATTTTTGATTGCCCCAAAAACTCTTGTAACTCGTATCAACCACACATAAACCAAACATAATCATTAATATATAAGTGAAATGAGTAGTTAGGATGCTTTGATTCGCCCAAATACTCGAAGAACAAAAGTTTTCAATTTTTGCCAGAACCACAAGGGGGGACCCTTATAACTTTTTCCAATTTTTGATTGCCTCAGGAACTCATGTAAATCATATCAACCATACATAAACCAAACCTAATCGTTAATATATAAGTGAAATGAGTATTTAGGATGCTTTGATTCGCCCAAATACTCGAAAAACAAAAGTTTTCAATTTTGGCCAGAACCACAAGGGGGGATCCTTACAGCTTTTTCCATTTTTGATTGCCTCAGAAACTCTTGTAAATCATATCAACCATACATAAACCAAACATAATCGTTAATATATAAGTGAAATAAGTAGTTAGGATGCTTTGATTCGCCCAAATACTCGAAGAACAAAAGTTTTCAATTATTGTCAGAACCACAAGGGGGGACCCTTATAGCTTTTTCCAATTTTTGATTGCCCCAAAAACTCATGTAACTCGTATCAACCATACATAAACCAAACATAATCATTAATATATAAGTGAAACGAGTAGTTAGGATGCTTTGATTCGCCCAAATACTCGAAGAACAAAAGTTTTCAATTTTTGCCAGAATCACAAGGGGGGGACCCTTACAACTTTTTCCAATTTTTGATTGCCCCAAAAACTCATGTAACTCGTATCAAGCATACATAAAACAAACATAATCATTAATATATAAGTGAAATGAGTAATTAGGATGCTTTGATTCGCCCAAATACTCGAAGAACAAAAGTTTTCAATTTTTGCCAGAACCACAAGGGGGGACCCTTATAACTTTTTCCAATTTTTGATTGCCTCAGAAACTCATGTAAATCATATCATCCGTACATAAACCAAACATAATCTTTAATATATAAGTGAAATAAGTGGTTAGGATGCTTTGATTCGCCCAAATACTAGAAGAACAAAAGTTTTCAATTTTTGCCAGAACCACAAGGGGGGACCCTTATAGCTTTTTCCAATTTTTGATTGCCTCAGGAACTCATGTAAATCATATCCCCCACACATAAACCAAACCTAATCGTTAATATATAAGTGAAATGAGTAGTTAGGATGCTTAGATTCGCCCAAATACTCGAAAAACAAAAGTTTTCAATTTTGGCCAGAACCACAAGGGGGGATCCTTACAGCTTTTTCCATTTTTGATTGCCTCAGAAACTCTTGTAAATCATATCAACCATAAATAAACCAAACATAATCGTTAATGTATAAGTGAAATAAGTAGTTAGGATGCTTTGATTCACCCAAATACTCGAAGAACAAAAGTTTTCAATTTTTGCCAGAACCACAAGGGGGGACCCTTACAGCTTTTTCCAATTTTTGATTGCCTCAGAAACTCATGTAAATCATATCAACCATACATAAATCTAACATAATCGTTTATATATAAGTGAAATGAGTAGTTAGGATGCTTTTATTCGCCCAAATACTCGAAGAACAAAAGTTTTCAATTATTGCCAGAACCACAAGGGGGGACCCTTACAGCTTTTTCCAATTTTTGATTGCCTCAGAAACTCATGTAAATCATATCATCCATACATAAACCAAACATAATCGTTAATATATAAGTGAAATAAGTGGTTTGGATGCTTTGATTCGCCCAAATACTAGAAGAACAAAAGTTTTCAATTTTTGCCAGAACCACAAGGGGGGACCCTTACAGCTTTTTCCAATTTTTGATTGCCTCAGAAACTCATGTAAGTCATATCAACCATATATAAACCAAACCTAATCGTTAATAAATAATTGAAATGAGTAGTTAGGATGCTTTGATTCACCCAAATACTCCAAAAACAAAAGTTTTAAATTTTGGCCAGAACCACAAGGGGGGACCCTTACAACTTTTTCCAATTTTTGATTGCCTAAAAAACTCATGTAAATCGTATCAACCATGCATAAACCAAACATAATCGTTAATATATAAGTGAAATAAGTAGTTAGGATACTTTGATTCGCCCAAATACTCGAAGAACAAAAGTTTTCAATTTTTGCCAGAACCATAAGGGGGGACCCTTACAGCTTTTTCCAATTTTTGATTGCCTCAGAAACTCATGTAAATCATATCAACCATATATAAACTAAGCATAATCGTTATTATATAAGTGAAATGAATAGTTAGGATGCTTTGATTCGCCCCAATACTAGAAGAACAAAAGTTTTCAATTTTTGCCAGAACCACAAGGGGGGACCCTTACAACTTTTTCCAATTTTTGATTGCCTAAAAAACTCATGTAAATCGTATCAACCATACATAAACCAAACATAATCGTTAATATATAAATGAAATGAGTAGTTAGGGTGCTTTGATTCGCCCAAATACTCGAAGAACAAAAGTTTTCAATTTTTGCCAGAACCATAAGGGGGGACCCTTACAGCTTTTTCCAATTTTTGACTGCCTCAGAAACTCATGTAAATCATATCATCCATACATAAACCAAACGTAATCTTTAATATATAAGTGAAATAAGTGGTTAGGATGCTTTGATTCGCCCCAATACTAGAAGAACAAAAGTTTTCAATTTTTGCCAGAACCACAAGGGGGGACCCTTACAACTTTTTCCAATTTTTGACTGCCTCAGAAACTCTTGAAAATCTTATCAACCATACATAAACCAAACATAATCGTTAATATATAAGTGAAATGATTAGTTAGGATGCTTTGATTCGACCAAATACTAGAAGAACAAAAGTTTTCAATTTTTGCCAGAACCACAAGGGGGGACCCTTACATCTTTTTCCAATTTTTGATTGCCTCAGGAACTCATGTAAATCATATCAACCATACATAAACCAAACCTAATCGTTAATATATAAGTCAAATGAGTAGTTAGGATGCTTTGATTCGCCCAAATACTCGAAGAACAGAAGTTTTCAATTTTTGCCAGAACCACAAGGGGGGACCCTTACAACTTTTTCCAATTTTTGATTGCCTCAGAAACTCATGTAAATCATATCAACCATACATAAACCAAACATAATCGTTAATATATAAATGAAATGAGTAGTTAGGATGCTTTTATTCGTCCAAATAGTCGAAGAACAAAAGTTTTCAATTATTGCCAGAACCACAAGGGGGGACCCTTACAGCTTTTTTCAATTTTTGATTGCCCCAAAAAACTCATGTAACTCGTATCAACCATACATAAACCAAACATAATCATTAATATATAAGTGAAATGAGTAGTTAGGATGCTTTGATTCGCCCAAATACTCGAAGAACAAAAGTTTTCAATTTTTGCCAGAACCGCAAGGGGGGACCCTTACAACTTTTTCCAATTTTTGATTGCCTCAGAAACTCATGTAAATCATATAATCCATACATAAACCAAACATAATCGTTAATATATAAGTGAAATAAGTGGTTAGGATGCTTTGATTCGCCCAAATACTAGAAGAACAAAAGTTTTCAATTTTTGCCAGAACCACAAGGGGGGACCCTTATAACTTTTTCCAATTTTTGATTGCTTCAGAAACTCATGTAAATCATATCATCCATAGATAAACCAAACATAATCTTTAATATATAAGTGAAATAAGTGGTTAGGATGCTTTGATTCGCCCAAATACTAGAAGAACAAAAGTTTTCAATTTTTGCCAAAACCCAAGCGGGGACCCTTACAGCTTTTTCCAATTTTTGATTGCCTCAGGAACTCATGTAAATCATATCAACCATACATAAACCAAACCTAATCGTTAATATATAAGTGAAATGAGTAGTTAGGATGCTTTGATTCGCCCAAATACTCGAAAAACAAAAGTTTTAAATTTTGGCCAGAACCACAAGGGGGGATCCTTACGGCTTTTTCCATTTTTGATTGCCTCAGAAACTCTTGTAAATCATATCAACCATACATAAACCAAACATAATCGTTAATATATAAGTGAAATAAGTAGTTAGGATGCTTTGATTCACCCAAATACTCGAAGAACAAAAGTTTTCAATTTTTGCCAGAACCACAAGGGGGGACCCTTACAGCTTTTTCCAATTTTTGATTGCCTCAGAAACTCATGTAAAACATATCAACCATACATAAACCAAACATAATCGTTAATATATAAGTGAAATGAGTAGTTAGGATGCTTTTATTCGCCCAAATACTCGAAGAACAAAAGTTTTCAATTATTGCCAGAACCACAAGGGGGGACCCTTACAGCTTTTTCCAATTTTTGATTGCCTCAAAAACTCATGTAACTCCTATCAACCATACATAAACCAAACATAATCATTAATATATAAGCGAAATGAGTTGTTAGGATGCTTTGATTCACCCAAAAACTCGAAGAACAAAAGTTTTCAATTTTTGTCAGAACCACAAGGGGGGACCCTTACAACTTTTTCCAATTTTTGATTGCCTCAGAAACTCATGTAAATCATATCATGCATACATAAACCAAACATAATCGTTAATATATAAGTGAAATAAGTGGTTAGGATGCTTTGATTCGCCCAAATACTAGAAGAACAAAAGTTTTCAATTTTTGCCAGAACCACAAGGGGGGACCCTTACAGCTTTTTCCAATTTTTGATTGCCTCAGAAACTCATGTAAATCATATCAACCATACATAAACCAAACCTAGTCGTTAATAAATATGTGAAATGAGTAGTTAGGATGCTTTGATTCACCCAAATACTCCAAAAACAAAAGTTTTCAATTTTGGCCAGAACCACAAGGGGGGACCCTTACAGCTTTTTCCAATTTTTGATTGCCTAAAAAACTCATGTAAATCGTATCAACCATACATAAACCAAACATAATCGTTAATATATAAATGAAATGAGTAGTTAGGATGCTTTGATTCGCCCAAATACTCGAAGAACAAAAGTTTTCAATTTTTGCCAGAACCACAAGGGGGGACCCTTACAACTTTTTCCAATTTTTGATTGCCTCAGAAACTCTTGAAAATCATATCTTCCATACATAAACCAAACATAATCGTTAATATATAAGTGAAATAAGTGGTTAGGATGCTTTGATTCGCCCAAATACTCGAAGAACAAAAGTTTTCAATTTTTGCCAGAACCACAAGGGAGACCCTTACAGCTTTTTCCAATTTTTGATTGCCTCAGAAACTCATGTAAATCATATCAACCATACATAAACCAAACATAATCGTTAATATATAAGTGAAATAAGTAGTTAGGATGCTTTGATTCACCCAAATACTCGAAGAACAAAAGTTTTCGATTTTTGCCAGAACCACAAGGGGGGGCCCTTATAGGTTTTTCCAATTTTTGATTGCCTCAGGAACTCATGTAAATCATATCAACCATACATAAACCAAACATAATCGTTAATTTATAAGTGAAATGAGTAGTTAGGATGCTTTTATTAGTCCAAATAGTCGAAGAACAAAAGTTTTCAATTATTGCCAGAACCACAAGGGGGGACCCTTACAACTTTTTCCAATTTTTGATTGCCTCAGAAACTCATGTAAATCGTGTCAACCATACATAAACCAAACATAATCGTTAATATATAAGTGAAATGAGTAGTTAGGATGCTTTTATTCGCCCAAATACTCGAAGAACAAAAGTTTTCAATTTTTGCCAGAACCACAAGGGGGGACCCTTACAACTTTTTCCAATTTTTGATTGCCTCAGAAACTCTTGAAAATCATATCTTCCATACATAAACCAAACATAATAGTTAATATATAAGTGAAATAAGTGGTTAGGATGCTTTGATTCGCCCAAATACTCGAAGAACAAAAGTTTTCAATTTTTGCCAGAACCACAAGGGGAGACCCTTACAGCTTTTTCCAATTTTTGATTGCCTCAGAAACTCATGTAAATCATATCAACCATACATAAACCAAACATAATCGTTAATATATAAGTGAAATAAGTAGTTAGGATGCTTTGATTCACCCAAATACTCGAAGAACAAAAGTTTTCAATTTTTGCCAGAACCACAAGGGGGGGCCCTTATAGGTTTTTCCAATTTTTGATTGCCTCAGGAACTCATGTAAATCATATCAACCATACATAAACCAAACATAATCGTTAATTTATAAGTGAAATGAGTAGTTAGGATGCTTTTATTAGTCCAAATAGTCGAAGAACAAAAGTTTTCAATTATTGCCAGAACCACAAGGGGGGACCCTTACAACTTTTTCCAATTTTTGATTGCCTCAGAAACTCATGTAAATCGTATCAACCATACATAAACCAAACATAATCGTTAATATATAAGTGAAATGAGTAGTTAGGATGCTTTTATTCGCCCAAATACTCGAAGAACAAAAGTTTTCAATTATTGCCAGAACCACAAGGGGGGACCCTTACAGCTTTTTCCAATTTTTGATTGCCTCAAAAACTCATGTAACTCGTATCAACCATACATAAACCAAACATAATCATTAATATATAAGTGAAATGAGTTGATAGGATGCTTTGATTCGCCCAAATACTCGAAGAACAAAAGTTTTCAATTTTGGCCAGAACCACAAGGGGGGACCCTTACAGCTTTTTTCATTTTTGATTGCCTCAGAAACTCATGTAAATCATATCAACCATACGAAAACCAAACATAATCGCCAATATATAAGTAAAATGAATAGTTAGGATGCTTTGATTCGCCCAAATACTCGAAGAACAAAAGTTTTCAATTTTTGCCAAAACCCAAGCGGGGACCCTTACAGCTTTTTCCAATTTTTGATTGCCTCAGGAACTCATGTAAATCATATCAACCATACATAAACCAAACCTAATCGTTAATATATAAGTGAAATGAGTAGTTAGGATGCTTTGATTCGCCCAAATACTCGAAAAACAAAAGTTTTAAATTTTGGCCAGAACCACAAGGGGGGATCCTTACGGCTTTTTCCATTTTTGATTGCCTCAGAAACTCTTGTAAATCATATCAACCATACATAAACCAAACATAATCGTTAATATATAAGTGAAATAAGTAGTTAGGATGCTTTGATTCACCCAAATACTCGAAGAACAAAAGTTTTCAATTTTTGCCAGAACCACAAGGGGGGACCCTTACAGCTTTTTCCAATTTTGGATTGCCTCAGAAACTCATGTAAAACATATCAACCATACATAAACCAAACATAATCGTTAATATATAAGTGAAATGAGTAGTTAGGATGCTTTTATTCGCCCAAATACTCGAAGAACAAAAGTTTTCAATTATTGCCAGAACCACAAGGGGGGACCCTTACAGCTTTTTCCAATTTTTGATTGCCTCAAAAACTCATGTAACTCCTATCAACCATACATAAACCAAACATAATCATTAATATATAAGCGAAATGAGTTGTTAGGATGCTTTGATTCACCCAAAAACTCGAAGAACAAAAGTTTTCAATTTTTGTCAGAACCACAAGGGGGGACCCTTACAACTTTTTCCAATTTTTGATTGCCTCAGAAACTCATGTAAATCATATCATGCATACATAAACCAAACATAATCGTTAATATATAAGTGAAATAAGTGGTTAGGATGCTTTGATTCGCCCAAATACTAGAAGAACAAAAGTTTTCAATTTTTGCCAGAACCACAAGGGGGGACCCTTACAGCTTTTTCCAATTTTTGATTGCCTCAGAAACTCATGTAAATCATATCAACCATACATAAACCAAACCTAGTCGTTAATAAATATGTGAAATGAGTAGTTAGGATGCTTTGATTCACCCAAATACTCCAAAAACAAAAGTTTTCAATTTTGGCCAGAACCACAAGGGGGGACCCTTACAGCTTTTTCCAATTTTTGATTGCCTAAAAAACTCATGTAAATCGTATCAAACCATACATAAACCAAACATAATCGTTAATATATAAATGAAATGAGTAGTTAGGATGCTTTGATTCGCCCAAATACTCGAAGAACAAAAGTTTTCAATTTTTGCCAGAACCACAAGGGGGGACCCTTACAACTTTTTCCAATTTTTGATTGCCTCAGAAACTCTTGAAAATCATATCTTCCATACATAAACCAAACATAATCGTTAATATATAAGTGAAATAAGTGGTTAGGATGCTTTGATTCGCCCAAATACTCGAAGAACAAAAGTTTTCAATTTTTGCCAGAACCACAAGGGAGACCCTTACAGCTTTTTCCAATTTTTGATTGCCTCAGAAACTCATGTAAATCATATCAACCATACATAAACCAAACATAATCGTTAATATATAAGTGAAATAAGTAGTTAGGATGCTTTGATTCACCCAAATACTCGAAGAACAAAAGTTTTCGATTTTTGCCAGAACCACAAGGGGGGGCCCTTATAGGTTTTTCCAATTTTTGATTGCCTCAGGAACTCATGTAAATCATATCAACCATACATAAACCAAACATAATCGTTAATTTATAAGTGAAATGAGTAGTTAGGATGCTTTTATTAGTCCAAATAGTCGAAGAACAAAAGTTTTCAATTATTGCCAGAACCACAAGGGGGGACCCTTACAACTTTTTCCAATTTTTGATTGCCTCAGAAACTCATGTAAATCGTGTCAACCATACATAAACCAAACATAATCGTTAATATATAAGTGAAATGAGTAGTTAGGATGCTTTTATTCGCCCAAATACTCGAAGAACAAAAGTTTTCAATTTTTGCCAGAACCACAAGGGGGGACCCTTACAACTTTTTCCAATTTTTGATTGCCTCAGAAACTCTTGAAAATCATATCTTCCATACATAAACCAAACATAATAGTTAATATAAAAGTGAAATAAGTGGTTAGGATGCTTTGATTCGCCCAAATACTCGAAGAACAAAAGTTTTCAATTTTTGCCAGAACCACAAGGGGAGACCCTTACAGCTTTTTCCAATTTTTGATTGCCTTAGAAACTCATGTAAATCATATCAACCATACATAAACCAAACATAATCGTTAATATATAAGTGAAATAAGTAGTTAGGATGCTTTGATTCACCCAAATACTCGAAGAACAAAAGTTTTCGATTTTTGCCAGAACCACAAGGGGGGGCCCTTATAGGTTTTTCCAATTTTTGATTGCCTCAGGAACTCATGTAAATCATATCAACCATACATAAACCAAACATAATCGTTAATTTATAAGTGAAATGAGTAGTTAGGATGCTTTTATTAGTCCAAATAGTCGAAGAACAAAAGTTTTCAATTATTGCCAGAACCACAAGGGGGGACCCTTACAACTTTTTCCAATTTTTGATTGCCTCAGAAACTCATGTAAATCGTATCAACCATACATAAACCAAACATAATCGTTAATATATAAGTGAAATGAGTAGTTAGGATGCTTTTATTCGCCCAAATACTCGAAGAACAAAAGTTTTCAATTATTGCCAGAACCACAAGGAGGACCCTTACAGCTTTTTCCAATTTTTGATTGCCTCAAAAACTCATGTAACTCGTATCAACCATACATAAACCAAACATAATCATTAATATATAAGTGAAATGAGTTGATAGGATGCTTTGATTCGCCCAAATACTCGAAGAACAAAAGTTTTCAATTTTGGCCAGAACCACAAGGGGGGACCCTTACAGCTTTTTTCATTTTTGATTGCCTCAGAAACTCATGTAAATCATATCAACCATACGAAAACCAAACATAATCGCCAATATATAAGTAAAATGAATAGTTAGGATGCTTTGATTCGCCCAAATACTCGAAGAACAAAAGTTTTCAATTTTTGCCAGAACCACAAGGGGGAACCCTTACAACTTTTTCCAATTTTTGATTGCCTCAGGAACTCATGTAAATCATATCAACCATACATAAACCAAACCTAATCGTTAATATATAAGTGAAATGAGTGGTTAGGATGCTTTGATTAGCCCAAATACGAGAAGAACAAAAGTTTTCAATTTTTGCCAGAACCACAAGGGGGGACCCTTACAGCTTTTTCCAGTTTTTGATTGCCTCAGAAACTCATGTAAATCATATCAACCATACACAAACCAAACATGATCGTTAATATATAAGTGAAATGAGTAGTTAGGATGCTTTTATTCGCCCAAATACAGCTTTTTCCAATTTTTGATTGCCTCAGGAACTCATGTAAATCATATCAACCATACATAAACCAAACATAATCGTTAATATATAAGGGAAATGAGTAGTTAGGGTGCTTTGATTCGCCCAAATACTCGAAGAACAAAAGTTTTCAATTATTGCCAGAACCACAAGGGGGGACCCTTACAGCTTTTTCCAATTTTTGATTGCCTCAGAAACTCATGTAAATCCTATCAACCATACATAAACCAAACATAATCGTTAATATATAAGTGAAATGAGTAGTTAGGATGCTTTTATTCGCCCAAATACTCGAAGAACAAAAGTTTTCAATTATTGCCAGAACCACAAGGGGGACCCTTACAGCTTTTTCCAATTTTTGATTGCCTCAAAAACTCATGTAACTCGTATCAACCATACATAAACCAAACATAATCATTAATATATAAGTGAAATGAGTTGTTAGGATGCTTTGATTCGCCCAAATACTCGAAGAACAAAAGTTTTCAATTTTGGCCAGAACCACAAGGGGGGACCCTTACAGTTTTTTTCATTTTTTATTGCCTCAGAAACTCATGTAAATCATATCAACCATACGTAAAACAAACATAATCGCCAATATACAAGTAAAATGAATAGTTAGGATGCTTTGATTCGCCCAAATACTCGAAGAACAAAAGTTTTCAATTTTTACCAGAACCACAAGGGGGGACCCTTACAACTTTTTCCAATTTTTGATTGCATCAGGAACTCATGTAAATCATATCAACCATACATAAACCAAACATAATCATTAATATATAAGTGAAATAAGTGGTTAGGATGTTTTGATTCGCCCAAATACTAGAAGAACAAAAGTTTTCAATTTTTGCCAGAACCACAAGGGGGGACCCTTACAGAGTTTTCCTGTTTTTGATTACCTCAGAAACTCATGTAAATCATATCAACCATACACAAACCAAACATAATCGTTAATATATAAGTGAAATGAGCAGTTAGGATGCTTTTATTCGCCCAAATACAGCTTTTTCCAATTTCTGATTGCCTCAGGAACTCATATAAATCATATCAACCATACATAAACCAAACCTAATCGTTAATAAATAAGTGAAATGAGTAGTTAGGATGCTTTGATTCACCCAAATACTCGAAGAACAAAAGTTTTCAATTATTGCCAGAACCACAAGGGGGGACCCTTACAGCTTTTTCCAATTTTTGATTGCCTCAAAAACTCATGTAACTCGTATCAACCATACATAAACCAAACATAATCATTAATATATAAGTGAAATGAGATGTTAGGATGCTTTGATTCGCCCAAATACTCGAAGAACAAAAGTTTTCAATTTTGGCCAGAACCACAAGGGGGGACCCTTACAGCTTTTTCCAATTTTTGATTGCCTCAGAAACTCATGTAAATCATATCAACCATATATAAACCAAACATAATCGTTAATATATAAGTGAAATAAGTAGTAAGGATGCTTTGATTCGCCCAAATACTCGAAGAACAAAAGTTTTCAATTTTTGCCAGAACCATAAGGGGGGACCCTTACAGCTTTTTCCAATTTTTCATTGCCTCAGAAACTCATGTAAATCATATCAACCATACATAAACGAAACATAATCATTAATATATGTAAGTGAAATGAGTAGTTAAGATGCATTGATTCACCCAAATACTCGAAGAACAAAAGTTTTCAAATTTGGCCAGAACCACAAGGCGGACCCTTACAGCTTTTTCTAATTTTTGATTGCCTCAGAAACTCATGTAAATCATATCAACCATACATAAACTGAACATAATCGTTAATATATAAGTGAAATAAGTAGTTAGGATGCTTTGATTCACCCAAATACTCGAAGAACAAAAGTTTTCGATTTTTGCCAGAACCACAAGGGGGGCCCTTATAGGTTTTTCCAATTTTTGATTGCCACAGGAACTCATGTAAATCATATCAACCATACATAAACCAAACCTAATCATTAATATATATGTTAAATGAGTGGTTAGGATGCTTTGATTCACCCAAATACTCGAAAAACAAAAGTTTTCAATTTTCGCCAGAACCACAAGGGGGGACCATTACAGCTTTTTCCATTTTTGATTGCCTCAGAAACTCAGGTAAATCATATCAACCATACATAAACCAAACATAATCGTTAATATATAAGTGAAATGAGTAGTTAGGATGCTTTGATTCGCCCAAATACTCGAAGAACAAAAGTTTTCAATTATTGCCAGAACCACAAGGTGGGACCCTTACAGCTTTTTCCAATTTTTGATTGCCTCAGAAACTCATGTAAATCATGTCAACCATACATAAACCAAACATAATCGTTAATATATAAGTGAAATGAGTAGTTAGGATGCTTTTAATTGCCCAAATACTCGAAGAACAAAAGTTTTCAATTATTGCCAGAACCACAAGGGGGGACCCTTACAGCTTTTTCCAATTTTTGATTGCCTCAAAAACTCATGTAACTCGTATCAACCATACATAAACCAAACATATTCATTAATATATAAGTGACATGAGTTGTTAGGATGCTTTGATTCGCCCAAATACTCGAAGAACAAAAGTTTTCAATTTTGCCCAGAACCACAAGGGGGGACCCTTACAGCTTTTTTCATTTTTGATTGCCTCAGAAACTCATGTAAATCATATCAACCATACGTAAACCAAACATAATCGCTAATATATAAGTAAAATGAATAGTTAGGATGCTTTGATTCGCCCAAATACTCGAAGAACAAAAGTTTTCAATTTTTGCCAGAACCGCAAGGGGGGACCCTTACAACTTTTTCCAATTTTTGATTGCCTCAGGAACTCATGTAAATCATATCAACCATACATAAACAAAACATAATCGTTAATATATAAGTGAAATAAGTGGTTAGGATGCTTTGATTCGCCCAAATACTAGAAGAACAAAAGTTTTCAATTTTTGCCAGAACCACAAGGGGGGACCCTTACAGCTTTTTCCAGTTTTTGATTGCCTCAGAAACTCATGTAAATCATATCAACCATACACAAACCAAACATAATCGTTAATATATAAGTGAAATGAGTAGTTAGGATGCTTTTATTCGCCCAAATACAGCTTTTTCCAATTTTTGATTGCCTCAGGAACTCATGTAAATCATATCAACCATACATAAACCAAACCTAATCGTTAATAAATAAGTGAAATGAGTAGTTAGGATGCTTTGATTCACCCAAATACTCCAAAAACAAAAGTTTTCAATTTTGGCCAGAACCACAAGGGGGGATCCTTACAGCTTTTTCCATTTTTGATTGCCTCAGAAACTCATGTAAATCATATCAACCATACATAAACCAAACATAATCGTTAATATATAAGTGAAATGAGTAGTTAGGATGCTTTGATTCGCCCAAATACTCGAAGAACAAAAGTTTTCAATTTTTGCCAGAACCACAAGAGGGGACCCTTACAGCTTTTTCCAATTTTTGATTGCCTCAGAAACTCATGTAAATCATATCAACCATATATAAACCAAACATAATCGTTAATATATAAGTGAAATAAGTAGTAAGGATGCTTTGATTCGCCCAAATACTCGAAGAACAAAAGTTTTCAATTTTTGCCAGAACCATAAGGGGGGACCCTTACAGCTTTTTCCAATTTTTGATTGCCTCAGAAACTCATGTAAATCATATCAACCATACATAAACGAAACATAATCATTAATATATAAGTGAAATGAGTAGTTAGGATGCTTTGATTCACCCAAATACTCGAAGAACAAAAGTTTTCAATTTTGGCCAGAACCACAAGGGGGGACCCTTACAGCTTTTTCTAATTTTTTATTGCCTCAGAAACTCATGTAAATCATATCAACCATACATAAACTAAACATAATCGATAATATATAAGTGAAATGAGTAGTTAGGATGCTTTGATTCGCCCAAATACTCGAAGAACAAAAGTTTTCAATTATTGCCAGAACCACAAGGGGGGACCCTTACAGCTTTTTCCAGTTTCTGATTGCCTCAGAAACTCATGTAATTCATATCAACCATACACAAACCAAACATAATCGTTAATATATAAGTGAAATGAGTAGTTAGGATGCTTTTATTCGCCCAAATACAGCTTTTTCCAATTTTTGATTGCCTCAGGAACTCATGTAAATCATATCAACCATACATAAACCAAACCTAATCGTTAATAAATAAGTGAAATGAGTAGTTAGGATGCTTTGATTCACCCAAATACTCCAAAAACAAAAGTTTTCAATTTTGGCCAGAACCACAAGGGGGGATCCTTACAGCTTTTTCCATTTTTGATTGCCTCAGAAACTCATGTAAACCATATCAACCACACATAAACCAAACATAATCGTTAATATATAAGTGAAATGAGTAGTTAGGATGCTTTGATTCGCCCAAATACTCGAAGAACAAAAGTTTTCAATTTTTGCCAGAACCACAAGAGGGGACCCTTACAGCTTTTTCCAATTTTTTATTGCCTCAGAAACTCTTGTAAATCATATCAACCATATATAAACCAAACATAATCTTTAATATATAAGTGAAATAAGTAGTGAGGATGCTTTGATTCGCCCAAATACTCGAAGAACAAAAGTTTTCAATTTTTGCCAGAACCATAAGGGGGGACCCTTACAGCTTTTTCCAATTTTTGATTGCCTCAGAAACTCATGTAAATCATATCAACCATACATAAACCAAACATAATCGTTAATATATAAGTGAAATGAGTAGTTAGGATGCTTTTATTTGCCCAAATACTCGAAGAACAAAAGTTTTCAATTATTGCCAGAACCACAAGGGGGGACCCTTACAGCTTTTTCCAATTTTTGATTGCCTCAAAAACTCATGTAACTCGTATCAACCATACATAAACCAAACATAATCATTAATATATAAGTGAAATGAGTTGTTAGGATGCTTTGATTCGCCCAAATACTCGAAGAACAAAAGTTTTCAATTTTGGCCAGAACCACAAGGGGGGAACCTTACAGCTTTTTTCATTTTTGATTGCCTCAGAAACTCATGTAAATGATATCAACCATACGTAAACCAAACATAATCGCTAATATATAAGTAAAAAGAATAGTTAGGATGCTTTGATTCGCCCAAATACTCGAAGAACAAAAGTTTTCAATTTTCGCCAGAACCACAAGGGGGGACCCTTACAACTTTTTCCAATTTTTGATTGCCTCAGGAACTCATGTAAATCATATCAACCATACATAAACCAAACTTAATCGTTAATATATAAGTGAAATAAGTGGTTAGGATGCTTTGATTCGCCCAAATACTAGAAGAACAAAAGTTTTCAATTTTTGCCAGAACCACAAGGGGGGACCCTTACAGCTTTTTCCAGTTTTTGATTGCCTCAGAAACTCATGTAAATCATATCAACCATACACAAACCAAACATAATCGTTAATATATAAGTGAAATGAGTAGTTAGGATGCTTTTATTCGCCCAAATACAGTTTTTTCCAATTTTTGATTGCCTCAGGAACTCATGTAAATCATATCAACCATACATAAACCAAACCTAATCGTTAATAAATAAGTGAAATGAGTAGTTAGGATGCTTTGATTCACCCAAATACTCCAAAAACAAAAGTTTTCAATTTTGGCCAGAACCACAAGGGGGGATCCTCACAGCTTTTTCCATTTTTGATTGCCTCAGAAACTCATGTAAATCATATCAACCATACATAAACTAAACATAATCGATAATATATAAGTGAAATGAGTAGTTAGGATGCTTTGATTCACCCAAATACTCGAAGAACAAAAGTTTTCAATTATTGCCAGAACCACAAGGGGGGACCCTTACAACTTTTTCCAATTTTTGATTGCCTCAGAAACTCATGTAAATCATATCAACCATACATAAACCAAACATAATCGTTAATATATAAGTGAAATGAGTAGTTAGGATGCTTTTATTTGCCCAAATACTCGAAGAACAAAAGTTTTCAATTATTGCCAGAACCACAAGGGGGGACCCTTACAGCTTTTTCCAGTTTTTGATTGCCTCAAAAACTCATGTAACTCGTATCAACCATACATAAACCAAACATAATCATTAATATATAAGTGAAATGAGTAGTTAGGATGCTTTGATTCACCCAAATACTCGAAGAACAAAAGTTTTCAATTTTGGCCAGAACCACAAGGGGGGATCCTTACAGCTTTTTCCATTTTTGATTGCCTCAGAAACTCATGTAAATCATATCAACCATACATAAACTAAACATAATCGATAATATATAAGTGAAATGAGTAGTTAGGATGCTTTGATTCACCCAAATACTCGAAGAACAAAAGTTTTCAATTATTGCCAGAACCACAAGGGGGGACCCTTACAGCTTTTTCCAATTTTTGATTGCCTCAGAAACTCATGTAAATCATATCAACCATACATAAACCAAACATAATCGTTAATATATAAGTGAAATGAGTAGTTAGGATGCTTTTATTTGCCCAAATACTCGAAGAACAAAAGTTTTCAATTATTGCCAGAACCACAAGGGGGGACCCTTACAGCTTTTTCCAATTTTTGATTGCCTCAAAAACTCATGTAACTCGTATCAACCATACATAAACCAAACATAATCATTAATATATAAGTGAAATGAGATGTTAGGATGCTTTGATTCGCCCGAATACTCGAAGAACAAAAGTTTTCAATTTTGGCCAGAACCACAAGGGGGGACCCTTACAGCTTTTTTCATTTTGGATTGCCTCAGAAACTCATGTAAATCATATCAACCATACGTAAACCAAACATAATCGCTAATGTATAAGTAAAATGAATAGTTAGGATGCTTTGATTCGCCCAAATACTCGAAGAACAAAAGTTTTCAATTTTTGCCAGAACCACAAGGGGGGACCCTTACAACTTTTTCCAATTTTTGATTGCCTCAGGAACTCATGTAAATCATATCAACCATACATAAACCAAACATAATCGTTAATATATAAGTGAAATAAGTGGTTAGGATGCTTTGATTCGCCCAAATACTAGAAGAACAAAAGTTTTCAATTTTTGCCAAAACCACAAGGGGGGACCCTTACAGCTTTTTCCAGTTTTTGATTGCCTCAGAAACTCTTGTAAATCATATCAACCATACACAAACCAAACATAATCGTTAATATATAAGTGAAATGAGTAGTTAGGATGCTTTTATTCGCCCAAATACAGCTTTTTCCAATTTTTGATTGCCTCAGGAACTCATGTAAATCATATCAACCATACATAAACCAAACCTAATCGTTAATAAATAAGTGAAATGAGTAGTTAGGATGCTTTGATTCACCCAAATACTCGAAGAACAAAAGTTTTCGATTTTGGCCAGAACCACAAGGGGGGACCCTTACAGCTTTTTCCATTTTTGATTGCCTCAGAAACTCATGTAAATCATATCAACCATACATAAACCAAACATAATCGTTAATATATAAGTGAAATGAGTAGTTAGGATGCTTTGATTCGCCCAAATACTCGAAGAACAAAAGTTTTCAATTTTTGCCAGAACCAATAGAGGGGACCCTTACATCTTTTTCCAATTTTTGATTGCCTCAGAAACTCATGTAAATCATATCAACCATATATAAACCAAACATAATCGTTAATATATAAGTGAAATAAGTAGCAAGGATGCTTTGATTCGCCCAAATACTAGAAGAACAAAAGTTTTCAATTTTTGCCAGAACCATAAGGGGGGACCCTTACAGCTTTTTCCATTTTTTGATTGCCTCAGAAACTCATGTAAATCATATCAACCATACATAAACGAAACATAATCATTAATATATAAGTGAAATGAGTAGTTAGGATGCTTTGATTCACCCAAATACTCGAAGAACAAAAGTTTTCAATTTTGGCCAGAACCACAAGGGGGGACCCTTACAGCTTTTTCTAATTTTTGATTGCCTCAGAAACTCATGTAAATCATATCAACCATACATAAACTAAACATAATCGATAATATATAAGTGAAATGAGTAGTTAGGATGCTTTGATTCGCCCAAATACTCGAAGAACAAAAGTTTTCAATTTTGGCCAGAACCACAAGGGGGGACCCTTACAGCTTTTTCCATTTTTGATTGCCTCAGAAACTCATGTAAATCATATCAACCATACATAAACCAAACATAATCGTTAATATATAAGTGAAATGAGTAGTTAGGATTCTTTGATTCGCCCAAATACTAGAAGAACAAAAGTTTTCAATATTTGCCAGAACCACAAGGGGGGACCCTTACAGCTTTTTCCAACTTTTGATTGCCTCAGAAACTCATGTAAATCATATCAACCATACATAAACCAAACATAATCGTTAATATATAAGTGAAATGAGTAGTTAGGATGCTTTTATTCGCCCAAATACTAGAAGAACAAAAGTTTTCAATTTTTGCCAGAACCACAAGGGGGGACCCTTACAGCTTTTTCCAATTTTTGATTGCCTC
The DNA here is from genome assembly GCA_037501455.1 of Lantana camara. Taxonomy (NCBI): domain Eukaryota; kingdom Viridiplantae; phylum Streptophyta; class Magnoliopsida; order Lamiales; family Verbenaceae; genus Lantana; species Lantana camara. Next base: position 109,627,160 of record CM074859.1, on the reverse strand, counting down.
AGGAACTCATGTAAATCATATCAACCATACATAAACCAAACCTAATCGTTAATATATAAGTGAAATGAGTAGTTAGGATGCTTTGATTCGCCCAAATACTCGAAAAACAAAAGTTTTCAATTTTGGCCAGAACCACAAGGGGGGATCCTTACAGCTTTTTCCATTTTTGATTGCCTCAGAAACTCTTGTAAATCATATCAACCATACATAAACCAAACATAATCGTTAATATATAAGTGAAATGAGCAGTTAGGATGCTTTTATTCGCCCAAATACTCGAAGAACAAAAGTTTTCAATTATTGCCAGAACCACAAGGGGGGACCCTTATAGCTTTTTCCAATTTTTGATTGCCTCAGAAACTCATGTAAATCATATCAACCATACATAAACCAAACATAAATTTAATATATAAGTGAAATGAGTTGTTAGGATGCTTTGAGTCCCCCAAATACTCGAAGAACAAAAGTTTTCAATTTTTCCCAGAACCACAAGGGGGGACCCTTACAGCTTTTTCCAATTTTAGATTGCCTCAGAAACTCATGTAAATCATATCAACCATACATAAACGAAACATAATCATTAATATATAAGTGAAATGAGTAGTTAGGATGCTTTGATTCACCCAAATACTCGAAGAACAAAAGTTTTCAATTTTGGCCAGAACCACAAGGGGGGACCCTTACAGCTTTTTCTAATTTTTGATTGCCTCAGAAACTCATGTAAATCATATCAACCATACATAAACTAAACATAATCGATAATATATAAGTGAAATGAGTAGTTTGGATGCTTTGATTCGCCCAAATACTCGAAGAACAAAAGTTTTCGATTTTGGCCAGAACCACAAGGGGGGACCCTTACAGCTTTTTCCATTTTTGATTGCCTCAGAAACTCATGTAAATCATATCAACCATACATAAACCAAACATAATCGTTAATATATAAGTGAAATGAGTAGTTAGGATTCTTTGATTCGCCCAAATACTAGAAGAACAAAAGTTTTCAATTTTTGCCAGAACCACAAGGGGGGACCCTTACAGCTTTTTCCAACTTTTGATTGCCTCAGAAACTCATGTAAATCATATCAACCATACATAAACCAAACATAATCGTTAATATATAAGTGAAATGAGTAGTTAGGATGCTTTTATTCGCCCAAATACTAGAAGAACAAAAGTTTTCAATTTTTGCCAGAACCACAAGGGGGGACCCTTACAGCTTTTTCCAATTTTTGATTGCCTCAGGAACTCATGTAAATCATATCAACCATACATAAACCAAACCTAATCGTTAATATATAAGTGAAATGAGTAGTTAGGATGCTTTGATTCGCCCAAATACTCGAAAAACAAAAGTTTTCAATTTTGGCCAGAACCACAAGGGGGGATCCTTACAGCTTTTTCCATTTTTGATTGCCTCAGAAACTCTTGTAAATCATATCAACCATACATAAACCAAACATAATCGTTAATATATAAGTGAAATAAGTAGTTAGGATGCTTTGATTCGCCCAAATACTCGAAGAACAAAAGTTTTCAATTTTGGCCAGAACCACAAGGGGGGACCCTTACAGCTTTTTTCATTTTGGATTGCCTCAGAAACTCATGTAAATCATATCAACCATACGTAAACCAAACATAATCGCTAATATATAAGTAAAATGAATAGTTAGGATGCTTTGATTCGCCCAAATACTCGAAGAACAAAAGTTTTCAATTTTTGCCAGACCCACAAGGGGGGACCCTTACAACTTTTTCCAATTTTTGATTGACTCAGGAACTCATATAAATCATATCAACCATACATAAACCAAACCTAATTGTTAATATATATGTGAAATGAGTAGTTAGGATGCTTTGATTCACACAAATACTCGAAAAACAAAAGTTTTCAATTTTGGCCAGAACCACAAGGGGGGACCATTACAGCTTTTTCCATTTTTGATTGCCTCAGAAACTCATGTAAATCATATCAACCATACATAAACCAAACATAACCGTTAATATATAAGTGAAATGAGTAGTTAGGATGCTTTGATTCGCCCAAATACTCGAAGAACAAAAGTTTTCAATTATTGCCAGAACCACAAGGGGGGACCCTTACAGCTTTTTCCAATTTTTGATTGCCTCAGAAACTCATGTAAATCATATCAACCATACATAAACCAAACATAAATTTAATATATAAGTGAAATGAGTAGTTAGGATGCTTTTATTCGCCCAAATACTCGAAGAACAAAAGTTTTCAATTATTGCCAGAACCACAAGGGGGGACCCTTACAGCTTTTTCCAATTTTTGATTGCCTCAAAAACTCATGTAACTCGTATCAACCATACATAAACCAAAAATAATCATTAATATATAAGTGAAATGAGTTGTTAGGATGCTTTGAGTCCCCCAAATACTCGAAGAACAAAAGTTTTCAATTTTTGCCAGAACCACAAGGGGGGGCCCTTACAGCTTTTTCCAATTTTAGATTGCCTCAGAAACTCATGTAAATCATATCAACCATACATAAACCAAACCTAATTGTTAATATATATGTGAAATGAGTAGTTAGGATCCTTTGATTCACACAAATACTCGAAAAACAAAAGTTTTCAATTTTGGCCAGAACCACAAGGGGGGATCCTTACAGCTTTTTCCATTTTTGATTGCCTCAGAAACTCTTGTAAATCATATCAACCATACATAAACCAAACATAATCGTTAATATATAAGTGAAATAAGTAGTTAGGATGCTTTGATTCGCCCAAATACTCGAAGAACAAAAGTTTTCAATTTTGGCCAGAACCACAAGGGGGGACCCTTACAGCTTTTTTCATTTTGGATTGCCTCAGAAACTCATGTAAATCATATCAACCATACGTAAACCAAACATAATCGTTAATATATAAGTAAAATGAATAGTTAGGATGCTTTGATTCGCCCAAATACTAGAAGAACAAAAGTTTTCAATTTTTGCCAGAACCATAAGGGGGGACCCTTACAGCTTTTTCCAATTTTTGATTGCCTCAGAAACTCATGTAAATCATATCAACCATACATAAACGAAACATAATCATTAATATATAAGTGAAATGAGTAGTTAGGATGCTTTGATTCACCCAAATACTCGAAGAACAAAAGTTTTCAATTTTGGCCAGAACCACAAGGGGGGACCCTTACAGCTTTTTCTAATTTTTGATTGCCTCAGAAACTCTTGTAAATCATATCAACCATACATAAACCAAACATAATCGTTAATATATAAGTGAAATAAGTAGTTAGGATGCTTTGATTCGCCCAAATACTCGAAGAACAAAAGTTTTCAATTTTGGCCAGAACCACAAGGGGGGACCCTTACAGCTTTTTTCATTTTGGATTGCCTCAGAAACTCATGTAAATCATATCAACCATACGTAAACCAAACATAATCGCTAATATATAAGTAAAATGAATAGTTAGGATGCTTTGATTCGCCCAAATACTCGAAGAACAAAAGTTTTCAATTTTTGCCAGACCCACAAGGGGGGACCCTTACAACTTTTTCCAATTTTTGATTGACTCAGGAACTCATATAAATCATATCAACCATACATAAACCAAACCTAATTGTTAATATATATGTGAAATGAGTAGTTAGGATGCTTTGATTCACACAAATACTCGAAAAACAAAAGTTTTCAATTTTGGCCAGAACCACAAGGGGGGACCATTACAGCTTTTTCCATTTTTGATTGCCTCAGAAACTCATGTAAATCATATCAACCATACATAAACCAAACATAACCGTTAATATATAAGTGAAATGAGTAGTTAGGATGCTTTGATTCGCCCAAATACTCGAAGAACAAAAGTTTTCAATTATTGCCAGAACCACAAGGGGGGACCCTTACAGCTTTTTCCAATTTTTGATTGCCTCAGAAACTCATGTAAATCATATCAACCATACATAAACCAAACATAAATTTAATATATAAGTGAAATGAGTAGTTAGGATGCTTTTATTCGCCCAAATACTCGAAGAACAAAAGTTTTCAATTATTGCCAGAACCACAAGGGGGGACCCTTACAGCTTTTTCCAATTTTTGATTGCCTCAAAAACTCATGTAACTCGTATCAACCATACATAAACCAAAAATAATCATTAATATATAAGTGAAATGAGTTGTTAGGATGCTTTGAGTCCCCCAAATACTCGAAGAACAAAAGTTTTCAATTTTTGCCAGAACCACAAGGGGGGGCCCTTACAGCTTTTTCCAATTTTAGATTGCCTCAGAAACTCATGTAAATCATATCAACCATACATAAACCAAACCTAATTGTTAATATATATGTGAAATGAGTAGTTAGGATCCTTTGATTCACACAAATACTCGAAAAACAAAAGTTTTCAATTTTGGCCAGAACCACAAGGGGGGATCCTTACAGCTTTTTCCATTTTTGATTGCCTCAGAAACTCTTGTAAATCATATCAACCATACATAAACCAAACATAATCGTTAATATATAAGTGAAATAAGTAGTTAGGATGCTTTGATTCGCCCAAATACTCGAAGAACAAAAGTTTTCAATTTTGGCCAGAACCACAAGGGGGGACCCTTACAGCTTTTTTCATTTTGGATTGCCTCAGAAACTCATGTAAATCATATCAACCATACGTAAACCAAACATAATCGCTAATATATAAGTAAAATGAATAGTTAGGATGCTTTGATTCGCCCAAATACTAGAAGAACAAAAGTTTTCAATTTTTGCCAGAACCATAAGGGGGGACCCTTACAGCTTTTTCCAATTTTTGATTGCCTCAGAAACTCATGTAAATCATATCAACCATACATAAACGAAACATAATCATTAATATATAAGTGAAATGAGTAGTTAGGATGCTTTGATTCACCCAAATACTCGAAGAACAAAAGTTTTCAATTTTGGCCAGAACCACAAGGGGGGACCCTTACAGCTTTTTCTAATTTTTGATTGCCTCAGAAACTCATGTAAATCATATCAACCATACATAAACTAAACATAATCGATAATATATAAGTGAAATGAGTAGTTAGGATGCTTTGATTCGCCCAAATACTCGAAGAACAAAAGTTTTCAATTTTGGCCAGAACCACAAGGGGGGACCCTTACAGCTTTTTCCATTTTTGATTGCCTCAGAAACTCATGTAAATCATATCAACCATACATAAACCAAACATAATCGTTAATATATAAGTGAAATGAGTTGTTAGGATTCTTTGATTCGCCCAAATACTAGAAGAACAAAAGTTTTCAATATTTGCCAGAACCACAAGGGGGGACCCTTACAGCTTTTTCCAACTTTTGATTGCCTCAGAAACTCATGTAAATCATATCAACCATACATAAACCAAACATAATCGTTAATATATAAGTGAAATGAGTAGTTAGGATGCTTTTATTCGCCCAAATACTAGAAGAACAAAAGTTTTCAATTTTTGCCAGAACCACAAGGGGGGACCCTTACAGCTTTTTCCAATTTTTGATTGCCTCAGGAACTCATGTAAATCATATCAACCATACATAAACCAAACCTAATCGTTAATATATAAGTGAAATGAGTAGTTAGGATGCTTTGATTCGCCCAAATACTCGAAAAACAAAAGTTTTCAATTTTGGCCAGAACCACAAGGGGGGATCCTTACAGCTTTTTCCATTTTTGATTGCCTCAGAAACTCTTGTAAATCATATCAACCATACATAAACCAAACATAATCGTTAATATATAAGTGAAATAAGTAGTTAGGATGCTTTGATTCGCCCAAATACTCGAAGAACAAAAGTTTTCAATTTTGGCCAGAACCACAAGGGGGGACCCTTACAGCTTTTTTCATTTTGGATTGCCTCAGAAACTCATGTAAATCATATCAACCATACGTAAACCAAACATAATCGCTAATATATAAGTAAAATGAATAGTTAGGATGCTTTGATTCGCCCAAATACTCGAAGAACAAAAGTTTTCAATTTTTGCCAGAACCATAAGGGGGGACCCTTACAAGTTTTTCCAATTTTTGATTGCCTCAGAAACTCATGTAAATCATATCAACCATACATAAACCAAACCTAATTGTTAATATATATGTGAAATGAGTAGTTAGGATCCTTTGATTCACACAAATACTCGAAAAACAAAAGTTTTCAATTTTGGCCAGAACCACAAGGGGGGACCATTACAGCTTTTTCCATTTTTGATTGCCTCAGAAACTCATGTAAATCATATCAACCATACATAAACCAAACATAATCGTTAATATATAAGTGAAATGAGTAGTTAGGATGCTTTGATTCGCCCAAATACTCGAAGAAAAAAAGTTTTCAATTATTGCCAGAACCACAAGGGGGGACCCTTAAAGCTTTTTCCAATTTTTGATTGCCTCAGAAACTCATGTAAATCATATCAACCATATATAAACCAAACATAAATTTAATATATAAGTGAAATGAGTAGTTAGGATGCTTTTATTCGCCCAAATACTCGAAGAACAAAAGTTTTCAATTATTGCCAGAACCACAAGGGGGGACCCTTACAGCTTTTTCCAATTTTTGATTGCCTCAGAAACTCATGTAAATCATATCAACCATACATAAACCAAACATAAATTTAATATATAAGTGAAATGAGTAGTTAGGATGCTTTTATTCGCCCAAATACTCGAAGAACAAAAGTTTTCAATTATTGCCAGAACCACAAGGGGGGACCCTTACAGCTTTTTCCAATTTTTGATTGCCTCAAAAACTCATGTAACTCGTATCAACCATACATAAACCAAAAATAATCATTAATATATAAGTGAAATGAGTTGTTAGGATGCTTTGAGTCCCCCAAATACTCGAAGAACAAAAGTTTTCAATTTTTGCCAGAACCACAAGGGGGGACCCTTACAGCTTTTTCCAATTTTAGATTGCCTCAGAAACTCATGTAAATCATATCAACCATACGTAAACCAAACATAATCGCTAATATATAAGTAAAATGAATAGTTAGGATGCTTTGATTCGCCCAAATACTCGAAGAACAAAAGTTTTCAATTTTTGCCAGACCCACAAGGGGGGACCCTTACAACTTTTTCCAATTTTTGATTGACTCAGGAACTCATATAAATCATATCAACCATACATAAACCAAACCTAATTGTTAATATATATGTGAAATGAGTAGTTAGGATGCTTTGATTCACACAAATACTCGAAAAACAAAAGTTTTCAATTTTGGCCAGAACCACAAGGGGGGACCATTACAGCTTTTTCCATTTTTGATTGCCTCAGAAACTCATGTAAATCATATCAACCATACATAAACCAAACATAACCGTTAATATATAAGTGAAATGAGTAGTTAGGATGCTTTGATTCGCCCAAATACTCGAAGAACAAAAGTTTTCAATTATTGCCAGAACCACAAGGGGGGACCCTTACAGCTTTTTCCAATTTTTGATTGCCTCAGAAACTCATGTAAATCATATCAACCATACATAAACCAAACATAAATTTAATATATAAGTGAAATGAGTAGTTAGGATGCTTTTATTCGCCCAAATACTCGAAGAACAAAAGTTTTCAATTATTGCCAGAACCACAAGGGGGGACCCTTACAGCTTTTTCCAATTTTTGATTGCCTCAAAAACTCATGTAACTCGTATCAACCATACATAAACCAAAAATAATCATTAATATATAAGTGAAATGAGTTGTTAGGATGCTTTGATTCGCCCAAATACTCGAAGAACAAAAGTTTTCAATTTTTGCCAGACCCACAAGGGGGGACCCTTACAACTTTTTCCAATTTTTGATTGACTCAGGAACTCATATAAATCATATCAACCATACATAAACCAAACCTAATTGTTAATATATATGTGAAATGAGTAGTTAGGATGCTTTGATTCACACAAATACTCGAAAAACAAAAGTTTTCAATTTTGGCCAGAACCACAAGGGGGGACCATTACAGCTTTTTCCATTTTTGATTGCCTCAGAAACTCATGTCAATCATATCAACCATACATAAACCAAACATAACCGTTAATATATAAGTGAAATGAGTAGTTAGGATGCTTTGATTCGCCCAAATACTCGAAGAACAAAAGTTTTCAATTATTGCCAGAACCACAAGGGGGGACCCTTACAGCTTTTTCCAATTTTTGATTGCCTCAGAAACTCATGTAAATCATATCAACCATATATAAACCAAACATAAATTTAATATATAAGTGAAATGAGTAGTTAGGATGCTTTTATTCGCCCAAATACTCGAAGAACAAAAGTTTTCAATTATTGCCAGAACCACAAGGGGGGACCCTTACAGCTTTTTCCAATTTTTGATTGCCTCAGAAACTCATGTAAATCATATCAACCATACATAAACCAAACATAAATTTAATATATAAGTGAAATGAGTAGTTAGGATGCTTTTATTCGCCCAAATACTCGAAGAACAAAAGTTTTCAATTATTGCCAGAACCACAAGGGGGGACCCTTACAGCTTTTTCCAATTTTTGATTGCCTCAAAAACTCATGTAACTCGTATCAACCATACATAAACCAAAAATAATCATTAATATATAAGTGAAATGAGTTGTTAGGATGCTTTGAGTCCCCCAAATACTCGAAGAACAAAAGTTTTCAATTTTTACCAGAACCACAAGGGGGGACCCTTACAGCTTTTTCCAATTTTAGATTGCCTCAGAAACTCATGTAAATCATATCAACCATACGTAAACCAAACATAATCGCTAATATATAAGTAAAATGAATAGTTAGGATGCTTTGATTCGCCCAAATACTCGAAGAACAAAAGTTTTCAATTTTTGCCAGACCCACAAGGGGGGACCCTTACAACTTTTTCCAATTTTTGATTGACTCAGGAACTCATATAAATCATATCAACCATACATAAACCAAACCTAATTGTTAATATATATGTGAAATGAGTAGTTAGGATGCTTTGATTCACACAAATACTCGAAAAACAAAAGTTTTCAATTTTGGCCAGAACCACAAGGGGGGACCATTACAGCTTTTTCCATTTTTGATTGCCTCAGAAACTCATGTAAATCATATCAACCATACATAAACCAAACATAACCGTTAATATATAAGTGAAATGAGTAGTTAGGATGCTTTGATTCGCCCAAATACTCGAAGAACAAAAGTTTTCAATTATTGCCAGAACCACAAGGGGGGACCCTTACAGCTTTTTCCAATTTTTGATTGCCTCAGAAACTCATGTAAATCATATCAACCATACATAAACCAAACATAAATTTAATATATAAGTGAAATGAGTAGTTAGGATGCTTTTATTCGCCCAAATACTCGAAGAACAAAAGTTTTCAATTATTGCCAGAACCACAAGGGGGGACCCTTACAGCTTTTTCCAATTTTTGATTGCCTCAAAAACTCATGTAACTCGTATCAACCATACATAAACCAAAAATAATCATTAATATATAAGTGAAATGAGTTGTTAGGATGCTTTGATTCGCCCAAATACTCGAAGAACAAAAGTTTTCAATTTTTGCCAGACCCACAAGGGGGGACCCTTACAACTTTTTCCAATTTTTGATTGACTCAGGAACTCATATAAATCATATCAACCATACATAAACCAAACCTAATTGTTAATATATATGTGAAATGAGTAGTTAGGATGCTTTGATTCACACAAATACTCGAAAAACAAAAGTTTTCAATTTTGGCCAGAACCACAAGGGGGGACCATTACAGCTTTTTCCATTTTTGATTGCCTCAGAAACTCATGTCAATCATATCAACCATACATAAACCAAACATAACCGTTAATATATAAGTGAAATGAGTAGTTAGGATGCTTTGATTCGCCCAAATACTCGAAGAACAAAAGTTTTCAATTATTGCCAGAACCACAAGGGGGGACCCTTACAGCTTTTTCCAATTTTTGATTGCCTCAGAAACTCATGTAAATCATATCAACCATATATAAACCAAACATAAATTTAATATATAAGTGAAATGAGTAGTTAGGATGCTTTTATTCGCCCAAATACTCGAAGAACAAAAGTTTTCAATTATTGCCAGAACCACAAGGGGGGACCCTTACAGCTTTTTCCAATTTTTGATTGCCTCAGAAACTCATGTAAATCATATCAACCATACATAAACCAAACATAAATTTAATATATAAGTGAAATGAGTAGTTAGGATGCTTTTATTCGCCCAAATACTCGAAGAACAAAAGTTTTCAATTATTGCCAGAACCACAAGGGGGGACCCTTACAGCTTTTTCCAATTTTTGATTGCCTCAAAAACTCATGTAACTCGTATCAACCATACATAAACCAAAAATAATCATTAATATATAAGTGAAATGAGTTGTTAGGATGCTTTGAGTCCCCCAAATACTCGAAGAACAAAAGTTTTCAATTTTTACCAGAACCACAAGGGGGGACCCTTACAGCTTTTTCCAATTTTAGATTGCCTCAGAAACTCATGTAAATCATATCAACCATACGTAAACCAAACATAATCGCTAATATATAAGTAAAATGAATAGTTAGGATGCTTTGATTCGCCCAAATACTCGAAGAACAAAAGTTTTCAATTTTTGCCAGACCCACAAGGGGGGACCCTTACAACTTTTTCCAATTTTTGATTGACTCAGGAACTCATATAAATCATATCAACCATACATAAACCAAACCTAATTGTTAATATATATGTGAAATGAGTAGTTAGGATGCTTTGATTCACACAAATACTCGAAAAACAAAAGTTTTCAATTTTGGCCAGAACCACAAGGGGGGACCATTACAGCTTTTTCCATTTTTGATTGCCTCAGAAACTCATGTAAATCATATCAACCATACATAAACCAAACATAACCGTTAATATATAAGTGAAATGAGTAGTTAGGATGCTTTGATTCGCCCAAATACTCGAAGAACAAAAGTTTTCAATTATTGCCAGAACCACAAGGGGGGACCCTTACAGCTTTTTCCAATTTTTTATTGCCTCAGAAACTCATGTAAATCATATCAACCATACATAAACCAAACATAAATTTAATATATAAGTGAAATGAGTAGTTAGGATGCTTTTATTCGCCCAAATACTCGAAGAACAAAAGTTTTCAATTATTGCCAGAACCACAAGGGGGGACCCTTACAGCTTTTTCCAATTTTTGATTGCCTCAAAAACTCATGTAACTCGTATCAACCATACATAAACCAAAAATAATCATTAATATATAAGTGAAATGAGTTGTTAGGATGCTTTGAGTCCCCCAAATACTCGAAGAACAAAAGTTTTCAATTTTTGCCAGAACCACAAGGGGGGACCCTTACAGCTTTTTCCAATTTTAGATTGCCTCAGAAACTCATGTAAATCATATCAACCATACGTAAACCAAACATAATCGCTAATATATAAGTAAAATGAATAGTTAGGATGCTTTGATTCGCCCAAATACTCGAAGAACAAAAGTTTTCAATTTTTGCCAGACCCACAAGGGGGGACCCTTACAACTTTTTCCAATTTTTGATTGACTCAGGAACTCATATAAATCATATCAACCATACATAAACCAAACCTAATTGTTAATATATATGTGAAATGAGTAGTTAGGATGCTTTGATTCACACAAATACTCGAAAAACAAAAGTTTTCAATTTTGGCCAGAACCACAAGGGGGGACCATTACAGCTTTTTCCATTTTTGATTGCCTCAGAAACTCATGTCAATCATATCAACCATACATAAACCAAACATAACCGTTAATATATAAGTGAAATGAGTAGTTAGGATGCTTTGATTCGCCCAAATACTCGAAGAACAAAAGTTTTCAATTATTGCCAGAACCACAAGGGGGGACCCTTACAGCTTTTTCCAATTTTTGATTGCCTCAGAAACTCATGTAAATCATATCAACCATATATAAACCAAACATAAATTTAATATATAAGTGAAATGAGTAGTTAGGATGCTTTTATTCGCCCAAATACTCGAAGAACAAAAGTTTTCAATTATTGCCAGAACCACAAGGGGGGACCCTTACAGCTTTTTCCAATTTTTGATTGCCTCAGAAACTCATGTAAATCATATCAACCATACATAAACCAAACATAAATTTAATATATAAGTGAAATGAGTAGTTAGGATGCTTTTATTCGCCCAAATACTCGAAGAACAAAAGTTTTCAATTATTGCCAGAACCACAAGGGGGGACCCTTACAGCTTTTTCCAATTTTTGATTGCCTCAAAAACTCATGTAACTCGTATCAACCATACATAAACCAAAAATAATCATTAATATATAAGTGAAATGAGTTGTTAGGATGCTTTGAGTCCCCCAAATACTCGAAGAACAAAAGTTTTCAATTTTTACCAGAACCACAAGGGGGGACCCTTACAGCTTTTTCCAATTTTAGATTGCCTCAGAAACTCATGTAAATCATATCAACCATACGTAAACCAAACATAATCGCTAATATATAAGTAAAATGAATAGTTAGGATGCTTTGATTCGCCCAAATACTCGAAGAACAAAAGTTTTCAATTTTTGCCAGACCCACAAGGGGGGACCCTTACAACTTTTTCCAATTTTTGATTGACTCAGGAACTCATATAAATCATATCAACCATACATAAACCAAACCTAATTGTTAATATATATGTGAAATGAGTAGTTAGGATGCTTTGATTCACACAAATACTCGAAAAACAAAAGTTTTCAATTTTGGCCAGAACCACAAGGGGGGACCATTACAGCTTTTTCCATTTTTGATTGCCTCAGAAACTCATGTAAATCATATCAACCATACATAAACCAAACATAACCGTTAATATATAAGTGAAATGAGTAGTTAGGATGCTTTGATTCGCCCAAATACTCGAAGAACAAAAGTTTTCAATTATTGCCAGAACCACAAGGGGGGACCCTTACAGCTTTTTCCAATTTTTGATTGCCTCAGAAACTCATGTAAATCATATCAACCATACATAAACCAAACATAAATTTAATATATAAGTGAAATGAGTAGTTAGGATGCTTTTATTCGCCCAAATACTCGAAGAACAAAAGTTTTCAATTATTGCCAGAACCACAAGGGGGGACCCTTACAGCTTTTTCCAATTTTTGATTGCCTCAAAAACTCATGTAACTCGTATCAACCATACATAAACCAAAAATAATCATTAATATATAAGTGAAATGAGTTGTTAGGATGCTTTGAGTCCCCCAAATACTCGAAGAACAAAAGTTTTCAATTTTTGCCAGAACCACAAGGGGGGACCCTTACAGCTTTTTCCAATTTTAGATTGCCTCAGAAACTCATGTAAATCATATCAACCATACGTAAACCAAACATAATCGCTAATATATAAGTAAAATGAATAGTTAGGATGCTTTGATTCGCCCAAATACTCGAAGAACAAAAGTTTTCAATTTTTGCCAGACCCACAAGGGGGGACCCTTACAACTTTTTCCAATTTTTAATTGACTCAGGAACTCATATAAATCATATCAACCATACATAAACCAAACCTAATTGTTAATATATATGTGAAATGAGTAGTTAGGATGCTTTGATTCACACAAATACTCGAAAAACAAAAGTTTTCAATTTTGGCCAGAACCACAAGGGGGGACCATTACAGCTTTTTCCATTTTTGATTGCCTCAGAAACTCATGTCAATCATATCAACCATACATAAACCAAACATAACCGTTAATATATAAGTGAAATGAGTAGTTAGGATGCTTTGATTCGCCCAAATACTCGAAGAACAAAAGTTTTCAATTATTGCCAGAACCACAAGGGGGGACCCTTACAGCTTTTTCCAATTTTTGATTGCCTAAGAAACTCATGTAAATCATATCAACCATACATAAACCAAACATAAATTTAATATATAAGTGAAATGAGTAGTTAGGATGCTTTTATTCGCCCAAATACTCGAAGAACAAAAGTTTTCAATTATTGCCAGAACCATAAGGGGGGACCCTTACAGCTTTTTCCAATTTTTGATTGCCTCAAAAACTCATGTAACTCGTATCAACGATACATAAACCAAAAATAATCATTAATATATAAGTGAAATGAGTTGTTAGGATGCTTTGAGTCGCCCAAATGCTCGAAGAACAAAAGTTTTCAATTTTTGCCAGAACCACAATGGGGGACCCTTACAGCTTTTTCCAATTTTAGATTGCCTCAGAAACTCATGTAAATCATATCAACCATACGTAAACCAAACATAATCGCAAATATATAAGTAAAATGAATAGTTAGGATGCTTTGATTCACCCAAATACTCGAAGAACAAAAGTTTTCAATTTTTGCCAGAACCACAAGGGGGGACCCTTACAACTTTTTCCAATTTTTGATTGCCTCAGGAACTCATGTAAATCATATCAACCATACATAAACCAAACCTAATCGTTAATAAATAAGTGAAATGAGTAGTTAGGATGCTTTGATTCACCCAAATACTCCAAAAACAAAAGTTTTCAATTTTGGTCAGAACCACAAGGGGGGATCCTTACAGCTTTTTCCATTTTTGATTGCCTCAGAAACTCATGTAAATGATATCAACCATACATAAACCAAACATAATCGTTAATATATAAGTGAAATGAGTAGTTAGGATGCTTTGATTCGCCCAAATACTCGAAGAACAAAAGTTTTCAATTTTTGCCAGAACCACAAGAGGGGACCCTTACAGCTTTTTCCAATTTTTGATTGCCTCAGAAACTCTTGTAAATCATATCAACCATATATAAACCAAACATAATCGTTAATATATAAGTGAAATAAGTAGTAAGGATGCTTTGATTCGCCCAAATACTCGAAGAACAAAAGTTTTCAATTTTTGCCAGAACCATAAGGGGGGACCCTTACAGCTTTTTCCAATTTTTGATTGCCTCAGGAACTCATGTAAATCATATCAACCATACATAAACCAAACCTAATCGTTAATAAATAAGTGAAATGAGTAGTTAGGATGCTTTGATTCACCCAAATACTCCAAAAACAAAAGGTTTCAATTTTGGCCAGAACCACAAGGGGGGATCCTTATAGCTTTTTCCATTTTTGATTGCCTCAGAAACTCATGTAAATGATATCAACCATACATAAACCAAACATAATCGTTAATATATAAGTGAAATGAGTAGTTAGGATGCTTTGATTCGCCCAAATACTCGAAGAACAAAAGTTTTCAATTTTTGCCAGAACCACAAGAGGGGACCCTTACAGCTTTTTCCAATTTTTGATTGCCTCAGAAACTCTTGTAAATCATATCAACCATATATAAACCAAACATAATCGTTAATATATAAGTGAAATAAGTAGTAAGGACGCTTTGATTCGCCCAAATACTCGAAGAACAAAAGTTTTCAATTTTTGCCAGAACCATAAGGGGGGACCCTTACAGCTTTTTCCAATTTTTGATTGCCTCAGAAACTCATGTAAATCATATCAACCATACATAAACCAAACATAATCGTTAATATATAAGTGAAATGAGTTGTTAGGATGCTTTGATTCGCCCAAATACTCGAAGAACAAAAGTTTTCAATTTTGGCCAGAACCACAAGGGGGGACCCTTACAGCTTTTTTCCATTTTTGATTGCCTCAGAAACTCATGTAAATCATATCAGCTACACATAAACCAAACATAATCGTTAATATATAAGTGAAATAAGTGGTTAGGATGCTTTGATTCGCCCAAATACTAGAAGAACAAAAGTTTTCAATTTTTGCCAGAACCACAAGGGGGGACCCTTACAGCTTTTTCCAGTTTTTGATTGCCTCAGAAACTCATTTAAATCATATCAACCATACACAAACCAAACATAATCGTTAATATATAAGTGAAATGAGTAGTTAGGATGCTTTTATTCGCCCAAATACAACTTTTTCCAATTTTTGATTGCCTCAGAAACTCATGTAAATCATATCAACCATACATAAACCAAACATAATCGTTAATATATAAGTGAAATGAGTAGTTAGGATGCTTTTATTCGCCCAAATACTAGAAGAACAAAAGTTTTCAATTTTTGCCAGAACCACAAGGGGGGACCCTTACAGCTTTTTCCAATTTTTGATTGCCTCAGGAACTCATGTAAATCTTATCAACAATACATAAACCAAACCTAATCGTTAATATATAAGTGAAATGAGTAGTTAGGATGCTTTGATTCGCCCAAATACTCGAAAAACAAAAGTTTTCAATTTTGGCCAGAACCACAAGGGGGGATCCTTACAGCTTTTTCCATTTTTGATTGCCTCAGAAACTCATGTAAATCATATCAACCATACATAAACCAAACATAATCGTTAATATATAAGTGAAATAAGTAGTTAGGATGCTTTGATTCGCCCAAATACTCGAAGAACAAAAGTTTTCAATTTTTGCAAGAACCACAAGGGGGGACCCTTACAGCTTTTTCCAATTTTTGATTGCCTCAGAAACTCATGTAAATCATATCAACCATACATAAACCAAACATAATCGTTAATATATAAGTGAAATGAGTAGTTAGGATGCTTTTATTCGCCCAAATACTAGAAGAACAAAAGTTTTCAATTTTTGCCAGAACCACAAGGGGGGACCCTTACAGCTTTTTCCAATTTTTGATTGCCTCAGGAACTCATGTAAATCTTATCAACAATACATAAACCAAACCTAATCGTTAATATATAAGTGAAATGAGTAGTTAGGATGCTTTGATTCGCCCAAATACTCGAAAAACAAAAGTTTTCAATTTTGGCCAGAACCACAAGGGGGGATCCTTACAGCTTTTTCCATTTTTGATTGCCTCAGAAACTCTTGTAAATCATATCAACCATACATAAACCAAACATAATCGTTAATATATAAGTGAAATAAGTAGTTAGGATGCTTTGATTCACCTAAATACTCGAAAAACAAAAGTTTTCAATTTTGGCCAGAACCACAAGGGGGACCCTTACAGCTTTTTCCATTTTTAATTGCCTCAGAAACTCATGTAAATCATATCAACCATACATAAACCAAACATAATCGTTAATATATAAGTGAAATAAGTGGTTAGGATGCTTTGCTTCGCCCAAATACTAGAAGAACAAAAGTTTTCAATTTTTGCCAGAACCACAAGGGGGGACCCTTACAGCTTTTTCCAGTTTTTGATTGCCTCAGAAACTCATTTAAATCATATCAACCATACACAAACCAAACATAATCGTTAATATATAAGTAAAATGAGTAGTTAGGATGCTTTGATTCGCCCAAATACAGCTTTTTCCAATTTTTGATTGCCTCAGGAACTCATGTAAATCATATCAACCATACATAAACCAAACCTAATCGTTAATAAATAAGTGAAATGAGTAGTTAGGATGCTTTGATTCACCCAAATACTCCAAAAACAAAAGTTTTCAATTTTGGCCAGAACCACAAGGGGGGATCCTTACAGCTTTTTCCATTTTTGATTGCCTCAGAAACTCATGTAAATCATATCAACCATACATAAACCAAACATAATCGTTAATATATAAGTGAAATGAGTAGTTAGGATGCTTTGATTCGCCCAAATACTCGAAGAACAAAAGTTTTCAATTTTTGCCAGAACCACAAGAGGGGACCCTTACAGCTTTTTCCATTTTTGATTGCCTCAGAAACTCATGTAAATCATATCAACCATACATAAACCAAACATAATCGTTAATATATAAGTGAAATGAGTAGTTAGGATGCTTTGATTCGCCCAAATACTAAAAGAACGAAAGTTTTCAATTTTTGCCAGAACCACAAGGGGGGACCCTTACAGCTTTTTCCAATTTTTGATTGCCTCAGAAACTCATGTAAATCATATCAACCATACATAAACCAAACATAATCGTTAATATATAAGTGAAATGAGTAGTTAGGATGCTTTTATTCGCCCAAATACTAGAAGAACAAAAGTTTTCAATTTTTGCCAGAACCACAAGGGGGGACCCTTACAGCTTTTTCCAATTTTTGATTGCCTCAGGAACTCATGTAAATCTTATCAACAATACATAAACCAAACCTAATCGTTAATATATAAGTGAAATGAGTAGTTAGGATGCTTTGATTCGCCCAAATACTCGAAAAACAACAGTTTTCAATTTTGGCCAGAACCACAAGGGGGGATCCTTACAGCTTTTTCCATTTTTGATTGCCTCAGAAACTCTTATAAATCATATCAACCATACATAAACCAAACATAATCGTTAATATATAAGTGAAATAAGTAGTTAGGATGCTTCGATTCGCCCAAATACTCGAAGAACAAAAGTTTTCAATTTTTGCCAGAACCACAAGGGGGGACCCTTACAGCTTTTTCCAATTTTTGATTGCCTCAGAAACTCATGTAAATCATATCAACCATACATAAACCAAACATAATCGTTAATATATAAGTGAAATAAGTAGTTAGGAGGCTTTGATTCGCCCAAATACTCGAAGAACAAAAGTTTTCAATTTTTGCCAGAACCACAAGAGGCGACCCTTATAGGTTTTTTCAATTTTTGATTGCCTCAGGAACTCATGTAAATCATATCAACCATACATAAACCAAACCTAATTGTTAATATATATGTGAAATGAGTAGTTAGGATGCTTTGATTCACACAAATACTCGAAAAACAAAAGTTTTCAATTTTGGCCAGAACCACAAGGGGGGACCATTACAGCTTTTTCCATTTTTGATTGCCTCAGAAACTCATGTAAATCATATCTACCATACATACCAAACATAATCGTTAACATATAAGTGAAATGAGTAGTTAGGAAGCTTTGATTCGCCCAAATACTCGAAGAACAAAAGTTTTCAATTATTGCCAGAACCACAAGCTGGGACCCTTACAGCTTTTTCCAATTTTTGATTGCCTCAGAAACTCACGTAAATCATATCAACCATACATAAACTAAACATAATCGTTAATATATAAGTGAAATGAGTAGTTAGGATGCTTTTATTCGCCCAAATACTCGAAGAACAAAAGTTCTCAATTATTGCCAGAACCACAAGGGGGGACCCTTATAGCTTTTTCCAATTTTTGATTGCCTCAAAAACTCATGCAACTCGTATCAACCATACATAAAATAAAAATAATCATTAATATATAAGTGAAATGAGTTCTTAGGATGCTTTGAGTCGCCCAAATACTCGAAGAACAAAAGTTTTCAATTTTTGCCAGAACCACAAGCTGGGACCCTTACAGCTTTTTCCAATTTTTGATTGCCTCAGAAACTCATGTAAATCATATCAACCATACACAAACTAAACATAATCGTTAATATATAAGTGAAATGAGTAGTTAGGATGCTTTGATTCGCCCAAATACTCGAAGAACAAAAGTTTTCAATTTTTGCCAGAACCACAAGCTGGGACCCTTACAGCTTTTTCCAATTTTTGATTGCCTCAGAAACTCATGTAAATCATATCAACCATACATAAACTAAACATAATCGTTAATATATAAGTGAAATGAGTAGTTAGGATGCTTTTATTCGCCCAAATACTCGAAGAACAAAAGTTCTCAATTATTGCCAGAACCACAAGGGGGGACCCTTATAGCTTTTTCCAATTTTTGATTGCCTCAAAAACTCATGTAACTCGTATCAACCATACATAAATTAAAAATAATCATTAATATATAAGTGAAATGAGTTGTTGGGATGCTTTGAGTCGCCCAAATACTCGAAGAACAAAAGTTTTCAATTTTTGCCAGAACCACAAGCTGGGACCCTTACAGCTTTTTTCAATTTTTGATTGCCTCAGGAACTCATGTAAATCATATCAACCATACATAAACCAAACATAATCGTTAATATATAAGTGAAATGAGTAGTTAGGATGCTTTGATTCGCCCAAATACTCGAAGAACAAAAGTTTTCAATTTTTGCCAGAACCACAAGAGGGGACCCTTATAGCTTTTTCCATTTTTGATTGCCTCAGAAACTCATGTAAATCATATCAACCATACATAAACCAAACATAATCGTTAATATATAAGTGAAATGAGTAGTTAGGATGCTTTGATTCGCCCAAATACTAAAAGAACGAAAGTTTTCAATTTTTGCCAGAACCACAAGGGGGGACCCTTACAGCTTTTTCCAATTTTTGATTGCCTCAGAAACTCATGTAAATCATATCAACCATACATAAACCAAACATAATCGTTAATATATAAGTGAAATGAGTAGTTAGGATGCTTTTATTCGCCCAAATACTAGAAGAACAAAAGTTTTCAATTTTTGCCAGAACCACAAGGGGGGACCCTTACAGCTTTTTCCAATTTTTGATTGCCTCAGGAACTCATGTAAATCTTATCAACAATACATAAACCAAACCTAATCGTTAATATATAAGTGAAATGAGTAGTTAGGATGCTTTGATTCGCCCAAATACTCGAAAAACAACAGTTTTCAATTTTGGCCAGAACCACAAGGGGGGATCCTTACAGCTTTTTCCATTTTTGATTGCCTCAGAAACTCTTATAAATCATATCGACCATACATAAACCAAACATAATCGTTAATATATAAGTGAAATAAGTAGTTAGGATGCTTCGATTCGCCCAAATACTCGAAGAACAAAAGTTTTCAATTTTTGCCAGAACCACAAGGGGGGACCCTTACAGCTTTTTCCAATTTTTGATTGCCTCAGAAACTCATGTAAATCATATCAACCATACATAAACCAAACATAATCGTTAATATATAAGTGAAATAAGTAGTTAGGAGGCTTTGATTCGCCCAAATACTCGAAGAACAAAAGTTTTCAATTTTTGCCAGAACCACAAGAGGCGACCCTTATAGGTTTTTTCAATTTTTGATTGCCTCAGGAACTCATGTAAATCATATCAACCATACATAAACCAAACCTAATTGTTAATATATATGTGAAATGAGTAGTTAGGATGCTTTGATTCGCCCAAATACTCGAAAAACAACAGTTTTCAATTTTGGCCAGAACCACAAGGGGGGATCCTTACAGCTTTTTCCATTTTTGATTGCCTCAGAAACTCTTATAAATCATATCAACCATACATAAACCAAACATAATCGTTAATATATAAGTGAAATAAGTAGTTAGGATGCTTCGATTCGCCCAAATACTCGAAGAACAAAAGTTTTCAATTTTTGCCAGAACCACAAGGGGGGACCCTTACAGCTTTTTCCAATTTTTGATTGCCTCAGAAACTCATGTAAATCATATCAACCATACATAAACCAAACATAATCGTTAATATATAAGTGAAATAAGTAGTTAGGAGGCTTTGATTCGCCCAAATACTCGAAGAACAAAAGTTTTCAATTTTTGCCAGAACCACAAGAGGCGACCCTTATAGGTTTTTTCAATTTTTGATTGCCTCAGGAACTCATGTAAATCATATCAACCATACATAAACCAAACCTAATTGTTAATATATATGTGAAATGAGTAGTTAGGATGCTTTGATTCACACAAATACTCGAAAAACAAAAGTTTTCAATTTTGGCCAGAACCACAAGGGGGGACCATTACAGCTTTTTCCATTTTTGATTGCCTCAGAAACTCATGTAAATCATATCTACCATACATACCAAACATAATCGTTAACATATAAGTGAAATGAGTAGTTAGGAAGCTTTGATTCGCCCAAATACTCGAAGAACAAAAGTTTTCAATTATTGCCAGAACCACAAGCTGGGACCCTTACAGCTTTTTCCAATTTTTGATTGCCTCAGAAACTCATGTAAATCATATCAACCATACATAAACTAAACATAATCGTTAATATATAAGTGAAATGAGTAGTTAGGATGCTTTTATTCGCCCAAATACTCGAAGAACAAAAGTTCTCAATTATTGCCAGAACCACAAGGGGGGACCCTTATAGCTTTTTCCAATTTTTGATTGCCTCAAAAACTCATGTAACTCGTATCAACCATACATAAAATAAAAATAATCATTAATATATAAGTGAAATGAGTTGTTAGGATGCTTTGAGTCGCCCAAATACTCGAAGAACAAAAGTTTTCAATTTTTGCCAGAACCACAAGGGGGGACCCTTACAACTTTTTCCAAATTTTTATTGCCTCAGAAACTCATGTAAATCATATCATCCATACATAAACCAAACATAATCGTTAATATATAAGTGAAATAAGTGGTTAGGATGCTTTGATTCACCCAAATACTAGAAGAACAAAAGTTTTCAATTTTTGCAGAACCACAAGGGGGGACCCTTACAGCTTTTTCCAATTTTTAATTGCCTCAGGAACTCATGTAAATCATATCAACCATACATAAACCAAACCTAATCGTTAATGTATAAGTGAAATGAGTAGTTACGATGCTTTGATTCACCTAAATACTCGAAAAACAAAAGTTTTCAATTTTGGCCAGAACCACAAGGGGGGACCCTTACAGCTTTTTCCATTTTTAATTGCCTCAGAAACTCATGTAAATCATATCAACCATACATAAACCAAACATAATCGTTAATATATAAGTGAAATAAGTGGTTAGGATGCTTTGCTTCGCCCAAATACTAGAAGAACAAAAGTTTTCAATTTTTGCCAGAACCACAAGGGGGGACCCTTACAGCTTTTTCCAGTTTTTGATTGCCTCAGAAACTCATTTAAATCATATCAACCATACACAAACCAAACATAATCGTTAATATATAAGTAAAATGAGTAGTTAGGATGCTTTGATTCGCCCAAATACAGCTTTTTCCAATTTTTGATTGCCTCAGGAACTCATGTAAATCATATCAACCATACATAAACCAAACCTAATCGTTAATAAATAAGTGAAATGAGTAGTTAGGATGCTTTGATTCACCCAAATACTCCAAAAACAAAACTTTTCAATTTTGGCCAGAACCACAAGGGGGGATCCTTACAGCTTTTTCCATTTTTGATTGCCTCAGAAACTCATGTAAATCATATCAACCATACATAAACCAAACATAATCGTTAATATATAAGTGAAATGAGTAGTTAGGATGCTTTGATTCGCCCAAATACTCGAAGAACAAAAGTTTTCAATTTTTGCCAGAACCACAAGAGGGGACCCTTACAGCTTTTTCCATTTTTGATTGCCTCAGAAACTCATGTAAATCATATCAACCATACATAAACCAAACATAATCGTTAATATATAAGTGAAATGAGTAGTTAGGATGCTTTGATTCGCCCAAATACTAAAAGAACGAAAGTTTTCAATTTTTGCCAGAACCACAAGGGGGGACCCTTACAGCTTTTTCCAATTTTTGATTGCCTCAGAAACTCATGTAAATCATATCAACCATACATAAACCAAACATAATCGTTAATATATAAGTGAAATGAGTAGTTAGGATGCTTTTATTCGCCCAAATACTAGAAGAACAAAAGTTTTCAATTTTTGCCAGAACCACAAGGGGGGACCCTTACAGCTTTTTCCAATTTTTGATTGCCTCAGGAACTCATGTAAATCTTATCAACAATACATAAACCAAACCTAATCGTTAATATATAAGTGAAATGAGTAGTTAGGATGCTTTGATTCGCCCAAATACTCGAAAAACAACAGTTTTCAATTTTGGCCAGAACCACAAGGGGGGATCCTTACAGCTTTTTCCATTTTTGATTGCCTCAGAAACTCTTATAAATCATATCAACCATACATAAACCAAACATAATCGTTAATATATAAGTGAAATAAGTAGTTAGGATGCTTCGATTCGCCCAAATACTCGAAGAACAAAAGTTTTCAATTTTTGCCAGAACCACAAGGGGGGACCCTTACAGCTTTTTCCAATTTTTGATTGCCTCAGAAACTCATGTAAATCATATCAACCATACATAAACCAAACATAATCGTTAATATATAAGTGAAATAAGTAGTTAGGAGGCTTTGATTCGCCCAAATACTCGAAGAACAAAAGTTTTCAATTTTTGCCAGAACCACAAGAGGCGACCCTTATAGGTTTTTTCAATTTTTGATTGCCTCAGGAACTCATGTAAATCATATCAACCATACATAAACCAAACCTAATTGTTAATATATATGTGAAATGAGTAGTTAGGATGCTTTGATTCACACAAATACTCGAAAAACAAAAGTTTTCAATTTTGGCCAGAACCACAAGGGGGGACCATTACAGCTTTTTCCATTTTTGATTGCCTCAGAAACTCATGTAAATCATATCTACCATACATACCAAACATAATCGTTAACATATAAGTGAAATGAGTAGTTAGGAAGCTTTGATTCGCCCAAATACTCGAAGAACAAAAGTTTTCAATTATTGCCAGAACCACAAGCTGGGACCCTTACAGCTTTTTCCAATTTTTGATTGCCTCAGAAACTCATGTAAATCATATCAACCATACATAAACTAAACATAATCGTTAATATATAAGTGAAATGAGTAGTTAGGATGCTTTTATTCGCCCAAATACTCGAAGAACAAAAGTTCTCAATTATTGCCAGAACCACAAGGGGGGACCCTTATAGCTTTTTCTAATTTTTGATTGCCTCAAAAACTCATGCAACTCGTATCAACCATACATAAAATAAAAATAATCATTAATATATAAGTGAAATGAGTTCTTAGGATGCTTTGAGTCGCCCAAATACTCGAAGAACAAAAGTTTTCAATTTTTGCCAGAACCACAAGCTGGGACCCTTACAGCTTTTTCCAATTTTTGATTGCCTCAGAAACTAATGTAAATCATATCAACCATACACAAACTAAACATAATCGTTAATATATAAGTGAAATGAGTAGTTAGGATGCTTTGATTCGCCCAAATACTCGAAGAACAAAAGTTTTCAATTTTTGCCAGAACCACAAGCTGGGACCCTTACAGCTTTTTCCAATTTTTGATTGCCTCAGAAACTCATGTAAATCATATCAACCATACATAAACTAAACATAATCGTTAATATATAAGTGAAATGAGTAGTTAGGATGCTTTTATTCGCCCAAATACTCGAAGAACAAAAGTTCTCAATTATTGCCAGAACCACAAGGGGGGACCCTTATAGCTTTTTCCAATTTTTGATTGCCTCAAAAACTCATGTAACTCGTATCAACCATACATAAATTAAAAATAATCATTAATATATAAGTGAAATGAGTTGTTAGGATGCTTTGAGTCGCCCAAATACTCGAAGAACAAAAGTTTTCAATTTTTGCCAGAACCACAAGCTGGGACCCTTACAGCTTTTTTCAATTTTTGATTGCCTCAGGAACTCATGTAAATCATATCAACCATACATAAACCAAACATAATCGTTAATATATAAGTGAAATGAGTAGTTAGGATGCTTTGATTCGCCCAAATACTCGAAGAACAAAAGTTTTCAATTTTTGCCAGAACCACAAGAGGGGACCCTTATAGCTTTTTCCATTTTTGATTGCCTCAGAAACTCATGTAAATCATATCAACCATACATAAACCAAACATAATCGTTAATATATAAGTGAAATGAGTAGTTAGGATGCTTTGATTCGCCCAAATACTAAAAGAACGAAAGTTTTCAATTTTTGCCAGAACCACAAGGGGGGACCCTTACAGCTTTTTCCAATTTTTGATTGCCTCAGAAACTCATGTAAATCATATCAACCATACATAAACCAAACATAATCGTTAATATATAAGTGAAATGAGTAGTTAGGATGCTTTTATTCGCCCAAATACTAGAAGAACAAAAGTTTTCAATTTTTGCCAGAACCACAAGGGGGGACCCTTACAGCTTTTTCCAATTTTTGATTGCCTCAGGAACTCATGTAAATCTTATCAACAATACATAAACCAAACCTAATCGTTAATATATAAGTGAAATGAGTAGTTAGGATGCTTTGATTCGCCCAAATACTCGAAAAACAACAGTTTTCAATTTTGGCCAGAACCACAAGGGGGGATCCTTACAGCTTTTTCCATTTTTGATTGCCTCAGAAACTCTTATAAATCATATCAACCATACATAAACCAAACATAATCGTTAATATATAAGTGAAATAAGTAGTTAGGATGCTTCGATTCGCCCAAATACTCGAAGAACAAAAGTTTTCAATTTTTGCCAGAACCACAAGGGGGGACCCTTACAGCTTTTTCCAATTTTTGATTGCCTCAGAAACTCATGTAAATCATATCAACCATACATAAACCAAACATAATCGTTAATATATAAGTGAAATAAGTAGTTAGGAGGCTTTGATTCGCCCAAATACTCGAAGAACAAAAGTTTTCAATTTTTGCCAGAACCACAAGAGGCGACCCTTATAGGTTTTTTCAATTTTTGATTGCCTCAGGAACTCATGTAAATCATATCAACCATACATAAACCAAACCTAATTGTTAATATATATGTGAAATGAGTAGTTAGGATGCTTTGATTCACACAAATACTCGAAAAACAAAAGTTTTCAATTTTGGCCAGAACCACAAGGGGGGACCATTACAGCTTTTTCCATTTTTGATTGCCTCAGAAACTCATGTAAATCATATCTACCATACATACCAAACATAATCGTTAACATATAAGTGAAATGAGTAGTTAGGAAGCTTTGATTCGCCCAAATACTCGAAGAACAAAAGTTTTCAATTATTGCCAGAACCACAAGCTGGGACCCTTACAGCTTTTTCCAATTTTTGATTGCCTCAGAAACTCATGTAAATCATATCAACCATACATAAACTAAACATAATCGTTAATATATAAGTGAAATGAGTAGTTAGGATGCTTTTATTCGCCCAAATACTCGAAGAACAAAAGTTCTCAATTATTGCCAGAACCACAAGGGGGGACCCTTATAGCTTTTTCCAATTTTTGATTGCCTCAAAAACTCATGCAACTCGTATCAACCATACATAAAATAAAAATAATCATTAATATATAAGTGAAATGAGTTCTTAGGATGCTTTGAGTCGCCCAAATACTCGAAGAACAAAAGTTTTCAATTTTTGCCAGAACCACAAGCTGGGACCCTTACAGCTTTTTCCAATTTTTGATTGCCTCAGAAACTAATGTAAATCATATCAACCATACACAAACTAAACATAATCGTTAATATATAAGTGAAATGAGTAGTTAGGATGCTTTGATTCGCCCAAATACTCGAAGAACAAAAGTTTTCAATTTTTGCCAGAACCACAAGCTGGGACCCTTACAGCTTTTTCCAATTTTTGATTGCCTCAGAAACTCATGTAAATCATATCAACCATACATAAACTAAACATAATCGTTAATATATAAGTGAAATGAGTAGTTAGGATGCTTTTATTCGCCCAAATACTCGAAGAACAAAAGTTCTCAATTATTGCCAGAACCACAAGGGGGGACCCTTATAGCTTTTTCCAATTTTTGATTGCCTCAAAAACTCATGTAACTCGTATCAACCATACATAAATTAAAAATAATCATTAATATATAAGTGAAATGAGTTGTTAGGATGCTTTGAGTCGCCCAAATACTCGAAGAACAAAAGTTTTCAATTTTTGCCAGAACCACAAGCTGGGACCCTTACAGCTTTTTTCAATTTTTGATTGCCTCAGGAACTCATGTAAATCATATCAACCATACATAAACCAAACATAATCGTTAATATATAAGTGAAATGAGTAGTTAGGATGCTTTGATTCGCCCAAATACTCGAAGAACAAAAGTTTTCAATTTTTGCCAGAACCACAAGAGGGGACCCTTATAGCTTTTTCCATTTTTGATTGCCTCAGAAACTCATGTAAATCATATCAACCATACATAAACCAAACATAATCGTTAATATATAAGTGAAATGAGTAGTTAGGATGCTTTGATTCGCCCAAATACTAAAAGAACGAAAGTTTTCAATTTTTGCCAGAACCACAAGGGGGGACCCTTACAGCTTTTTCCAATTTTTGATTGCCTCAGAAACTCATGTAAATCATATCAACCATACATAAACCAAACATAATCGTTAATATATAAGTGAAATGAGTAGTTAGGATGCTTTTATTCGCCCAAATACTAGAAGAACAAAAGTTTTCAATTTTTGCCAGAACCACAAGGGGGGACCCTTACAGCTTTTTCCAATTTTTGATTGCCTCAGGAACTCATGTAAATCTTATCAACAATACATAAACCAAACCTAATCGTTAATATATAAGTGAAATGAGTAGTTAGGATGCTTTGATTCGCCCAAATACTCGAAAAACAACAGTTTTCAATTTTGGCCAGAACCACAAGGGGGGATCCTTACAGCTTTTTCCATTTTTGATTGCCTCAGAAACTCTTATAAATCATATCAACCATACATAAACCAAACATAATCGTTAATATATAAGTGAAATAAGTAGTTAGGATGCTTCGATTCGCCCAAATACTCGAAGAACAAAAGTTTTCAATTTTTGCCAGAACCACAAGGGGGGACCCTTACAGCTTTTTCCAATTTTTGATTGCCTCAGAAACTCATGTAAATCATATCAACCATACATAAACCAAACATAATCGTTAATATATAAGTGAAATAAGTAGTTAGGAGGCTTTGATTCGCCCAAATACTCGAAGAACAAAAGTTTTCAATTTTTGCCAGAACCACAAGAGGCGACCCTTATAGGTTTTTTCAATTTTTGATTGCCTCAGGAACTCATGTAAATCATATCAACCATACATAAACCAAACCTAATTGTTAATATATATGTGAAATGAGTAGTTAGGATGCTTTGATTCACACAAATACTCGAAAAACAAAAGTTTTCAATTTTGGCCAGAACCACAAGGGGGGACCATTACAGCTTTTTCCATTTTTGATTGCCTCAGAAACTCATGTAAATCATATCTACCATACATACCAAACATAATCGTTAACATATAAGTGAAATGAGTAGTTAGGAAGCTTTGATTCGCCCAAATACTCGAAGAACAAAAGTTTTCAATTATTGCCAGAACCACAAGCTGGGACCCTTACAGCTTTTTCCAATTTTTGATTGCCTCAGAAACTCATGTAAATCATATCAACCATACATAAACTAAACATAATCGTTAATATATAAGTGAAATGAGTAGTTAGGATGCTTTTATTCGCCCAAATACTCGAAGAACAAAAGTTCTCAATTATTGCCAGAACCACAAGGGGGGACCCTTATAGCTTTTTCCAATTTTTGATTGCCTCAAAAACTCATGTAACTCGTATCAACCATACATAAAATAAAAATAATCATTAATATATAAGTGAAATGAGTTGTTAGGATGCTTTGAGTCGCCCAAATACTCGAAGAACAAAAGTTTTCAATTTTTGCCAGAACCACAAGGGGGGACCCTTACAACTTTTTCCAAATTTTTATTGCCTCAGAAACTCATGTAAATCATATCATCCATACATAAACCAAACATAATCGTTAATATATAAGTGAAATAAGTGGTTAGGATGCTTTGATTCACCCAAATACTAGAAGAACAAAAGTTTTCAATTTTTGCCAGAACCACAAGGGGGGACCCTTACAGCTTTTTCCAAATTTTGATTGCCTCAGAAACTCATGTAAATCATATCAACCATACATAAACCAAATATAATTGTAAATATATTTGTGAAATGAGTAGTTAGGATGCTTTTATTCGCCCAAATACAGCTTTTTCCAATTTTTGATTGCCTCAGGAACTCATGTAAATCATATCAACCATATATAAACCAAACCTAATCGTTAATAAATAAGTGAAATGAGTAGTTAGGATGCTTTGATTCACCCAAATACTCCAAAAACAAAAGTTTTCAATTTTGGCCAGAACAACAAGGGGGGATCCTTACAGCTTTTTCCATTTTTGATTGCCTCAGAAACTAATGTAAATCATATCAACCATACATAAACCAAACATAATCGTTAATATATAAGTGAAATGAGTTGTTAGGATGCTTTGATTCGCCCAAATACTCGAAGAACAAAAGTTTTCAATTTTTGCCAGAACCACAAGAGGGGACCCTTACAGCTTTTTCCAATTTTTGATTGCCTCAGAAACTCATGTAAATCATATCAACCATATATAAACCAAACATAATCGTTAATATATAAGTGAAATAAGTAGTAAGGATACTTTTATTCGCCCAAATACTCGAAGAACAAAAGTTTTCAATTTTTGCCAGAACCGTAAGGGGGGACCCTTACAGCTTTTTCCAATTTTTGATTGCCTCAGAAACTCATGTAAATCATATCAACCATACATAAACCAAACATAATCGTTAATATATAAGTGAAATGAGTAGTTAGGATGCTTTTATTCGCCCAAATACTAGAAGAACAAAAGTTTTCAATTTTTGCCAGAACCACAAGGGGGGACCCTTACAGCTTTTTCCAATTTTTGATTGCCTCAGGAACTCATGTAAATCTTATCAACAATACATAAACCAAACCTAATCGTTAATATATAAGTGAAATGAGTAGTTAGGATGCTTTGATTCGCCCAAATACTCGAAAAACAACAGTTTTCAATTTTGGCCAGAACCACAAGGGGGGATCCTTACAGCTTTTTCCATTTTTGATTGCCTCAGAAACTCTTATAAATCATATCAACCATACATAAACCAAACATAATCGTTAATATATAAGTGAAATAAGTAGTTAGGATGCTTCGATTCGCCCAAATACTCGAAGAACAAAAGTTTTCAATTTTTGCCAGAACCACAAGGGGGGACCCTTACAGCTTTTTCCAATTTTTGATTGCCTCAGAAACTCATGTAAATCATATCAACCATACATAAACCAAACATAATCGTTAATATATAAGTGAAATAAGTAGTTAGGAGGCTTTGATTCGCCCAAATACTCGAAGAACAAAAGTTTTCAATTTTTGCCAGAACCACAAGAGGCGACCCTTATAGGTTTTTTCAATTTTTGATTGCCTCAGGAACTCATGTAAATCATATCAACCATACATAAACCAAACCTAATTGTTAATATATATGTGAAATGAGTAGTTAGGATGCTTTGATTCACACAAATACTCGAAAAACAAAAGTTTTCAATTTTGGCCAGAACCACAAGGGGGGACCATTACAGCTTTTTCCATTTTTGATTGCCTCAGAAACTCATGTAAATCATATCTACCATACATACCAAACATAATCGTTAACATATAAGTGAAATGAGTAGTTAGGAATCTTTGATTCGCCCAAATACTCGAAGAACAAAAGTTTTCAATTATTGCCAGAACCACAAGCTGGGACCCTTACAGCTTTTTCCAATTTTTGATTGCCTCAGAAACTCATGTAAATCATATCAACCATACATAAACTAAACATAATCGTTAATATATAAGTGAAATGAGTAGTTAGGATGCTTTTATTCGCCCAAATACTCGAAGAACAAAAGTTCTCAATTATTGCCAGAACCACAAGGGGGGACCCTTATAGCTTTTTCCAATTTTTGATTGCCTCAAAAACTCATGTAACTCGTATCAACCATACATAAAATAAAAATAATCAT
This sequence comes from Lantana camara, assembly GCA_037501455.1. Taxonomy (NCBI): domain Eukaryota; kingdom Viridiplantae; phylum Streptophyta; class Magnoliopsida; order Lamiales; family Verbenaceae; genus Lantana; species Lantana camara. The sequence goes on along the minus strand of CM074859.1, from coordinate 109,595,719 downwards.
TAATATATAAGTGAAATGAGTTGTTAGGATGCTTTGAGTCGCCCAAATACTCGAAGAACAAAAGTTTTCAATTTTTGCCAGAACCACAAGGGGGGACCCTTACAACTTTTTCCAAATTTTTATTGCCTCAGAAACTCATGTAAATCATATCATCCATACATAAACCAAACATAATCGTTAATATATAAGTGAAATAAGTGGTTAGGATGCTTTGATTCACCCAAATACTAGAAGAACAAAAGTTTTCAATTTTTGCCAGAACCACAAGGGGGGACCCTTACAGCTTTTTCCAAATTTTGATTGCCTCAGAAACTCATGTAAATCATATCAACCATACATAAACCAAATATAATTGTAAATATATTTGTGAAATGAGTAGTTAGGATGCTTTTATTCGCCCAAATACAGCTTTTTCCAATTTTTGATTGCCTCAGGAACTCATGTAAATCATATCAACCATATATAAACCAAACCTAATCGTTAATAAATAAGTGAAATGAGTAGTTAGGATGCTTTGATTCACCCAAATACTCCAAAAACAAAAGTTTTCAATTTTGGCCAGAACAACAAGGGGGGATCCTTACAGCTTTTTCCATTTTTGATTGCCTCAGAAACTAATGTAAATCATATCAACCATACATAAACCAAACATAATCGTTAATATATAAGTGAAATGAGTTGTTAGGATGCTTTGATTCGCCCAAATACTCGAAGAACAAAAGTTTTCAATTTTTTCCAGAACCACAAGAGGGGACCCTTACAGCTTTTTCCAATTTTTGATTGCCTCAGAAACTCATGTAAATCATATCAACCATATATAAACCAAACATAATCGTTAATATATAAGTGAAATAAGTAGTAAGGATACTTTTATTCGCCCAAATACTCGAAGAACAAAAGTTTTCAATTTTTGCCAGAACCGTAAGGGGGGACCCTTACAGCTTTTTCTAATTTTTGATTGCCTCAGAAACTCATGTAAATCATATCAACCTTACATAAACTAAACATAATCGAAAATATATAAGTGAAATGAGTAGTTAGGATGCTTTGATTCGCCCAAATACTCGAAGAACAAAAGTTTTCAATTTTGGCCAGAACCACAAAGGGGGACCCTTACAGCTTTTTCCATTTTTGACTGCCTCAGAAACTCATGTAAATCATATCAACCATACATAAACCAAACATAATCATTAATATATAAGTGAAATGAGTAGTTAGGATGCTTTGATTCGCCCAAATACGAGAAGAACAAAAGTTTTCAATTTTTGCCAGAACCACAAGGGGGGACCCTTACAGCTTTTTCCAATTTTTGATTGCCTCAGGAACTCATGTAAATCATATCAACCATACATAAACCAAACCTAATCGTTAATGTATATGTGAAATGAGTAGATAGGATGCTTTGATTCACCCAAATACTCGAAAAACAAAAGTTTTCAATTTTGGCCAGAACCTCAAGGGGGGACCATTACAGCTTTTTCCATTTTTGATTGCCTCAGAAACTCATGTAAATCATATCAACCATACATAAACCAAACATAATCGTTAATATATAAGTGAAATGAGTAGTTAGGATGCTTTGATTCGCCCAAATACTAGAAGAACAAAAGTTTTCAATTTTTGCCAGAACCACAAGGGGGGACCCTTACAGCTTTTTCCAATTTTTGATTGCCTCAGGAACTCATGTAAATCATATCAACCATACATAAACCAAACCTAATCGTTAATATATATGTGAAATGAGTAGTTTTGATGCTTTGATTCGCCCAAATACTCGAAGAACAAAAGTTTTCAATTTTTGCCAGAACCACTAGGGGGGACCCTTACAGCTTTTTCCAATTTTTGATTGCCTCAGAAACTCATGTAAATCATATCAACCATACATAAACCAAACATAATCGTTAATATATAAGTGAAATGAGTAGTTAGGATGCCTTGATTCGCCCAAATACTCGAAGAACAAAAGTTTTCAATTATTGCCAGAACCACAAGGGGGGACCCTTACAGCTTTTTCCAATTTTTGATTGCCTCAAAAACTCATGTAAATCGTATCAACCATACATAAACTAAACATAATCGTTAATATATAAGTGAAATGAGTAGTTAGGATGCTTTTATTCGCCCAAATACTCGAAGAACAAAAGTTTTCAATTATTGCCAGAACCACAAGGGGGGACCCTTACAGCTTTTTCCAATTTTTGATTGCCTAAGAAACTCATGTAAATCATATCAACCATACATAAACCAAACATAAATTTAATATATAAGTGAAAAGAGTAGTTAGGATGCTTTTATTCGCCCAAATACTCGAAGAACAAAAGTTTTCAATTATTGCCAGAACCACAAGGGGGGACCCTTACAGCTTTTTCCAATTTTTGATTGCCTCAAAAACTCATGTAACTCGTATCAACCATACATAAACCAAAAATAATCATTAATATATAAGTGAAATGAGTTGTTAGGATGCTTTGAGTCGCCCAAATACTCGAAGAACAAAAGTTTTCAATTTTTGCGAGAACCACAAGGGGGGACCCTTACAACTTTTTCCAATTTTTGATTGCCTCTGGAACTCATGTGAATCATATCAACCATACATAAACCAAACCTAATTGTTAATATATATGTGAAATGAGTACTTAGGATGCTTTGATTCACACAAATACTCGCAAAACAAAAGTTTTCAATTTTGGCCAGAACCACAAGGGGGGACCATTACAGCTTTTTCCATTTTTGATTGCTTCAAAAACTCATGTAAATCATATCAACCATACATAAACCATACATAATCGTTAATATATAAGTGAAATGAGTAGTTAGGATGCTTTTGTTCGTCCAAATACTCGAAGAACAAAAGTTTTCAATTATTGCCAGAACCACAAGGGGGACCCTTACAGCTTTTTTCAATTTTTGATTGCCTCAGAAACTCTTGTAAATCATATCAACCATGTATAAACCAAACATAATCGTTAATATATAAGCGAAAGAAGTGGTTAGGATGCTTTGATTAGCCCAAATACTCGAAGAACCAAAGTTTTCAACTTTTGCCAGAACCATAAGGGGGGACCCTTACAACTTTTTCCAATTTTTGATTGCCTCAAAAACTCATGTAAATCATATCAACCATACATAAACTAAACATAATCGTTAATATATAAGTGAAATGAGCAGTTTGGATGCTTTGATTCGCCCAAATACTCGAAGAACAAAAGTTTTCAATTTTTGCCAGAACCACGAGGCGGGACCCTTACAGCTTTTCCCAATTTTTGATTGCCTCAGAAACTCATGTAAATCGTATCAACCATGCATAAACCAATCATAATAGTTTATATATAAGTGAAATGAGTAGTGAGGATGCTTTGATTCGCCGAAATACTCGAAGAACAAAAGTTTTCAATTTTGGCCAGAACCACAAGGGGGACCCTTACTGCTTTTTCCATTTTTGATTGCCTCAGAAACTCATGTAAATCATATCAACCATACATAAACCAAACATAATCGTTAATATATATGTGAAATGAGTAGTTAGGATGCTTTGATTCGCCCAAATACACGAAGAACAAAAGTTTTCAAATTTTGCCAGAACCACAAGGGGGGACCCTTAAAGCTTTTTCCATTTTTGATTGGCTCAGAAACTCATGTAAATCATATCAACCATACATATACCAAACATAATCTTTAATATATAAGTGAAATGAGTAGTTAGGATGGTTTGATTCACCGAAATACTCGAAGAACAAAAGTTTTCAATTTTGGCTAGAACCACAAGGGGGGACCCTTACAACTTTTTCCATTTTTGATTGCCTCAGAAACTCATGTAAATCATATCAACCATACATAAACCAAACATAATCGTTAATATATAAGTGAAATGAGTAGTTAGGATGCTTTGATTCGCCCAAATACTCGAAGAACAAAAGTTTTCAATTTTTGCCAGAACCACAAGAGGGGACCCTTACAGCTTTTTCCAATTTTTGATTGCCTCAGAAACTCATGTAAATCATATCAACCGTATATAAACCAAAAATAATCGTTAATATACATGTGAAATAAGTAGTAAGGATGCTTTTATTCGCCCAAATACTCGAAGAACAAAAGTTTTCAATTTTTGCCAGAACCATAAGGGGGGGCCCTTACAACTTTTTCCAATTTTTGATTGCCTCAAAAACTCATGTAACTCGTATCAACCATACATAAAATAAAAATAATCATTAATATATAAGTGAAATGAGTAGTTAGGATGCTTTGATTCACCCAAATACTCGAAGAACAAAAGTTTTCAATTTTGGCCAGAACCACAAAGGGGGACCCTTACAGCTTTTTCTAATTTTTGATTGCCTCAGAAACTCATGTAAATCATATCAACCATACATAAACTAAACATAATCGATAATATATAAGTGAAATGAGTAGTTAGGATGCTTTGATTCTCCCAAATACTCGAAGAACAAAAGTTTTCAATTTTGGCCAGAACCATAAGGGGGGACCCTTACAGCTTTTTCCATTTTTGATTGCCTCAGAAACTCATGTAAATCATATCAACCATACATAAACCAGACATAATCGTTAATATATAAGTGAAATGAGTAGTTAGGATGCTTTGATTCGCCCAAATACTAGAAGAACAAAAGTTTTCAATTTTTGCCAGAACCACAAGGGGGGACCCTTACAGCTTTTTCCAATTTCTGATTGCCTCCGGAACTCATGTAAATCATATCAACCATACATAAACCAAACCTAATCGTTAATATATATGTGAAATGTGTAGTTAGGATGCTTTCATTCACCCAAATACTCGAAAAAGAAAAGTTTTCAATTTTGGCCAGAACCACAAGGGGGGACCATTACAGCTTTTTCCATTTTTGATTGCCTCAGATACTCATGTAAATCATATCAACCATACATAAACCAAACATGATCGTTAATATATAAGTGAAATGAGTAGTTATGATGCCTTGATTCGCCCAAATACTAGAAGAACAAAAGTTTTCAATTTTTGCCAGAACCACAAGGGGGGACCCTTACAGCTTTTCCCAATTTTTGATTGCCTCAGGAACTCATGTAAATCTTATCAACCATACATAAACCAAACCTAATCGTTAATATATATGTGAAATGAGTAGTTAGGATGCTTTGATTCGCCCAAATACTCGAAGAACAAAAGTTTTCAATTTTTTCCAGAACCACAAGGGGGGACCCTTACAGCTTTTTCCAATTTGTGATTGCCTCAGAAACTCATGTAAATCATATCAACCATACATAAACCAAACATAATCGTTAATATATAAGTGAAATGAGTAGTTAGGATGCTTTGATTCGCCCAAGTACTCGAAGAACAGAAGTTTTCAATTATTGCCAGAACCACAAGGGGGGACCCTTACAGCATTTTCCAATTTTTGATTGCCTCAAAAACTCATGTAAATCGTATCAACCATACATAAACCAAACATAATCATTAATATATAAGTGAAATGAGTAGTTAGGATGCTTTGATTCGCCCAAATACTCGAAGAACAAAAGTTTTCAATTTTTGCCAGAACCACAAAAGGGGACACTTACAACTTTTTCCAATTTTTGATTGCCTCAGAAACTCTTGTAAATCATATCAACCATACATAATCCAAACATAATCGTTAATATATAAGCGAAATAAGTCCTTAGGATGCTTTGATTAGCCCAAATACTCGAAGAACAAAAGTTTTCAACTTTTGCCAGAACCATAAGAGGGGACCCTTACAACTTTTTCCAATTTTTGATTGCCTCAAAAACTCATGTAAATCATATCAACCATACATAAACTAAACATAATCGTTAAGATATAAGTGAAATGAGTAGTTTGGATGCTTTGATTTGCCCAAATACTCGAAGAACAAAAGTTTACAATTTTTGCCAGAACCACGAGGCGGGACCCTTACAGCTTTTTCCATTTTTGATTGCCTCAGAAACTCATGTAAATCATATCAACCATACATAAACCAAACATAATCGTTAATATATAAGTGAAATTAGTAGTTAGGATGCTTTGATTCGCCCAAATACTCGAAGAACTAAAGTTTTCAATTTTTGCCAGAACCACAAGGGGGACACTTATAGCTTTTTCCAATTTTTGATTGCCTCAGGAACTCATGTAAATCATATCAACCATACATAATCCAAACATAATCGTTAATATATAAGCGAAATAAGTAGTTAGGATGCTTTGATTCGCCCAAATACTCGAAGAACAAAAGTTTTCAATTTTTGCCAGAACCACAAGGGGGGACCCTTATAGCTTTTTCCAATTTTTGATTGCCTCAGGAACTCATGTAAATCATATCAACCATACATAAACCAAACCTAATCGTTAATATATAAGTGAAATGAGTAGTTAGGATGCTTTGATTCACCCAAATACTCGAAGAACAAAAGTTTTCAATTTTTGCCAGAACCACAAGGGGGGACCCTTACAGCTTTTTCCAATTTTTGATTGCCTCAAAAACTCATGTAAATCGTATCAACCATACATAAACCAAACATAATCATTAATATATAAGTGAAATGAGTAGTTAGGATGCTTTGATTCGCCCAAATACTCGAAGAACAAAAGTTTTCAATTTTTGCCAGAACCACAAAAGGGGACACTTACAACTTTTTCCAATTTTTGATTGCCTCAGAAACTCTTGTAAATCATATCAACCATACATAATCCAAACATAATCGTTAATATATAAGCGAAATAAGTGCTTAGGATGCTTTGATTAGCCCAAATACTCGAAGAACAAAAGTTTTCAACTTTTGCTAGAACCATAAGAGGGGACCCTTACAACTTTTTCCAATTTTTGATTGCCTCAGGAACTCATGTAAATCATATCAACCATACATAAACCAAACATAATCGTTAATATATAAGTGAAATAAGTGGTTAGGATGCTTTGATTCACCCAAATACTAGAAGAACAAAAGTTTTCAATTTTTGCCAGAACCACAAGGGGGGACCCTTACAGCTTTTTCCAATTTTTGATTGCCTCAGAAACTCATGTAAATCGTATCAACCATACATAATCCAAACATAATCGTTAATATATAAGTGAAATGAGTAGTTAGGATGCTTTTATTCGCCCAAATACTCTAAGAAAAAAAGTTTTCAATTATGGCCAGAACCATAAGGGGGGACCCTTACAGCTTTTTCCAATTTTCGATTGCCTCAAAAACTCATGTAAATCGTATCAACCATACATAAACCAAACATAATCGTTAATATATAAGTTAAATGAGTAGTTAGGATGCTTTGATTCGCCCAAATACTCGAAGAACAAAAGTTTTCAATTTTTGCCAGAACCACAAGGGGGGACCCTTATAGCTTTTTCCAATTTTTGATTGCCTCAGGAACTCATGTAAATCATATCAACCATACATAAACCAAACCTAATCGTTAATATATAAGTGAAATGAGTAGTTAGGATGCTTTGATTCACCCAAATACTCGAAGAACAAAAGTTTTCAATTTTTGCCAGAACCACAAGGGGGGACCCTTACAGCTTTTTCCAATTTTTGATTGCCTCAAAAACTCATGTAAATCGTATCAACCATACATAAACCAAACATAATCATTAATATATAAGAGAAATGAGTAGTTAGGATGCTTTGATTCGTCCAAATACTCGAAGAACAAAAGTTTTCAATTTTTGCAAGAACCACAAAAGGGGACATTTACAACTTTTTCCAATTTTTGATTGCCTCAGAAACTCTTGTAAATCATATCAACCAAACATAATCCAAACATAATCGTTAATATATAAGCGAAATAAGTGCTTAGGATGCTTTGATTAGCCCAAATACTCGAAGAACAAAAGTTTTCAACTTTTGCCAGAACCATAAGAGGGGACCCTTACAACTTTTTCCAATTTTTGATTGCCTCAAAAACTCATGTAAATCATATCAACCATACATAAACTAAACATAATCGTTAATATATAAGTGAAATGAGTAGTTTGGATGCTTTGATTCGCCCAAATACTCGAAGAGCAAAAGTTTTCAATTTTTGCCAGAACCACGAGGCGGGACCCTTACAGCTTTTTCCAATTTTTGATTGCCCCAGAAACTCATGTAAATCGTATCAACCATACATAAACCAATCATAATCGTTAATATATAAGTGAAATGAGCAGCTAGGATGTTTTGATTCGCCCAAATACTCGAAGAACAAAAGTTTTCAATTTTTGCCAGAACCACAAGGGGGGACCCTTATAGCTTTTTCCAATTTTTGATTGCCTCAGGAACTCATGTAAATCATATCAACCATACATAAACCAAACCTAATCGTTAATATATAAGTGAAATGAGTAGTTAGGATGCTTTGATTCACCCAAATACTCGAAGAACAAAAGTTTTCAATTTTTGCCAGAACCACAAGGGGGGACCCTTATTGCTTTTTGCAATTTTTGATTGCCTCAGGAACTCATGTAAATCATATCAACCATACATAAACTAAACCTAATCGTTAATATATAAGTGAAATGAGTAGTTAGGATGCTTTGATTCGCCCAAATACTCGAAGAACAAAAGTTTTCAATTTTGGCCAGAACCACAAGGGGGGACCCTTACAGCTTTTTTCATTTTGGATTGCCTCAGAAACTCATGTAAATCATATCAACCATACGTGAACCAAACATAATCGCTAATGTATAAGTAAAATGAATAGTTAGGATGCTTTGATTCGCCCAAATACTCGAAGAACAAAAGTTTTCAATTTTTGCCAGAACCACAAGGGGGGACCCTTACAACTTTTTCCAATTTTTGATTGCCTCAGGAACTTATGTAAATCATATCAACCATACATAAACCAAACATAATCGTTAATATATAAGTGAAATAAGTGGTTAGGATGCTTTGATTCGCCCAAATACTAGAAGAACAAAAGTTTTCAATTTTTGCCAGAACCACAAGGGGGGACCCTTACAGCTTTTTCCAATTTTTGATTGCCTCAGAAACTCATGTAAATCGTATCAACCATACATAAACCAAACATAATCGTTAATATATAAGTGAAATGAGTAGTTAGGATGCTTTTATTCGCCCAAATACTCTAAGAACAAAAGTTTTCAATTATGGCCAGAACCATAAGGGGGGACCCTTACAGCTTTTTCCAATTTTCGATTGCCTCAAAAACTCATGTAAATCGTATCAACCATACATAAACCAAACATAATCGTTAATATATAAGTTAAATGAGTAGTTAGGATGCTTTGATTCGCCCAAATACTCGAAGAACAAAAGTTTTCAATTTTTGCCAGAACCACAAGGGGGGACCCTTATAGCTTTTTCCAATTTTTGATTGCCTCAGGAACTCATGTAAATCATATCAACCATACATAAACCAAACCTAATCGTTAATATATAAGTGAAATGAGTAGTTAGGATGCTTTGATTCACCCAAATACTCGAAGAACAAAAGTTTTCAATTTTTGCCAGAACCACAAGGGGGGACCCTTATTGCTTTTTCCAATTTTTGATTGCCTCAGGAACTCATGTAAATCATATCAACCATACATAAACCAAACTTAATCGTTAATATATAAGTGAAATGAGTAGTTAGGATGCTTTGATTCACCCAAAAACTCGAAGAACAAAAGTATTCAATTTTGGCCAGAACCACAAGGGGGGACCCTTACAGCTTTTTCCATTTTTGATTGCCTCAGAAACTCATGTACATCATATCAACCATACATAAACCAAACATAATCGTTAATATATAAGAAAAATGAGTAGTTAGGATGCTTTGATTCGCCCAAATACTCGAAGAACAAAAGTTTTCAATTTTTGCCAGAACCACGAGGCGGGACCCTTACAGCTTTTTCCAATTTTTGATTGCCTCAGAAACTCATGTAAATCGTATCAACCATGCATAAACCAATCATAATGGCTTATATATAAGTGAAATGTGAAGTGAGGATGCTTTGATTCGCCCAAATACTCGAAGAACAAAAGTTTTCGAGTTTGGACAGAACCACGAGGGGGGACCCTTACAGCTTTTTCCATTTTTTATTTCCTCAGAAACTCATGTAAATCATATCAACCAGACATAAACCAAACATAATCGTTAATATATAAGTGAAATGAGTAGTTAGGATGCTTTGATTCGCCCAAATACTCGAAGAACAAAAGTTTTCAATTTTTGCCAGAAGCACAAGGGGGGACCCTTACAGCTTTTTCCAATTTTTGATTGCCTCAAAAACTCATGTAAATCGTATCAACCATACATAAACCAAACATAATCGTTAATATATAAGTGAAATGAGTAGTTAGGATGCTTTTATTCGCCCAAATACTCTAAGAACAAAAGTTTTCAATTATGGCCAGAACCACAAGGGGGGACCCTTACAGCTTTTTCCAATTTTCGATTGCCTCAAAAACTCTTGTAAATCGTATCAACCATACATAAACCAAACATAATCGTTAATTTAAAAGTGAAATGAGTAGTTAGGATGCTTTGATTCGCCCAAATACTCGAAGAACAAAAGTTTTCAATTTTTGCCAGAACCACAAGGGGGACCCTTACAGCTTTTTCCAATTTCTGATTGCCTCAGAAACTCAGGTAAATCATATCAACCATACATAAACTAAAAATAATAGTTAATATATAAGTGAAATGAGTTGTTAGGATGCTTTGATTCGCACAAATACTCGAAGAACAAAAGTTTTCAATTTTTGCCAGAACCACAAGGGGGGACCCTTACAGCTTTTTCCAATTTTTGATTGCCTCAGAAACTCATGTAAATCGTATCAACCATGTATAAACCAATTATAATGGTTTCTATATAAGTGAAATGAGTAGTGAGGATGCTTTGATTCGCCGAAATACTCGAAGAACAAAAGTTTTCAATTTTGGCCAGAACCACAAGGGGGGACCCTTACAGCTTTTTCCATTTTTCATTGGCTCAGAAACTCATGTAAATCATATCAACCATACATAAACCAAACATAATCGTTAATATATAAGTGAAATGAGTAGTTAGGGTGCTTTTATTCGCCCAAATACTCTAAGAACAAAAGTTTTCAATTATGGCCAGAACCACAAGGGGGGGACCCTTACAGCTTTTTCCAATTTTCGATTGCCTCAGAAACTCGTGTAAATCGTATCAACCATATATAAACCAAACATAATCGTTAATATATAAGTGAAATGAGTAGTTAGGATGCTTTGATTCACCGAAATACTCGAAGAACAAAAGTTTTCAATTTTGGCTAGAACCACAAGGGGGGACCCTTACAGCTTTTTCCATTTTTGATTGCCTCAGAAACTCATGTAAATCATATCAACCGTACATAAACTAAACATAATCATTAATAAATAAGTGAAATGAGTAGTTAGGATGCTTTTATTCGCCCAAATACTCGAAGAACAAAAGTTTTCAATTTTTTCCCGAACCACAAGGGGGGACCCTTACAGCTTTTTCCAATTTTTGATTGCCTCAGGAACTCATGTAAATCATATCAACCATACAAAAACCAAACATAATCGTGAATATATAAGTGAAATGAGTAGTTTGGATGCTTTGATTCGCCCAAATACTCGAAGAACAAAAGTTTTCAATTTTTGCCAGAACCACAAGGGGGGACCCTTATAGCTTTTTCCAATTTCTGATTGCCTCAGGAACTCATGTAAATCATATCAACCATACAAAAACCAAACATAATCGTGAATATATAAGTGAAATGAGTAGTTAGGATGCTTTGATTCGCCCAAATACTCGAAGAACAAAAGTTTTCAATTTTTGCCAGAACCACAAGTGGGGACCCTTATAGCTTTTTCCAATTTTTGATTGCCTCAGGAACTCATGTAAATCATATCAACCATACATAAACCAAACCTAATCGTTAATATATAAGTGAAATGAGTAGTTAGGATGCTCTGATTCACCCAAATACTTGAAGAACAAAAGTTTTCAATTTTTGCCAGAACCACAAGGGGGGACCCTTATAGCTTTTTCCAATTTTTGATTGCCTCATGAACTCATGTAAATCATATCAACCATACATAAACCAAACCTAATCGTTAATGTATAAGTGAAATGAGTAGTTAGGATGCTTTGATTCACCCAAATACTCGAAGAACGAAAGTATTCAATTTCGGCCAGAACCACAAGGGGGGACCCTTACAGCTTTTTCCATTTTTGATTGCCTCAGAAACTCATGTAAATCATATCAACAATACATAAACCAAACATAATCGTTAATATATAAGAAAAATGAGTAGTTAGGATGGTTTGATTCGCACAAATACTCGAAGAACAAAAGTTTTCAATTTTTGCCAGAGCCACAAGGGGGGACCCTTACAGCTTTTTCCAATTTTTGATTGCCTCAGAAACTCATGTAAATCATATCAACAATACATAAACCAAACATAATCGTTAATATATAAGTGAAATGAGTAGTTAGGATGCTTTTATTCGCCCAAATACTCGAAGAACAAAAGTTTTCAAATTTTGCGAGAACCACAAGGGGGGGACCCTTACAACTTTTTCCAATTTTTGATTGCCTCAAAAACTCATGTAAATCGTATCAACAATACATAAACCAAACATAATCGTTAATATACAATTGAAATGAGTAGTTAGAATGCTTTGATTCACCCAAATACTCGAAGAACAAAAGTTTTCAATTTTCGCCAAAACCACAAGGGGGACCCTTACAGCTTTTTCCATTTTAGATTGCTCAGAAACTCATGTAAATCATATCAACCAAACATAAACCAAACATAATCGCTAATATATAACTGAAATGAGTAGTTAGGATGCTTTGATTCGCCCAAATACTCGAAGAACAAAAGTTTTCAATTTTTGCCAGAACCAAAAGGGGGGACCCCTTACAACTTTTTCCAATTTTTGATTGCCTCAGAAACTCATGTAAATCGTATCAACCATGCATAAACAAATCATAATGGTCTATATATAAGTGAAATGAGTAGTGAGGATGCTTTGATTCGCCGAAATACTCGAAGAACAAAAGTTTTCAATTTTGGCCAGAACCACAAGGGGGGACCCTTACAGCTTTTTCCATTTTTGATTGCCTCAAAAACTCATGTAAATCATATCAACCATACATAAACGAAACATAATCGTTAATATATAAGTGAAATGAGTAGTTAGGATGCTTTGATTCGCCCAAATACTCAAAGAACAAAAGTTTTCAATTTTTGCCAGAACCACAAGGGGGGGACCCTTACTACTTTTTCCAATTTTTGATTGCCTCAGGAACTCATGTAAATCATATCAACCATACATAAACCAAACCTAATCGTTAATATATAAGTGAAATGAGTAGTTAGGATGCTTTCATTCGCCCAAATACTCGAAGAACAAAAGTTTTCAATTATTGCCAGAACCACAAGGGGGGACCCTTACAGCTTTTTCCAATTTTTGATTGCCTCAAAAACTCATGTAAATCGTATCAACCATACATAAACCAAACATAATCGTTAATATATAATTGAAATGAGTAGTTAGGATGCTTTGATTCGCCCAAATACTCGAAGAACAAAAGTTTCAATTTTTGCCAGAACCACAAGGGGGACCCTTACAACTTTTTCCAATTTTTGATTGCCTCAGAAACTCATGTAAATCATATCAACCATACTTAAAATAAACATAATCGTTAATATATAAGTGAAATGAGTAGCTAGGATGCTTTGATTCGCCCAAATACTCGAAGAACAAAAGTTTTCAAATTTTGCCAGAACCACAAGGGGGGACCCTTACAGCTTTTTCCAATTTTTGATTGCCTCAGAAACTCATGTAAATCGTATCAACCATGCATAAACCAATCATAATGGTTTATATAAAAGTGAAATGAGTTGTGAGGATGCTTTGATTAGCCGAAATACTCGAAGAACAAAAGTTTTCAATTTTGGCCAGAACCTCAAGGGGGGACCCTTGCAGCTTTTTCCATTTTTGATTGCCTCAGAAACTCATGTAAATCATATCAACCATACATAAACCAAACATAATCGTTAATATACAAGTGAAATGAGTAGTTAGGATGCTTTGATTCGCCCAAATACTCGAAGAACAAAAGTTTTCAATTTTTGCCAGAACCACAAGGGGGGACCCTTACAGCTTTTTCCATTTTTGATTGGCTCAGAAACTCATGTAAATCAAATCAACCATACATATACCAAACATAATCTTTAATATATAAGTGAAATGAGTAGTGAGGATGCTTTGATTCGTCGAAATCCTCGAAGAACAAAAGTTTTCAATTTTGGCCAGAACCACAAGGGGGGACACTTAAAGCTTTTTCCATTTTTGATTGCCTCTGAAACTCATGTAAATCATATCAACCATACATAAACCAAACATAATCGTTAATATATAAGTGAAATGAGTAGTTAGGATGCTTTGATTCGCCCAAATACTCGAAGAACAAAAGTTTTCAATTTTTGCCAGAACCACAAGGGGGGACCCTTACTGCTTTTTCCAATTTTTGATTGCCTCAGAAACTCATGTAAATCATATCAACCATACATAAACCAAACATAATCGTTAATATATAAGTGAAATGAGTAGTTAGGATGCTTTGATTCGCCCAAATACTCGAAGAACAAAAGTTTTCAATTATCGCCAGTACCACAAGGGGGGACCCTTACAGTTTTTTCCAATTTTTGATTGCCTCAAAAACTCATGTAAATCGTATCAACCATACATAAACCAAACATAATCGTTAATATATAAGTGAAATGAGTAGTTAGGATGCTTTGATTCGCCCAAATACTCGAAGAACAAAAGTTTTCAATTTTTGCCAGAACCACAAGGGGCACCCTTACAACTATTTCCAATTTTTGACTGCCTCAGAAACTCATGTAAATCGTATCAACCATACATAAACCAAACATAATCATGAATATATAAGTGAAATGAGTATTTAGGGTGCTTTCATTCGCCCAAATACTCGAAGAACAAAAGTTTTCAATTTTTGCCAGAACCAAAAGGGGGGACCCTTATAGCTTTTTCCAATTTTTGATTGTCTCAGGAACTCATGTAAATCATATCAACCATACATAAACCAAACCTAATCGTTAATATATAAGTGAAATAAGTAGTTAGGATGCTTTAATTCACCCAAATACTCGAAGAACAAAAGTTTTCAATTTTTGCCAGAACCACAAGGGGGACCCTTACAACTTTTTCCAATTTTTGATTGCCTCAGAAACTCATGTAAATCGTATCAGCCATACATAAACCAAACATAATCGTGAATATATAAGTGAAATGAGTAGTTAGGGTGCTTTGATTCGCCCAAATACTCGAAGAACAAAAGTTTTCAATTTTTGCCAGAACCACAAGGGGGGACCCTTATAGCTTTTTCCAATTTCTGATTGCCTCAGGAACTCATGTAAATCATATCAACCATACAAAAACCAAACATAATCGTGAATATATAAGTGAAATGAGTAGTTAGGGTGCTTTGATTCGCCCAAATACTCGAAGAACAAAAGTTTTCAAATTTTGCGAGAACCACAAGGGGGGACCCTTACAGCTTTTTCCATTTTTGATTGCCTCAGAAACTCATGTAAATCATATCAACCGTACATAAACTAAACATAATCGTTAATAAATAAGTGAAATGAGTAGTTAGGATGCTTTTATTCACCCAAATACTCGAAGAACAAAAGTTTTCAATTTTTTCCCGAACCACAAGGGGGGACCCTTACAGCTTTTTCCAATTTTTGATTGCCTCAGGAACTCATGTAAATCATATCAACCATACAAAAACCAAACATAATCGTGAATATATAAGTGAAATGAGTAGTTAGGATGCTTTGATTCGCCCAAATACTCGAAGAACAAAAGTTTTCAATTTTTGCCAGAACCCCAAGGGGGGACCCTTATAGCTTTTTCCAATTTCTGATTGCCTCAGGAACTCATGTAAATCATATCAACCATACAAAAACCAAACATAATCGTGAATATATAAGTGAAATGAGTAGTTAGGATGCTTTGATTCGCCCAAATACTCGAAGAACAAAAGTTTTCAATTTTTGCCAGAACCACAAGTGGGGACCCTTATAGCTTTTTCCAATTTTTGATTGCCTCAGGAACTCATGTAAATCATATCAACCATACATAAACCAAACCTAATCGTTAATATATAAGTGAAATAAGTAGTTAGGATGCTCTGATTCACCCAAATACTCGAAGAACAAAAGTTTTCAATTTTTGCCAGAACCACAAGGGGGGACCCTTATAGCTTTTTCCAATTTTTGATTGCCTCAGGAACTCATGTAAATCATATCAACCATACATAAACCAAACCTAATCGTTAATGTATAAGTGAAATGAGTAGTTAGGATGCTTTGATTCACCCAAATACTCGAAGAACGAAAGTATTCAATTTCGGCCAGAACCACAAGGGGGGACCCTTACAGCTTTTTCCATTTTTGATTGCCTCAGAAACTCATGTAAATCATATCAACAATACATAAACCAAACATAATCGTTAATATATAAGAAAAATGAGTAGTTAGGATGCTTTGATTCGCACAAATACTCGAAGAACAAAAGTTTTCAATTTTTGCCAGAGCCACAAGGGGGGACCCTTACAGCTTTTTCCAATTTTTGATTGCCTCAGAAACTCATGTAAATCATATCAACAATACATAAACCAAACATAATCGTTAATATATAAGTGAAATGAGTAGTTAGGATGCTTTTATTCGCCCAAATACTCGAAGAACAAAAGTTTTCAAATTTTGCGAGAACCACAAGGGGGGGACCCTTACAACTTTTTCCAATTTTTGATTGCCTCAAAAACTCATGTAAATTGTATCAACAATACATAAACCAAACATAATCGTTAATATACAATTGAAATGAGTAGTTAGAATGCTTTGATTCACCCAAATACTCGAAGAACAAAAGTTTTCAATTTTCGCCAAAACCACAAGGGGGACCCTTACAGCTTTTTCCATTTTAGATTGCTCAGAAACTCATGTAAATCATATCAACCAAACATAAACCAAACATAATCGCTAATATATAACTGAAATGAGTAGTTAGGATGCTTTGATTCGCCCAAATACTCGAAGAACAAAAGTTTTCAATTTTTGCCAGAACCAAAAGGGGGGACCCCTTACAACTTTTTCCAATTTTTGATTGCCTCAGAAACTCATGTAAATCGTATCAACCATGCATAAACAAATCATAATGGTCTATATATAAGTGAAATGAGTAGTGAGGATGCTTTGATTCGCCGAAATACTCGAAGAACAAAAGTTTTCAATTTTGGCCAGAACCACAAGGGGGGACCCTTACAGCTTTTTCCATTTTTGATTGCCTCAAAAACTCATGTAAATCATATCAACCATACATAAACGAAACATAATCGTTAATATATAAGTGAAATGAGTAGTTAGGATGCTTTGATTCGCCCAAATACTCAAAGAACAAAAGTTTTCAATTTTTGCCAGAACCACAAGGGGGGGACCCTTACTACTTTTTCCAATTTTTGATTGCCTCAGGAACTCATGTAAATCATATCAACCATACATAAACCAAACCTAATCGTTAATATATAAGTGAAATGAGTAGTTAGGATGGTTTGATTCGCCCAAATACTCGAAGAACAAAAGTTTTCAATTATTGCCAGAACCACAAGGGGGGACCCTTACAGCTTTTTCCAATTTTTGATTGCCTCAAAAACTCATGTAAATCGTATCAACCATACATAAACCAAACATAATCGTTAATATATAATTGAAATGAGTAGTTAGGATGCTTTGATTCGCCCAAATACTCGAAGAACAAAAGTTTCAATTTTTGCCAGAACCACAAGGGGGACCCTTACAACTTTTTCCAATTTTTGATTGCCTCAGAAACTCATGTAAATCATATCAACCATACATAAAATAAACATAATCGTTAATATATAAGTGAAATGAGTAGCTAGGATGCTTTGATTCGCCCAAATACTCGAAGAACAAAAGTTTTCAAATTTTGCCAGAACCACAAGGGGGGACCCTTACAGCTTTTTCCAATTTTTGATTGCCTCAGAAACTCATGTAAATCGTATCAACCATGCGTAAACCAATCATAATGGTTTATATAAAAGTGAAATGAGTTGTGAGGATGCTTTGATTAGCCGAAATACTCGAAGAACAAAAGTTTTCAATTTTGGCCAGAACCTCAAGGGGGGACCCTTGCAGCTTTTTCCATTTTTGATTGCCTCAGAAACTCATGTAAATCATATCAACCATACATAAACCAAACATAATCGTTAATATACAAGTGAAATGAGTAGTTAGGATGCTTTGATTCGCCCAAATACTCGAAGAACAAAAGTTTTCAATTTTTGCCCGAACCACAAGGGGGGACCCTTACAGCTTTTTCCATTTTTGATTGGCTCAGAAACTCATGTAAATCAAATCAACCATACATATACCAAACATAATCTTTAATATATAAGTGAAATGAGTAGTGAGGATGCTTTGATTCGCCGAAATCCTCGAAGAACAAAAGTTTTCAATTTTGGCCAGAACCACAAGGGGGGACACTTAAAGCTTTTTCCATTTTTGATTGCCTCTGAAACTCATGTAAATCATATCAACCATACATAAACCAAACATAATCGTTAATATATAAGTGAAATGAGTAGTTAGGATGCTTTGATTCGCCCAAATACTCGAAGAACAAAAGTTTTCAATTTTTGCCAGAACCACAAGGGGGGACCCTTACTGCTTTTTCCAATTTTTGATTGCCTCAGAAACTCATGTAAATCATATCAACCATACATAAACCAAACATAATCGTTAATATATAAGTGAAATGAGTAGTTAGGATGCTTTTATTCGCCCAAATACTCGAAGAACAAAAGTTTTCAATTATCGCCAGTACCACAAGGGGGGACCCTTACAGTTTTTTCCAATTTTTGATTGCCTCAAAAACTCATGTAAATCGTATCAACCATACATAAACCAAACATAATCGTTAATATATAAGTGAAATGAGTAGTTAGGATGCTTTGATTCGCCCAAATACTCGAAGAACAAAAGTTTTCAATTTTTGCCAGAACCACAAGGGGCACCCTTACAACTTTTTCCAATTTTTGATTGCCTCAGAAACTCATGTAAATCGTATCAACCATACATAAACCAAACATAATCATGAATATATAAGTGAAATGAGTATTTAGGGTGCTTTCATTCGCCCAAATACTCGAAGAACAAAAGTTTTCAATTTTTGCCAGAACCAAAAGGGGGGACCCTTATAGCTTTTTCCAATTTTTGATTGTCTCAGGAACTCATGTAAATCATATCAACCATACATAAACCAAACCTAATCGTTAATATATAAGTGAAATAAGTAGTTAGGATGCTTTAATTCACCCAAATACTCGAAGAACAAAAGTTTTCAATTTTTGCCAGAACCACAAGGGGGACCCTTACAACTTTTTCCAATTTTTGATTGCCTCAGAAACTCATGTAAATCGTATCAGCCATACATAAACCAAACATAATCGTGAATATATAAGTGAAATGAGTAGTTAGGGTGCTTTGATTCGCCCAAATACTCGAAGAACAAAAGTTTTCAATTTTTGCCAGAACCACAAGGGGGGACCCTTATAGCTTTTTCCAATTTCTGATTGCCTCAGAAACTCATGTAAATCATATCAATCATACATAAACCAAACATAATCGTTAATATATAAGTGAAATGAGTAGTTAGGATGCTTTGATTCGCCCAAATACTCGAAGAACAAAAGTTTTCAATTATCGCCAGTACCACAAGGGGGGACCCTTACAGTTTTTTCCAATTTTTGATTGCCTCAAAAACTCATGTAAATCGTATCAACCATACATAAACCAAACATAATCGTTAATATATAAGTGAAATGAGTAGTTAGGATGCTTTGATTCGCCCAAATACTCGAAGAACAAAAGTTTTCAATTTTTGCCAGAACCACAAGGGGCACCCTTACAACTTTTTCCAATTTTTGATTGCCTCAGAAACTCATGTAAATCGTATCAACCATACATAAACCAAACATAATCATGAATATATAAGTGAAATGAGTATTTAGGGTGCTTTCATTCGCCCAAATACTCGAAGAACAAAAGTTTTCAATTTTTGCCAGAACCAAAAGGGGGGACCCTTATAGCTTTTTCCAATTTTTGATTGTCTCAGGAACTCATGTAAATCATATCAACCATACATAAACCAAACCTAATCGTTAATATATAAGTGAAATAAGTAGTTAGGATGCTTTAATTCACCCAAATACTCGAAGAACAAAAGTTTTCAATTTTTGCCAGAACCACAAGGGGGACCCTTACAACTTTTTCCAATTTTTGATTGCCTCAGAAACTCATGTAAATCGTATCAGCCATACATAAACCAAACATAATCGTGAATATATAAGTGAAATGAGTAGTTAGGGTGCTTTGATTCGCCCAAATACTCGAAGAACAAAAGTTTTCAATTTTTGCCAGAACCACAAGGGGGGACCCTTATAGCTTTTTCCAATTTCTGATTGCCTCAGGAACTCATGTAAATCATATCAACCATACAAAAACCAAACATAATCGTTAATATATAAGTGAAATGAGTAGTTAGGATGCTTTGATTCGCCCAAATACTCGAAGAACAAAAGTTTTCAATTATCGCCAGTACCACAAGGGGGGACCCTTACAGTTTTTTCCAATTTTTGATTGCCTCAAAAACTCATGTAAATCGTATCAACCATACATAAACCAAACATAATCGTTAATATATAAGTGAAATGAGTAGTTAGGATGCTTTGATTCGCCCAAATACTCGAAGAACAAAAGTTTTCAATTTTTGCCAGAACCACAAGGGGCACCCTTACAACTTTTTTCAATTTTTGATTGCCTCAGAAACTCATGTAAATCGTATCAACCATACATAAACCAAACATAATCATGAATATATAAGTGAAATGAGTATTTAGGGTGCTTTCATTCGCCCAAATACTCGAAGAACAAAAGTTTTCAATTTTTGCCAGAACCAAAAGGGGGGACCCTTATAGCTTTTTCCAATTTTTGATTGTCTCAGGAACTCATGTAAATCATATCAACCATACATAAACCAAACCTAATCGTTAATATATAAGTGAAATAAGTAGTTAGGATGCTTTAATTCACCCAAATACTCGAAGAACAAAAGTTTTCAATTTTTGCCAGAACCACAAGGGGGACCCTTACAACTTTTTCCAATTTTTGATTGCCTCAGAAACTCATGTAAATCGTATCAGCCATACATAAACCAAACATAATCGTGAATATATAAGTGAAATGAGTAGTTAGGGTGCTTTGATTCGCCCAAATACTCGAAGAACAAAAGTTTTCAATTTTTGCCAGAACCACAAGGGGGGACCCTTATAGCTTTTTCCAATTTCTGATTGCCTCAGGAACTCATGTAAATCATATCAACCATACAAAAACCAAACATAATCGTGAATATATAAGTGAAATGAGTAGTTAGGGTGCTTTGATTCGCCCAAATACTCGAAGAACAAAAGTTTTCAAATTTTGCGAGAACCACAAGGGGGGACCCTTACAGCTTTTTCCATTTTTGATTGCCTCAGAAACTCATGTAAATCTTATCAACCGTACATAAACTAAACATAATCGTTAATAAATAAGTGAAATGAGTAGTTAGGATGCTTTTATTCGCCCAAATACTCGAAGAACAAAAGTTTTCAATTTTTTCCCGAACCACAAGGGGGGACCCTTACAGCTTTTTCCAATTTTTGATTGCCTCAGGAACTCATGTAAATCATATCAACCATACAAAAACCAAACATAATCGTGAATATATAAGTGAAATGAGTAGTTAGGATGCTTTGATTCGCCCAAATACTCGAAGAACAAAAGTTTTCAATTTTTGCCAGAACCACAAGGGGGGACCCTTATAGCTTTTTCCAATTTCTGATTGCCTCAGGAACTCATGTAAATCATATCAACCATACAAAAACCAAACATAATCGTGAATATATAAGTGAAATGAGTAGTTAGGATGCTTTGATTCGCCCAAATACTCGAAGAACAAAAGTTTTCAATTTTTGCCAGAACCACAAGTGGGGACCCTTATAGCTTTTTCCAATTTTTGATTGCCTCAGGAACTCATGTAAATCATATCAACCATACATAAACCAAACCTAATCGTTAATATATAAGTGAAATGAGTAGTTAGGATGCTCTGATTCACCCAAATACTCGAAGAACAAAAGTTTTCAATTTTTGCCAGAACCACAAGGGGGGACCCTTATAGCTTTTTCCAATTTTTTATTGCCTCAGGAACTCATGTAAATCATATCAACCATACATAAACCAAACCTAATCGTTAATGTATAAGTGAAATGAGTAGTTAGGATGCTTTGATTCACCCAAATACTCGAAGAACGAAAGTATTCAATTTCGGCCAGAACCACAAGGGGGGACCCTTACAGCTTTTTCCATTTTTGATTGCCTCAGAAACTCATGTAAATCATATCAACCATACATAAACCAAACATAATCGTTAATATATAAGAAAAATGAGTAGTTAGGATGCTTTGATTCGCACAAATACTCGAAGAACAAAAGTTTTCAATTTTTGCCAGAGCCACAAGGGGGGACCCATACAGCTTTTTCCAATTTTTGATTGCCTCAGAAACTCATGTAAATCATATCAACAATACATAAACCAAACATAATCGTTAATATATAAGTGAAATGAGTAGTTAGGATGCTTTTATTCGCCCAAATACTCGAAGAACAAAAGTTTTCAAATTTTGCGAGAACCACAAGGGGGGACCCTTACAACTTTTTCCAATTTTTGATTGCCTCAAAAACTCATGTAAATCGTATCAACAATACATAAACCAAACATAATCGTTAATATACAATTGAAATGAGTAGTTAGAATGCTTTGATTCACCCAAATACTCGAAGAACAAAAGTTTTCAATTTTCGCCAAAACCACAAGGGGGACCCTTACAGCTTTTTCCATTTTAGATTGCTCAGAAACTCATGTAAATCATATCAACCAAACATAAACCAAACATAATCGCTAATATATAACTGAAATGAGTAGTTAGGATGCTTTGATTCGCCCAAATACTCGAAGAACAAAAGTTTTCAATTTTTGCCAGAACCAAAAGGGGGGACCCCTTACAACTTTTTCCAATTTTTGATTGCCTCAGAAACTCATGTAAATCGTATCAACCATGCATAAACAAATCATAATGGTCTATATATAAGTGAAATGAGTAGTGAGGATGCTTTGATTCGCCGAAATACTCGAAGAACAAAAGTTTTCAATTTTGGCCAGAACCACAAGGGGGGACCCTTACAGCTCTTTCCATTTTTGATTGCCTCAAAAACTCATGTAAATCATATCAACCATACATAAACGAAACATAATCGTTAATATATAAGTGAAATGAGTAGTTAGGATGCTTTGATTCGCCCAAATACTCGAAGAACAAAAGTTTTCAATTTTTGCCAGAACCACAAGGGGGGGACCCTTACTACTTTTTCCAATTTTTGATTGCCTCAGGAACTCATGTAAATCATATCAACCATACATAAACCAAACCTAATCGTTAATATATAAGTGAAATGAGTAGTTAGGATGCTTTGATTCGCCCAAATACTCGAAGAACAAAAGTTTTCAATTATTGCCAGAACCACAAGGGGGACCCTTACAGCTTTTTCCAATTTTTGATTGCCTCAAAAACTCATGTAAATCGTATCAACCATACATAAACCAAACATAATCGTTAATATATAATTGAAATGAGTAGTTAGGATGCTTTGATTCGCCCAAATACTCGAAGAACAAAAGTTTTCAATTTTTGCCAGAACCACAAGGGGGACCCTTACAACTTTTTCCAATTTTTGATTGCCTCAGAAACTCATGTAAATCATATCAACCATACATAAACCAAACATAATCGTTAATATATAAGAAAAATGAGTAGTTAGGATGCTTTGATTCGCACAAATACTCGAAGAACAAAAGTTTTCAATTTTTGCCAGAGCCACAAGGGGGGACCCATACAGCTTTTTCCAATTTTTGATTGCCTCAGAAACTCATGTAAATCATATCAACAATACATAAACCAAACATAATCGTTAATATATAAGTGAAATGAGTAGTTAGGATGCTTTTATTCGCCCAAATACTCGAAGAACAAAAGTTTTCAAATTTTGCGAGAACCACAAGGGGGGACCCTTACAACTTTTTCCAATTTTTGATTGCCTCAAAAACTCATGTAAATCGTATCAACAATACATAAACCAAACATAATCGTTAATATACAATTGAAATGAGTAGTTAGAATGCTTTGATTCACCCAAATACTCGAAGAACAAAAGTTTTCAATTTTCGCCAAAACCACAAGGGGGACCCTTACAGCTTTTTCCATTTTAGATTGCTCAGAAACTCATGTAAATCATATCAACCAAACATAAACCAAACATAATCGCTAATATATAACTGAAATGAGTAGTTAGGATGCTTTGATTCGCCCAAATACTCGAAGAACAAAAGTTTTTAATTTTTGCCAGAACCAAAAGGGGGGACCCCTTACAACTTTTTCCAATTTTTGATTGCCTCAGAAACTCATGTAAATCGTATCAACCATGCATAAACAAATCATAATGGTCTATATATAAGTGAAATGAGTAGTGAGGATGCTTTGATTCGCCGAAATACTCGAAGAACAAAAGTTTTCAATTTTGGCCAGAACCACAAGGGGGGACCCTTACAGCTCTTTCCATTTTTGATTGCCTCAAAAACTCATGTAAATCATATCAACCATACATAAACGAAACATAATCGTTAATATATAAGTGAAATGAGTAGTTAGGATGCTTTGATTCGCCCAAATACTCGAAGAACAAAAGTTTTCAATTTTTGCCAGAACCACAAGGGGGGGACCCTTACTACTTTTTCCAATTTTTGATTGCCTCAGGAACTCATGTAAATCATATCAACCATACATAAACCAAACCTAATCGTTAATATATAAGTGAAATGAGTAGTTAGGATGCTTTGATTCGCCCAAATACTCGAAGAACAAAAGTTTTCAATTATTGCCAGAACCACAAGGGGGACCCTTACAGCTTTTTCCAATTTTTGATTGCCTCAAAAACTCATGTAAATCGTATCAACCATACATAAACCAAACATAATCGTTAATATATAATTGAAATGAGTAGTTAGGATGCTTTGATTCGCCCAAATACTCGAAGAACAAAAGTTTTCAATTTTTGCCAGAACCACAAGGGGGACCCTTACAACTTTTTCCAATTTTTGATTGCCTCAGAAACTCATGTAAATCATATCAACCATACATAAAATAAACATAATCGTTAATATATAAGTGAAATGAGTAGCTAGGATGCTTTGATTCGCCCAAATACTCGAAGAACAAAAGTTTTCAAATTTTGCCAGAACCACAAGGGGGGACCCTTACAGCTTTTTCCAATTTTTGATTGCCTCAGAAACTCATGTAAATCGTATCAACCATGCATAAACAAATCATAATGGTCTATATATAAGTGAAATGAGTAGTGAGGATGCTTTGATTCGCCGAAATACTCGAAGAACAAAAGTTTTCAATTTTGGCCAGAACCACAAGGGGGGACCCTTACAGCTTTTTCCATTTTTGATTGCCTCAAAAACTCATGTAAATCATATCAACCATACATAAACGAAACATAATCGTTAATATATAAGTGAAATGAGTAGTTAGGATGCTTTGATTCGCCCAAATACTCGAAGAACAAAAGTTTTCAATTTTTGCCAGAACCACAAGGGGGGGACCCTTACTACTTTTTCCAATTTTTGATTGCCTCAGGAACTCATGTAAATCATATCAACCATACATAAACCAAACCTAATCGTTAATATATAAGTGAAATGAGTAGTTAGGATGCTTTGATTCGCCCAAATACTCGAAGAACAAAAGTTTTCAATTATTGCCAGAACCACAAGGGGGGACCCTTACAGCTTTTTCCAATTTTTGATTGCCTCAAAAATTCATGTAAATCAACCATACATAAACCAAACATAATCGTTAATATATAATTGAAATGAGTAGTTAGGATGCTTTGATTCGCCCAAATACTCGAAGAACAAAAGTTTTCAATTTTTGCCAGAACCACAAGGGGGACCCTTACAACTTTTTCCAATTTTTGATTGCCTCAGAAACTCATGTAAATCATATCAACCATACATAAAATAAACATAATCGTTAATATATAAGTGAAATGTGTAGCTAGGATGCTTTGATTCGCCCAAATACTCGAAGAACAAAAGTTTTCAAATTTTGCCAGAACCACAAGGGGGGACCCTTACAGCTTTTTCCAATTTTTGATTGCCTCAGAAACTCATGTAAATCGTATCAACCATGCATAAACCAATCATAATGGTTTATATAAAAGTGAAATGAGTTGTGAGGATGCTTTGATTAGCCGAAATACTCGAAGAACAAAAGTTTTCAATTTTGGCCAGAACCTCAAGGGGGGACCCTTGCAGCTTTTTCCATTTTTGATTGCCTCAGAAACTCATGTAAATCATATCAACCATACATAAACCAAACATAATCGTTAATATACAAGTGAAATGAGTAGTTAGGATGCTTTGATTCGCCCAAATACTCGAAGAACAAAAGTTTTCAATTTTTGCCAGAACCACAAGGGGGGACCCTTACAGCTTTTTCCATTTTTGATTGGCTCAGAAACTCATGTAAATCAAATCAACCATACATATACCAAACATAATCTTTAATATATAAGTGAAATGAGTAGTGAGGATGCTTTGATTCGCCGAAATCCTCGAAGAACAAAAGTTTTCAATTTTGGCCAGAACCACAAGGGGGGACACTTACAGCTTTTTCCATTTTTGATTGCCTCTGAAACTCATGTAAATCATATCAACCATACATAAACCAAACATAATCGTTAATATATAAGTGAAATGAGTAGTTAGGATGCTTTGATTCGCCCAAATACTCGAAGAACAAAAGTTTTCAATTTTTGCCAGAACCACAAGGGTGGACCCTTACTGCTTTTTCCAATTTTTGATTGCCTCAGAAACTCATGTAAATCATATCAACCATACATAAACCAAACATAATCGTTAATATATAAGTGAAATGAGTAGTTAGGATGCTTTGATTCGCCCAAATACTCGAAGAACAAAAGTTTTCAATTATTGCCAGAACCACAAGGGGGGACCCTTACAGTTTTTTCTAATTTTTGATTGCCTCAAAAACTCATGTAAATCGTATCAACCATACATAAACCAAACATAATCATTAATATATAAGTGAAATGAGTAGTTAGGATGCTTTGATTCGCCCAAATACTCGAAGAACAAAAGTTTTCAATTTTTGCCAGAACCACAAGGGGCACCCTTACAACTTTTTCCAATTTTTGATTGCCTCAGAAACTCATGTAAATCGTATCAACCATACATAAACCAAACATAATCATGAATATATAAGTGAAATGAGTATTTAGGGTGCTTTCATTCGCCCAAATACTCGAAGAACAAAAGTTTTCAATTTTTGCCAGAACCAAAAGGGGGGACCCTTATAGCTTTTTCCAATTTTTGATTGTCTCAGGAACTCATGTAAATCATATCAACCATACATAAACCAAACCTAATCGTTAATATATAAGTGAAATAAGTAGTTAGGATGCTTTAATTCACCCAAATACTCGAAGAACAAAAGTTTTCAATTTTTGCCAGAACCACAAGGGGGACCCTTACAACTTTTTCCAATTTTTGATTGCTTCAGAAACTCATGTAAATCGTATCAGCCATACATAAACCAAACATAATCGTGAATATATAAGTGAAATGAGTAGTTAGGGTGCTTTGATTCGCCCAAATACTCGAAGAACAAAAGTTTTCAATTTTTGCCAGAACCACAAGGGGGGACCCTTATAGCTTTTTCCAATTTTTGATTGCCTCAGGAACTCATGTAAATCATATCAACCGTACATAAACCAAACCTAATCGTTAATATATAAGTGAAATGAGTAGTTAGGATGCTTTGATTCACCCAAATACTCGAAGAACAAAAGTTTTCAATTTTTGCCAGAACCACAAGGGGGGACCCTTATAGCTTTTTCCAATTTTTGATTGCCTCAGGAACTCATGTAAATCATATCAACCATACATAAACCAAACCTACTCGTTAATATATAAGTGAAATCAGTATTTAGGGAACTTTGATTCACCCAAATACTCGAAGAACAAAAGTTTTCAATTTTTGCCAGAACCACAAGGGTGGACCCTTACAGCTTTTTCCAATTTTTGATTGCCTCAGAAACTCATGTAAATCATATCAACCATACATAAACCAAAAATAATCGTTAATATATAAGTGAAATGAGTAGTTAAGATGCTTTTATTCGCCCAAATACTCGAAGAACAAAAGTTTTCAATTTTTGCCAGAAACACAAGGGGGGACCCTTACAGCTTTTTCCAATTTTTGATTGCCTAAAAAACTCACGTAAATCGTATCAACCATACATAAACCAAACATAATCGTTCATATATAAGTGAAATGAGTAGTTAGGATGCTTTGATTCGCCCAAATACTCGAAGAACAAAAGTTTTCAATTTTTGCCAGAACCACAAGGGGGACCCTTACAACTTTTTCCAATTTTTGATTGCCACAGAAACTCATGTAAATCGTATCAACCATACATAAACCAAACATAATTGTTAATATATAAGTGAAATGAGTAGTTAGGGTGCTTTGATTCGCCCAAATACTCGAAGAACAAAAGTTTTCAATTTTTGCCAGAACCACAAGGGGGGACCCTTATAGCTTTTTCCAATTTTTGATTGGCTCAGGAACTCATGTAAATCATATCAACCATACATATACCAAACCTAATCGTTAATATATAAGTGAAATGAGTAGTTAGGGAACTTTGATTCGCCCAAATACTCGAAGAACAAAAGTTTTCAATTTTTGCCAGAACCACAAGGGGGGACCCTTACAACTTTTTCCAATTTTTGATTGCCTCAAAAACTCATGTAAATCGTATCAACCATCCATAAACCGAACATAATCGTTAATATACAAGTGAAA
Organism: Lantana camara; assembly: GCA_037501455.1. Classification (NCBI taxonomy): domain Eukaryota; kingdom Viridiplantae; phylum Streptophyta; class Magnoliopsida; order Lamiales; family Verbenaceae; genus Lantana; species Lantana camara. Next base: position 109,566,628 of record CM074859.1, on the reverse strand, counting down.
TGAGTAGTTGGGATGCTTTGATTCGCCCAAATACTCGAAGAACAAAAGTTTTCAATTTTTGCCAGAACCACAAGGGGGACCCTTACAACTTTTTCCAATTTTTGATTGCCTCAGAAACTCATGTAAATCGTATCAACCATGCATAAACCAAACATAATCGTGAATATATAAGTGAAATGAGTAGTTAGGGTGCTTTGATTCGCCCAAATACTCGAAGAACAAAAGTTTTCAATTTTTGCCAGAACCACAAGAGGGGACCCTTATAGCTTTTTCCAATTTTTAATTGCCTCAGGAACTCATTTAAATCATATCAACCATTCATAAACCAAACCTAATCATTAATATATAAGTGAAATGAGTAGTTAGGATGCTTTGATTCACCCAAATACTCGAAGAACAAAAGTTTTTCATTTTTGCCAGAACCACAAGGGGGACCCTTATAGCTTTTTCCAATTTTTGATTGCCTCAGGAACTTATGTAAATCATATCAACCATACATAAACCAAACCTAATCTGTAATATATAAGTGAAATGAGTAGTTAGGGAACTTTGATTCGCCCAAATACTCGAAGAACAAAAGTTTCAATTTTTGCCAGAACCACAAGGGTGGACCCTTACAGCTTTTTCCAATTTTTGATTGCCTCAGAAACTCATGTAAATCATATCAACCATACATAAACCAAACATAATCGTTAATATATAAGTGAAATGAGTAGTTAGGATGCTTTTACTCGCCCAAATACTCGAAGAACAAAAGTTTTCAATTTAAGCCAGAACCACAAGGGGGGACCCTCACAGCTTTTTCCAATTTTTGATTGCCTCAAAAACTCATGTAAATCGTTTCAACCATACATAAACCAAACATAAACGTTAATATATAAGTGAAATGAGTAGTTAGGATGCTTTGATTCGCCCAAATACTCGAAGAACAAAAGTTTTCAATTTTTGCCAAAACCACAAGGGGGACCCTTACAACTTTTTCCAATTTTTGATTGCCACAGAAACTCATGTAAATCGTATCAACCATACATAAACCAAACATAATCGTGAATATATAAGTGAAATGAGTAGTTAGGGTGCTTTGATTCGCCCAAATACTCGAAGAACAAAAGTTTTCAATTTTTGCCAGAACCACAAGGGGGGACCCTTATAGCTTTTTCCAATTTTTGATTGCCTCAGGAACTCATGTAAATCATATCAACCATACATAAACCAAACATAATCGTTAATATATAAGTGAAATGAGTAGTTAGGATGCTTTTATTCGCCCAAATACTCGAAGAACAAAAGTTTTCAAGTTTTGCCAGAACCACAAGGGGGGACCCTTATAGCTTTTTCCAATTTTTGATTGCCTCAGGAACTCATGTAAATCATATCAACCATACATAAACCAAACCTACTCGTTAATATATAAGTGAAATCAGTATTTAGGGAACTTTGATTCACCCAAATACTCGAAGAACAAAAGTTTTCAATTTTTGCCAGAACCACAAGGGTGGACCCTTACAGCTTTTTCCAATTTTTGATTGCCTCAGAAACTCATGTAAATCATATCAACCATACATAAACCAAAAATAATCGTTAATATATAAGTGAAATGAGTAGTTAAGATGCTTTTATTCGCCCAAATACTCGAAGAACAAAAGTTTTCAATTTTTGCCAGAAACACAAGGGGGGACCCTTACAGCTTTTTCCAATTTTTGATTGCCTAAAAAACTCACGTAAATCGTATCAACCATACATAAACCAAACATAATCGTTCATATATAAGTGAAATGAGTAGTTAGGATGCTTTGATTCGCCCAAATACTCGAAGAACAAAAGTTTTCAATTTTTGCCAGAACCACAAGGGGGACCCTTACAACTTTTTCCAATTTTTGATTGCCACAGAAACTCATGTAAATCGTATCAACCATACATAAACCAAACATAATTGTTAATATATAAGTGAAATGAGTAGTTAGGGTGCTTTGATTCGCCCAAATACTCGAAGAACAAAAGTTTTCCATTTTTGCCAGAACCACAAGGGGGGGACCCTTGTAGCTTTTTCCAATTTTTGATTGCCTCAAAAACTCATGTAAATCGTATCAACCATATATAAACCAAACATAATCGTTAATATATAAGTGAAATTAGTAGTTAGGATGCTTTGATTCGCCCAAATACTCGAAGAACAAAAGTTTTCAAATTTTGCCAGAATCACAAGGGGGACCCTTACAACTTTTTCCAATTTTTGATTGCCTCAGAAACTCATGTAAATCGTATCAACCATACATAAACCAAACATAATCGTTAATATATAAGTGAAATGAGTAGTTAGGATGCTTTTACTCGCCCAAATACTCGAAGAACAAAAGTTTTCAATTTTTGCCAGAACCACAAGGGGGGACCCTCACAGCTTTTTCCAATTTTTGATTGCCTCAAAAACTCATGTAAATCGTTTCAACCATACATAAACCAAACATAAACGTTAATATATAAGTGAAATGAGTAGTTAGGATGCTTTGATTCGCCCAAATACTCGAAGAACAAAAGTTTTCAATTTTTGCCAAAACCACAAGGGGGACCCTTACAACTTTTTCCAATTTTTGATTGCCACAGAAACTCATGTAAATCGTATCAACCATACATAAACCAAACATAATCGTGAATATATAAGTGAAATGAGTAGTTAGGGTGCTTTGATTCGCCCAAATACTCGAAGAACAAAAGTTTTCAATTTTTGCCAGAACCACAAGGGGGGACCCTTATAGCTTTTTCCAATTTTTGATTGCCTCAGAAACTCATGTAAATCATATCAACCATACATAAACCAAAAATAATCGTTAATATATAAGTGAAATGAGTAGTTAAGATGCTTTTATTCGCCCAAATACTCGAAGAACAAAAGTTTTCAATTTTTGCCAGAAACACAAGGGGGGACCCTTACAGCTTTTTCCAATTTTTGATTGCCTAAAAAACTCACGTAAATCGTATCAACCATACATAAACCAAACATAATCGTTCATATATAAGTGAAATGAGTAGTTAGGATGCTTTGATTCGCCCAAATACTCGAAGAACAAAAGTTTTCAATTTTTGCCAGAACCACAAGGGGGACCCTTACAACTTTTTCCAATTTTTGATTGCCACAGAAACTCATGTAAATCGTATCAACCATACATAAACCAAACATAATTGTTAATATATAAGTGAAATGAGTAGTTAGGGTGCTTTGATTCGCCCAAATACTCGAAGAACAAAAGTTTTCAATTTTTGCCAGAACCACAAGGGGGGACCCTTATAGCTTTTTCCAATTTTTGATTGGCTCAGGAACTCATGTAAATCATATCAACCATACATATACCAAACCTAATCGTTAATATATAAGTGAAATGAGTAGTTAGGGAACTTTGATTCGCCCAAATACTCGAAGAACAAAAGTTTTCAATTTTTGCCAGAACCACAAGGGGGGACCCTTACAACTTTTTCCAATTTTTGATTGCCTCAAAAACTCATGTAAATCGTATCAACCATCCATAAACCGAACATAATCGTTAATATACAAGTGAAATGAGTAGTTGGGATGCTTTGATTCGCCCAAATACTCGAAGAACAAAAGTTTTCAATTTTTGCCAGAACCACAAGGGGGACCCTTACAACTTTTTCCAATTTTTGATTGCCTCAGAAACTCATGTAAATCGTATCAACCATGCATAAACCAAACATAATCGTGAATATATAAGTGAAATGAGTAGTTAGGGTGCTTTGATTCGCCCAAATACTCGAAGAACAAAAGTTTTCAATTTTTGCCAGAACCACAAGAGGGGACCCTTATAGCTTTTTCCAATTTTTAATTGCCTCAGGAACTCATTTAAATCATATCAACCATTCATAAACCAAACCTAATCATTAATATATAAGTGAAATGAGTAGTTAGGATGCTTTGATTCACCCAAATACTCGAAGAACAAAAGTTTTTCATTTTTGCCAGAACCACAAGGGGGACCCTTATAGCTTTTTCCAATTTTTGATTGCCTCAGGAACTTATGTAAATCATATCAACCATACATAAACCAAACCTAATCTGTAATATATAAGTGAAATGAGTAGTTAGGGAACTTTGATTCGCCCAAATACTCGAAGAACAAAAGTTTCAATTTTTGCCAGAACCACAAGGGTGGACCCTTACAGCTTTTTCCAATTTTTGATTGCCTCAGAAACTCATGTAAATCATATCAACCATACATAAACCAAACATAATCGTTAATATATAAGTGAAATGAGTAGTTAGGATGCTTTTACTCGCCCAAATACTCGAAGAACAAAAGTTTTCAATTTAAGCCAGAACCACAAGGGGGGACCCTCACAGCTTTTTCCAATTTTTGATTGCCTCAAAAACTCATGTAAATCGTTTCAACCATACATAAACCAAACATAAACGTTAATATATAAGTGAAATGAGTAGTTAGGATGCTTTGATTCGCCCAAATACTCGAAGAACAAAAGTTTTCAATTTTTGCCAAAACCACAAGGGGGACCCTTACAACTTTTTCCAATTTTTGATTGCCACAGAAACTCATGTAAATCGTATCAACCATACATAAACCAAACATAATCGTGAATATATAAGTGAAATGAGTAGTTAGGGTGCTTTGATTCGCCCAAATACTCGAAGAACAAAAGTTTTCAATTTTTGCCAGAACCACAAGGGGGGACCCTTATAGCTTTTTCCAATTTTTGATTGCCTCAGGAACTCATGTAAATCATATCAACCATACATAAACCAAACATAATCGTTAATATATAAGTGAAATGAGTAGTTAGGATGCTTTTATTCGCCCAAATACTCGAAGAACAAAAGTTTTCAAGTTTTGCCAGAACCACAAGGGGGGACCCTTACAGCTTTTTCCAATTTTTGATTGCCTCAAAAACTCATGTAAATCGTATCAACCATATATAAACCAAACATAATCGTTAATATATAAGTGAAATTAGTAGTTAGGATGCTTTGATTCGCCCAAATACTCGAAGAACAAAAGTTTTCAAATTTTGCCAGAATCACAAGGGGGACCCTTACAACTTTTTCCAATTTTTGATTGCCTCAGAAACTCATGTAAATCGTATCAACCATACATAAACCAAACATAATCGTTAATATATAAGTGAAATGAGTAGTTAGGATGCTTTTACTCGCCCAAATACTCGAAGAACAAAAGTTTTCAATTTTTGCCAGAACCACAAGGGGGGACCCTCACAGCTTTTTCCAATTTTTGATTGCCTCAAAAACTCATGTAAATCGTTTCAACCATACATAAACCAAACATAAACGTTAATATATAAGTGAAATGAGTAGTTAGGATGCTTTGATTCGCCCAAATACTCGAAGAACAAAAGTTTTCAATTTTTGCCAAAACCACAAGGGGGACCCTTACAACTTTTTCCAATTTTTGATTGCCACAGAAACTCATGTAAATCGTATCAACCATACATAAACCAAACATAATCGTGAATATATAAGTGAAATGAGTAGTTAGGGTGCTTTGATTCGCCCAAATACTCGAAGAACAAAAGTTTTCAATTTTTGCCAGAACCACAAGGGGGGACCCTTATAGCTTTTTCCAATTTTTGATTGCCTCAGAAACTCATGTAAATCATATCAACCATACATAAACCAAAAATAATCGTTAATATATAAGTGAAATGAGTAGTTAAGATGCTTTTATTCGCCCAAATACTCGAAGAACAAAAGTTTTCAATTTTTGCCAGAAACACAAGGGGGGACCCTTACAGCTTTTTCCAATTTTAGATTGCCTCAGAAACTCATGTAAATCGTATCAACCATACATAAACCAAACATAATCGTGAATATATAAGTGAAATGAGTAGTTAGGGTGCTTTGATTCGCCCAAATACTCGAAGAACAAAAGTTTTCAATTTTTGCCAGAACCACAAGGGGGGACCCTTATAGCTTTTTCCAATTTTTGATTGCCTCAGGAACTCATGTAAATCATATCAACCATACATAAACCAAACATAATCGTTAATATATAAGTGAAATGAGTAGTTAGGATGCTTTGATTCGCCCAAATACTCGAAGAACAAAAGTTTTCAAATTTTGCCAGAATCACAAGGGGGACCCTTACAACTTTTTCCAATTTTTGATTGCCACAGAAACTCATGTAAATCGTATCAACCATACATAAACCAAACATAATCGTGAATATATAAGTGAAATGAGTAGTTAGGGTGCATTGATTCGCCCAAATACTCGAAGAACAAAAGTTTTCAATTTTTGCCAGAACCACAAGGGGGGACCCTTACAGCTTTTTCCAATTTTTGATTGCCTCAGGAACTCATGTAAATTATATCAACCATACATAAACCAAACCTAATCGTTAATATATATGTGAAATGAGTAGTTAGGATGCTTTGATTCACCCAAATACTCGAAAAACAAAAGTTTTCAATCTTGGCCAGAACTATAAGGGGGGACCCTTACAGCTTTTTCCAATTTTTGATTGCCACAGAAACTCATGTAAATCGTATCAACCATACATAAACCAAACATAATCGTGAATATATAAGTGAAATGAGTAGTTAGGGTGCTTTGATTCGCCCAAATACTCGAAGAACAAAAGTTTTCAATTTTTGCCAGAACCACAAGGGGGGACCCTTATAGCTTTTTCCAATTTTTGATTGCCTCAGGAACTCATGTAAATCATATCAACCATACATAAACCAAACATAATCGTTAATATATAAGTGAAATGAGTAGTTAGGATGCTTTGATTCGCCCAAATACTCGAAGAACAAAAGTTTTCAAATTTTGCCAGAATCACAAGGGGGACCCTTACAACTTTTTCCAATTTTTGATTGCCACAGAAACTCATGTAAATCGTATCAACCATACATAAACCAAACATAATCGTGAATATATAAGTGAAATGAGTAGTTAGGGTGCATTGATTCGCCCAAATACTCGAAGAACAAAAGTTTTCAATTTTTGCCAGAACCACAAGGGGGGACCCTTATAGCTTTTTCCAATTTTTGATTGCCTCAGGAACTCATGTAAATCATATCAACCATACATAAACCAAACCTAATCGTTAATATATAAGTGAAATGAGTAGTTAGGATGCTTTGATTCACCCAAATACTCGAAGAACAAAAGTTTTCAATTTTTGCCAGAACCACAAGGGGGGACCCTTATAGCTTTTTCCAATTTTTGATTGCCTCTGGAACTCATGTAAATCATATCAACCATACATAAACCAAACCTAATCGTTAATATATAAGTGAAATGCGTAGTTAGGGAACTTTGATTCGCCCAAATACTCAAAGAACAAAAGTTTTCAATTTTTGCCAGAACCACAAGGGTGGACCCTTACAGCTTTTTCCAATTTTTGATTGCCTCAGAAACTCATGTAAATCATATCAACCATACATAAACCAAACATAATCGTTAATATATAAGTGAAATGAGTAGTTAGGATGCTTTTATTCGCCCAAATACTCGAAGAACAAAAGTTTTCAATTTTTGCCAGAACCACAAGGGGGGACCCTTACAGCTTTTTCCAATTTTTGATTGCCTCAGAAACTCATGTAAATCGTATCAACCATACATAAACCAAACATAATCGTTAATATATAAGTGAAATGAGTAGTTAGGATGCTTTGATTCGCCCAAATACTCGAAGAACAAAAGTTTTCAATTTTTGCCAGAACCACAAGAGGGGACCCTTATAGCTTTTTCCAATTTTTGATTGCCTCAAGAACTCATGTAAATCATATCAACCATACATATACCAAACCTAATCGTTAATATATAAGTGAAATGAGTAGTTAGGGAACTTTGATTCACCCAAATACTCGAAGAACAAAAGTTTTCAATTTTTGCCAGAACCACAAGGGTGGACCCTTACAGCTTTTTCCAATTTTTGATTGCCTCAGAAACTCATGTAAATCATATCAACCATACATAAACCAAACATAATCGTTAATATATAAGTGAAATGAGTAGTTAGGATGCTTTTATTCGCCCAAATACTCGAAGAACAAAAGTTTTCAATTTTTGCCAGAACCACAAGGGGGGACCCTTATAGCTTTTTCCCATTTTTGATTGCCTCAGGAACTCATGTAAATCATATCAACCATACATAAACCAAACCGAATCGTTAATATATAAGTGAAATGAGTAGTAAGGGTGCTTTGATTCGCCCAAATACTCGAAGAACAAAAGTTTTCCATTTTTGCCAGAACCACAAGGGGGGGACCCTTGTAGCTTTTTCCAATTTTTGATTGCCTCAGGAACTCATGTAAATCATATCAACCATACATAAACCAAACCTAATCCTTAATATATAAGTGAAATGAGTAGTTAGGATGCTTTGATTCACCCAAATACTCGAAGAACAAAATTTTTCAATTTTTGCCAGAACCACAAAGGGGGACCCTTATAGCTTTTTCCAATTTTTGATTGCCTCAGGAACTCATGTAAATCATATCAACCATACATATACCAAACCTAATCGTTAATATATAAGTGAAATGAGTAGTTAGGGAACTTTGGTTCGCCCAAATACTCGAAGAACAAAACTTTTCAATTTTTGCCAGAACCACAAGGGGGGACCCTTACAACTTTTTTCAATTTTTTATTGCCTCAAAAACTCATGTAAATCGTATCAACCATCCATAAACCGAACATAATCGTTAATATATAAGTTAAATGAGTAGTTGGGATACTTTGATTCGCCCAAATACTCGATGAACAAAAGTTTTCAATTTTTGCCAGAACCACAAGGGGGACCCTTACAACTCTTTCCAATTTTTGATTGCCTCAGAAACTCATGTAAATCGTATCAACCATGCATAAACCAAACATAATCGTGAAGATATAAGTGAAATGAGTAGTTAGGGTGCTTTGATTCGCCCAAATACTCGAAGAACAAAAGTTTTCAATTTTTGCCAGAACCACAATAGGGGACCCTTATAGCTTTTTCCAATTTTTTATTGCCTCAGGAACTCATTTAAATCATATCAACCATTCATAAACCAAACCTAATCGTTAATATATAAGTGAAATGAGTAGTTAGGATGCTTTGATTCACCCAAATACTCGAAGACCAAAAGTTTTTCATTTTTGCCAGAACCACAAGGGGGACCCTTATAGCTTTTTCCAATTTTTGATTGCCTCAGGAACTCATGTAAATCATATCAACCATACATAAACCAAACCTAATCTGTAATATATAAGTGAAATGAGTAGTTAGGGAACTTTGACTCGCCCAAATACTCGAAGAAAAAAAGTTTCAATTTTTGCCAGAACCACAAGGGTGGACCCTTACAGCTTTTTCCAATTTTTGATTGCCTCAGAAACTCATGTAAATCATATCAACCATACATAAACCAAACATAATCGTTAATATATAAGTGAAATGAGTAGTTAGGATGCTTTTATTCGCCCAAATACTCGAAGAACAAAAGTTTTCAATTTTTGCCAGAACCACAAGGGGGGACCCTTACAGCTTTTTCCAATTTTTGATTGCCTCAAAAACTCATGTAAATCGTTTCAACCATACATAAACCAAACATAAACGTTAATATATAACTGAAATGAGTAGTTAGGATGCTTTGATTCGCCCAAATACTCGAAGAACAAAAGTTTTCAATTTTTGCCAGAACCACAATAGGGGACCCTTATAGCTTTTTCCAATTTTTGATTGCCTCAGGAACTCATTTAAATCATATCAACCATTCATAAACCAAACCTAATCGTTAATATATAAGTGAAATGAGTAGTTAGGATGCTTTGATTCACCCACTTACTCGAAGACCAAAAGTTTTTCATTTTTGCCAGAACCACAAGGGGGACCATTATAGCTTTTTCCAATTTTTGATTGCCTCAGGAACTCATGTAAATCATATCAACCATACATAAACCAAACCTAATCTGTAATATATAAGTGAAATGAGTAGTTAGGGAACTTTGATTCGCCCAAATACTCGAAGAACAAAAGTTTCAATTTTTGCCAGAACCACAAGGGTGGACCCTTACAGCTTTTTCCAATTTTTGATTGCCTCATAAACTCATGTAAATCATATCAACCATACATAAACCAAACATAATCGTTAATATATAAGTGAAATGAGTAGTTAGGATGCTTTTATTCGCCCAAATACTCGAAGAACAAAAGTTTTCAATTTTTGCCAGAACCACAAGGGGGGACCCTTACAGCTTTTTCCAATTTTTGATTGCCTCAAAAACTCATGTAAATCGTTTCAACCATACATAAACCAAACATAAACGTTAATATATAACTGAAATGAGTAGTTAGGATGCTTTGATTCGCCCAAATACTCGAAGAACAAAAGTTTTCAATTTTTGCCTTACAACTTTTTCCAATTTTTGATTGCCTCAGAAACTCATGTAAATCGTATCAACCATACATAAACCAAACATAATCGTGAATATATAAGTGAAATGAGTAGTTAGGGTGCTTCGATTCACCCAAATACTCGAAGAACAAAAGTTTTCAATTTTTGCCAGAACCACAAGGGGGGACCCTTATAGCTTTTTCCAATTTTTGATTGCCTCAGGAACTCATGTAAATCACATCAACCATACATAAACCAAACATAATCGTTAATATATAAGTGAAATGAGTAGTTAGGATGCTTTTATTCGCCCAAATACTCGAAGAACAAAAGTTTTCAATTTTTGCCAGAACCACAAGGGGGGACCCTTACAGCTTTTTCCAATTTTTGATTGCCTCAAAAACTCATGTAAATCGTATCAACCATATATAAACCAAACATAATCGTTAATATATAAGTGAAATTAGTAGTTAGGATGCTTGGATTCGCCCAAATACTCGAAGAACAAAAGTTTTCAAATTTTGCCAGAACCACAAGGGGGACCCTTACAACTTTTTCCAATTTTTGATTGCCTCAGAAACTCATGTAAATCGTATCAACCATACATAAACCACACATAATCGTGAATATATAAGTGAAATGAGTAGTTATTGTGCTTTGATTCGCCCAAATACTCGAAGAACAAAAGTTTTCAATTTTTGCCAGAACCACAAGGGGGGACCCTTATAGCTTTTTCCAATTTTTGATTGCCTCAGGAACTCATGTAAATCGTATCAACCATACATAAACCAAACATAATCATGAATATATAAGTGAAATGAGTATTTAGGGTGCTTTGATTCACCCAAATACTCGAAGAACAAAAGTTTTCAATTTTTGCCAGAACCACAAGGGGGGACCCTTATAGCTTTTTCCAATTTTTGATTGCCTCAGGAACTCATGTAAATCATATCAACCATACATAAACCAAACCTAATCATTAATATATAAGTGAAATGAGTAGTTAGGGAACTTTGATTCGCCCAAATACTCGACGAACAAAAGTTTTCAATTTTTGCCAGAACCACAGGGGTGGACCCTTTCAGCTTTTTCCAATTTTTGATTGCCTCAGAAACTCATGTAAATCATATCAACCATACATAAACCAAACATAATCGTTAATATATAAGTGAAATGAGTAGTAAGGATGCTTTTATTCGCCCAAATACTCGAAGAACAAAAGTTTTCAATTTTTGCCAGAACCACAAGGGGGGACCCTTACAGCTTTTTCCAATTTTTGATTCCCTAAAAAATTCATGTAAATCGTATCAACCATACATAAACCAAACATAATCGTTAATATATAAGTGAAATGAGAAGTGAGGACGCTTTGATTCGCCCAAATACTCGAAGAACAAAAGTTTTCAATTTTTGCCAGAACCACAAGGGGGGACCCTTTTAGCTTTTTCCAATTTTTGATTGCCTCAGGAACTCATGTAAATCATATCAACCATACATATACCAAACCTAATCGTTAATATATAAGTGAAATGAGTAGTTAGGGAACTTTGATTCGCCCAAATACTCGAAGAACAAAAGTTTTCAATTTTTGCCAGAACCACAAGGGTGGACCTTTACAGCTTTTTCCAATTTTTGATTGCCTCAGAAACTCATGTAAATCATATCAACCATACATAAACCAAACATAATCGTTAATATATAAGCGAAATGAGTAGTTAGAATGCTTTTATTCGCCCAAATACTCGAAGAACAAAAGTTTTCAATTTTTGCCAGAACCACAAGGGGGGACCCTTATAGCTTTTTCCAATTTTTGATTGCCTCAGGAACTCATGTAAATCATATCAACCATACATAAACCAAACCAAATCGTTAATATATAAGTGAAATGAGTAGTTAGGGTGCTTTGATTCGCCCAAATACTCGAAGAACAAAAGTTTTCCATTTTTGCCAGAACCACAAGGGGGGGACCCTTATAGCTTTTTCCAATTTTTGATTGCCTCAGGAACTCATGTAAATCATATCAACCATACATAAACCAAACCTAATCGTTAATATATAAGTGAAATGAGTAGTTAGGATGCTTTGATTCACCCAAATACTCGAAGAACAAAATTTTTCAATTTTTGCCAGAACCACAAAGGGGGACCCTTATAGCTTTTTCCAATTTTTGATTGCCTCAGGAACTCATGTAAATCATATCAACCATATATATACCATACCTAATCGTTAATATATAAGTGAAATGAGTAGTTAGGGAACTTTGATTCGCCCAAATACTCGAAGATCAAAAGTTTTCAATTTTTGCCAGAACCACAAGGGTGGACCCTTACAGCTTTTTCCAATTTTTGATTGCCTCAGAAACTCATGTAAATCATATCAACCATACATAAACCAAACATAATCGTTAATATATAAGTGAAATGAGTAGTTAGGATGCTTTTATTCGCCCAAATACTCGAAGAACAAAAGTTTTCAATTTTTGCCAGAACCACAAGGGGGGACCCTTACAGCTTTTTCCAATTTTTTATTGCCTCAAAAACTCATGTAAATCGTATCAACCATACATAAACCAAACATAATCGTGAATATATAAGTGAAATAAGTAGTTAGGATGCTTTGATTCGCCCAAATACTCGAAGAACAAAAGTTTTTAATTTTTGCCAGAACCACAAGGGGGACCCTTATAGCTTTTTCCAATTTTTGATTGCCTCAGGAACTCATGTAAATCATATCAACCATACATAAACCAATCCTAATCGTTAATATATAAGTGAAATGAGTAGTTAGGGAACTTTGATTCGCCCAAATACTCGAAGAACAAAAGTTTTCAGTTTTTGCCAGAACCACAAGGGTGGACCCTTACAGCTTTTTCCAATTTTTGATTGCCTCAAAAACTCATGTAAATCGTATCAACCATACATAAACCAAACATAATCGTGAATATATAAGTGAAATGAGTAGTTAGGATGCTTTGATTCGCCAAAATACTCGAAGAACAAAAGTTTTCAATTTTGGCCAGAACCACAAGGGGGGACCCTTACAGCTTTTTCCAATTTTTGATTGCCTCAGGAACTCATGTAAATCGTATCAACCATACATAAACCAAACATAATCGTTAATATATAAGTGAAATGAGTAGTTAGGATGCTTTGATTCGCCCAAGTACTCGAAGAACAAAAGTTTTCAATTTTCGCCAGAACCACAAGGGGGACCCTTACAACTTTTTCCAATTTTTGATTGCCTCAGAAACTCATGTAAATCGTATCAACCATACATAAACCAAATATAATCGTGAATATATAAATGAAATGGGTAGTTAGGGTGCTTTGATTCGCCCAAATACTCGAAGAACAAAAGTTTTCAATTTTTGCCAGAACCACTAGGGGGGACCCTTATAGCTTTTTCCAATTTTTGATTGCCTCAGGAACTCATGTAAATCATATCAACCATACATATACCAAACCTAATCGTTAATATATAAGTGAAATGAGTAGTTAGGGAACTTTGATTCGCCCAAATACTCGAAGAACAAAAGTTTTCAATTTTTGCCAGAACCACAAGGGTGGACCCTTACAGCTTTTTCCAATTTTTGATTGCCTCCGAAACTCATGTAAATCTTATCAACCATACATAAACCAAACATAATCGTTAATATATAAGTGAAATGAGTAGTTAGGATGCTTTTATTCGCCCAAATACTCGAAGAACAAAAGTTTTCAATTTTTGCCAGAACCACAAGGGGGGACCCTTATAGCTTTTTCCAATTTTTGATTGCCTCAGGAACTCATGTAAATCATATCAACCGTACATAAACCAAACCAAATCGTTAATATATAAGTGAAATGAGTAGTTAGGATGCTTTGATTCACCTAAATACTTGAAGAACCAAAGTTTTCAATTTTTGGCAGAACCACAAGGGGGGACCCTTACAGCTTTTTCCAATTTTTGATTGCCTCAGAAACTCATGTAAATCATATCAACCATACATAAACCAAACATAATTGTTAATATATAAGTGAAATGAGTAGTTAGGATGCTTTGATTCACCCAAATACTCGAAGAACAAAAGTTTTCAATTTTTGCCAGAACCACAAGGGGGGACCCTTATAGCTTTTTCCAATTTTTGATTGCCTCAGGAACTCATGTAAATCATATCAACCATACATATACCAAACCTAATCATTAATATATAAGTGAAATGAGTAGTTAGGGAACTTTGATTCGCCCAAATACTCGAAGAACAAAAGTTTTCAGTTTTTGCCAGAACCACAAGGGTGGACCCTTACAGCTTTTTCCAATTTTTGATTGCCTTAGAAACTCATGTAAATCATATCAACCATACATAAATCGAACATAATCGTTAATATATAAGTGAAATGAGTAGTTAGGATGCTTTGATTCACCCAAATACTCGAAGAACAAAAGTATTCAATTTTGGCCAGAACCACAAGGGGGGAACCTTATAGCTTTTTCCAATTTTTGATTGCCTCAGGAACTCATGTAAATCATATCAACCATACATATACCAAACCTAATCGTTAATATATAAGTGAAATGAGTAGTTAGGGAACTTTGATTCGCCCAAATACTCGAAGAACAAAAGTTTTCAATTTTTGCCAGAACCACAAGGGTGGACCCTTACAGCTTTTTCCAATTTTTGATTGCCTAAGAAACTCATGTAAATCATATCAACCATACATAAACCAAACATAATCGTTAATATATAAGTAAAATGAGTAGTTAGGATGCTTTGATTCACCCAAATACTCGAATAACAAAAGTTTTCAATTTTTGCCAGAACCACAAGGGGGGACCCTTATAGCTTTTTCCAATTTTTGATTGCCTCAGGAACTCATGTAAATCATATCAACCATACATATACCAAACCTAATCGTTAATATATAAGTGAAATGAGTAGTTAGGGAACTTTGATTCGCCCAAATACTCGAAGAACAAAAGTTTTCAATTTTTGCCAGAACCACAAGGGTGGACCCTTACAGCTTTTTCCAATTTTTGATTGCCTTAGAAACTCATGTAAATCATATCAACCATACATAAATCGAACATAATCGTTAATATATAAGTGAAATGAGTAGTTAGGATGCTTTGATTCACCCAAATACTCGAAGAACAAAAGTATTCAATTTTGGCCAGAACCACAAGGGGGGACCCTTATAGCTTTTTCCAATTTTTGATTGCCTCAGGAACTCATGTAAATCATATCAACCATACATATACCAAACCTAATCGTTAATATATAAGTGAAATGAGTAGTTAGGGAACTTTGATTCGCCCAAATACTCGAAGAACAAAAGTTTTCAATTTTTGCCAGAACCACAAGGGTGGACCCTTACAGCTTTTTCCAATTTTTGATTGCCTCAGAAACTCATGTAAATCATATCAACCATACATAAACCAAACATAATCGTTAATATATAAGTAAAATGAGTAGTTAGGATGCTTTGATTCACCTAAATACTTGAAGAACAAAAGTTTTAAATTTTTGCCAGAACCACAAGGGTGGACCCTTATAGCTTTTTCCAATTTTTGATTGCCTCAGGAACTCATGCAAATCATATCAACCATACATAAACCAAATATAATCGTTAATATATAAGTGAAATGAGTAGTTAGGATGCTTTTATTCGCCCAAATACTCGAAGAACAAAAGTTTTCAATTTTTGCCAGAACCACAAGGGGGGACACTTATAGCTTTTTGCAATTTTTGATTGCCTCAGGAACTCATGTAAATCGTATCAACCATACATAAACCGAAGATAATCGTTCATATATAAGTGAAATGAGTAGTTAGGATGCTTTGATTCGCCCAAATACTCGAAGAACAAAAGTTTTCAATTTTTGCCAGAACCACAAGGGGGACCCTTACAACTTTTTCCAATTTTTGATTGCCACAGAAACTCATATAAATCGTATCAACCATACATAAACCAAACATAATCGTTAATATATAAGTGAAATGAGTAGTTAGGGTGCTTTGATTCGCCCAAATACTCGAAGAACAAAAGTTTTCCATTTTTGCCAGAACCACAAGGGGGGACCCTTATAGCTTTTTCCAATTTTTGATTGCCTCAGGAACTCATGTAAATCATATCAACCATACATAAACCAAACCTAATCGTTAATATATAAGTGAAATGAGTAGTTAGGATGCTTTGATTCACCCAAATACTCGAAGAACAAAAGTTTTCAATTTTTGCCAGAACCACAAGGGGGGACCCTTATAGCTTTTTCCAATTTTTGATTGCCTCAGGAACTCATGTAAATCATATCAACCGTACATAAACCAAACCAAATCGTTAATATATAAGTGAAATGAGTAGTTAGGATGCTTTGATTCACCCAAATACGCGAAGAACAAAAGTTTTCAATTTTTGCCAGAACCACAAGGGTGGACCCTTACAGCTTTTTCCAATTTTTGATTGCCTCAGAAACTCATGTAAATCATATCAACCATACATAAACCAAACATAATCGTTAATATATAAGTGAAATTAGTAGTTAGGATGCTTTTATTCGCCCAAATACTCGAAGAACAAAAGTTTTCAATTTTTGCCAGAACCACAAGGGGGGACCCTTATAGCTTTTTCCAATTTTTGATTGCCTCAGGAACTCATGTAAATCATATCAACCATACATAAACCAAACCGAATCGTTAATATATAAGTGAAATGAGTAGTAAGGGTGCTTTGATTCGCCCAAATACTCGAAGAACAAAAGTTTTCCATTTTTGCCAGAACCACAAGGGGGGGACCCTTGTAGCTTTTTCCAATTTTTGATTGCCTCAGGAACTCATGTAAATCATATCAACCATACATAAACCAAACCTAATCCTTAATATATAAGTGAAATGAGTAGTTAGGATGCTTTGATTCACCCAAATACTCGAAGAACAAAAGTATTCAATTTTGGCCAGAACCACAAGGGGGGAACCTTATAGCTTTTTCCAATTTTTGATTGCCTCAGGAACTCATGTAAATCATATCAACCATACATATACCAAACCTAATCGTTAATATATAAGTGAAATGAGTAGTTAGGGAACTTTGATTCGCCCAAATACTCGAAGAACAAAAGTTTTCAATTTTTGCCAGAACCACAAGGGTGGACCCTTACAGCTTTTTCCAATTTTTGATTGCCTAAGAAACTCATGTAAATCATATCAACCATACATAAACCAAACATAATCGTTAATATATAAGTAAAATGAGTAGTTAGGATGCTTTGATTCACCCAAATACTCGAATAACAAAAGTTTTCAATTTTTGCCAGAACCACAAGGGGGACCCTTATAGCTTTTTCCAATTTTTGATTGCCTCAGGAACTCATGTAAATCATATCAACCATACATATACCAAACCTAATCGTTAATATATAAGTGAAATGAGTAGTTAGGGAACTTTGATTCGCCCAAATACTCGAAGAACAAAAGTTTTCAATTTTTGCCAGAACCACAAGGGTGGACCCTTACAGCTTTTTCCAATTTTTGATTGCCTCAGAAACTCATGTAAATCATATCAACCATACATAAACCAAACATAATCGTTAATATATAAGTGAAATGAGTAGTTAGGATGCTTTTATTCGCCCAAATACTCGAAGAACAAAAGTTTTCAATTTTTGCCAGAACCACAAGGGGGGACCCTTACAGCTTTTTCCAATTTTTTATTGCCTCAAAAACTCATGTAAATCGTATCAACCATACATAAACCAAACATAATCGTGAATATATAAGTGAAATGAGTAGTTAGGATGCTTTGATTCGCCCAAATACTCGAAGAACAAAAGTTTTCAATTTTTGCCAGAACCACAAGGGGGACCCTTATAGCTTTTTCCAATTTTTGATTGCCTCAGGAACTCATGTAAATCATATCAACCATACATAAACCAATCCTAATCGTTAATATATAAGTGAAATGAGTAGTTAGGATGCTTTGATTCGCCCAAATACTCGAAGAACAAAAGTTTTCAATTTTTGCCAGAACCACAAGGGTGGACCCTTACAGCTTTTTCCAATTTTTGATTGCCTCAAAAACTCATGTAAATCGTATCAACCATACATAAACCAAACATAATCGTGAATATATAAGTGAAATGAGTAGTTAGGATGCTTTGATTCGCCCAAATACTCGAAGAACAAAAGTTTTCAATTTTGGCCAGAACCACAAGGGGGGACCCTTACAGCTTTTTCCAATTTTTGATTGCCTCAGGAACTCATGTCAATCGTATCAACCATACATAAACCAAACATAATCGTTAATATATAAGTGAAATGAGTAGTTAGGATGCTTTGATTCGCCCAAGTACTCGAAGAACAAAAGTTTTCAATTTTTGCCAGAACCACAAGGGGGACCCTTACAACTTTTTCCAATTTTTGATTGCCTCAGAAACTCATGTAAATCGTATCAACCATACATAAACCAAATATAATCGTGAATATATAAGTGAAATGGGTAGTTAGGGTGCTTTGATTCGCCCAAATACTCGAAGAACAAAAGTTTTCAATTTTTGCCAGAACCACTAGGGGGGACCCTTATAGCTTTTTCCAATTTTTGATTGCCTCAGGAACTCATGTAAATCATATCAACCATACATATACCAAACCTAATCGTTAATATATAAGTGAAATGAGTAGTTAGGGAACTTTGATTCGCCCAAATACTCGAAGAACAAAAGTTTTCAATTTTTGCCAGAACCACAAGGGTGGACCCTTACAGCTTTTTCCAATTTTTGATTGCCTCAGAAACTCATGTAAATCATATCAACCATACATAAACCAAACATAATCGTTAATATATAAGTAAAATGAGAAGTTAGGATGCTTTGATTCACCTAAATACTTGAAGAACAAAAGTATTCGATTTTGGCCAGAACCACAAGGGGGGAACCTTATAGCTTTTTCCAATTTTTGATTGCCTCAGGAACTCATGTAAATCATATCAACCATACATATACCAAACCTAATCGTTAATATATAAGTGAAATGAGTAGTTAGGGAACTTTGATTCGCCCAAATACTCGAAGAACAAAAGTTTTCAATTTTTGCCAGAACCACAAGGGTGGACCCTTACAGCTTTTTCCAATTTTTGATTGCCTAAGAAACTCATGTAAATCATATCAACCATACATAAACCAAACATAATCGTTGATATATAAGTAAAATGAGTAGTTAGGATGCTTTGATTCACCCAAATACTCGAATAACAAAAGTTTTCAATTTTTGCCAGAACCACAAGGGGGGACCCTTATAGCTTTTTCCAATTTTTGATTGCCTCAGGAACTCATGTAAATCATATCAACCATACATATACCAAACCTAATCGTTAATATATAAGTGAAATGAGTATTTAGGGAACTTTGATTCGCCCAAATACTCGAAGAACAAAAGTTTTCAATTTTTGCCAGAACCACAAGGGTGGACCCTTACAGCTTTTTCCAATTTTTGATTGCCTCCGAAACTCATGTAAATCTTATCAACCATACATAAACCAAACATAATCGTTAATATATAAGTGAAATGAGTAGTTAGGATGCTTTTATTCGCCCAAATACTCGAAGAACAAAAGTTTTCAATTTTTGCCAGAACCACAAGGGGGGACCCTTATAGCTTTTTCCAATTTTTGATTGCCTCAGGAACTCATGTAAATCATATCAACCGTACATAAACCAAACCAAATCGTTAATATATAAGTGAAATGAGTAGTTAGGATGCTTTGATTCACCTAAATACTTGAAGAACCAAAGTTTTCAATTTTTGGCAGAACCACAAGGGGGGACCCTTACAGCTTTTTCCAATTTTTGATTGCCTCAGAAACTCATGTAAATCATATCAACCATACATAAACCAAAAATAATTGTTAATATATAAGTGAAATGAGTAGTTAGGATGCTTTGATTCACCCAAATACTCGAAGAACAAAAGTTTTCAATTTTTGCCAGAACCACAAGGGGGGACCCTTATAGCTTTTTCCAATTTTTGATTGCCTCAGGAACTCATGTAAATCATATCAACCATACATATACCAAACCTAATCGTTAATATATAAGTGAAATGAGTAGTTAGGGAACTTTGATTCGCCCAAATACTTGAAGAACAAAAGTTTTCAGTTTTTGCCAGAACCACAAGGGTGGACCCTTACAGCTTTTTCCAATTTTTGATTGCCTTAGAAACTCATGTAAATCATATCAACCATACATAAATCGAACATAATCGTTAATATATAAGTGAAATGAGTAGTTAGGATGCTTTGATTCACCCAAATACTCGAAGAACAAAAGTATTCAATTTTGGCCAGAACCACAAGGGGGGAACCTTATAGCTTTTTCCAATTTTTGATTGCCTCAGGAACTCATGTAAATCATATCAACCATACATATACCAAACCTAATCGTTAATATATAAGTGAAATGAGTAGTTAGGGAACTTTGATTCGCCCAAATACTCGAAGAACAAAAGTTTTCAATTTTTGCCAGAACCACAAGGGTGGACCCTTACAGCTTTTTCCAATTTTTGATTGCCCTAGAAACTCATGTAAATCATATCAACCATACATAAATCGAACATAATCGTTAATATATAAGTGAAATGAGTAGTTAGGATGCTTTGATTCACCCAAATACTCGAAGAACAAAAGTATTCAATTTTGGCCAGAACCACAAGGGGGGACCCTTATAGCTTTTTCCAATTTTTGATTGCCTCAGGAACTCATGTAAATCATATCAACCATACATATACCAAACCTAATCGTTAATATATAAGTGAAATGAGTAGTTAGGGAACTTTGATTCGCCCAAATACTCGAAGAACAAAAGTTTTCAATTTTTGCCAGAACCACAAGGGTGGACCCTTACAGCTTTTTCCAATTTTTGATTGCCTCAGAAACTCATGTAAATCATATCAACCATACATAAACCAAACATAATCGTTAATATATAAGTAAAATGAGTAGTTAGGATGCTTTGATTCACCTAAATACTTGAAGAACAAAAGTTTTAAATTTTTGCCAGAACCACAAGCGTGGACCCTTATAGCTTTTTCCAATTTTTGATTGCCTCAGGAACTCATGCAAATCATATCAACCATACATATACCAAACCTAATCGTTAATATATAAGTGAAATGAGTAGTTAGGGAACTTTGATTCGCCCAAATACTCGAAGAACAAAAGTTTTCAATTTTTGCCAGAACCACAAGGGTGGACCCTTACAGCTTTTTCCAATTTTTGATTGCCTCAGAAACTCATGTAAATCATATCAACCATACATAAACCAAACATAATCGTTAATATATAAGTAAAATGAGTAGTTAGGATGCTTTGATTCACCTAAATACTTGAAGAACAAAAGTTTTAAATTTTTGCCAGAACCACAAGCGTGGACCCTTATAGCTTTTTCCAATTTTTGATTGCCTCAGGAACTCATGCAAATCATATCAACCATACATAAACCAAATATAATCGTTAATATATAAGTGAAATGAGTAGTTAGGATGCTTTTATTCGCCCAAATACTCGAAGAACAAAAGTTTTCAATTTTTGCCAGAACCACAAGGGGGGACACTTATAGCTTTTTGCAATTTTTGATTGCCTCAGGAACTCATGTAAATCGTATCAACCATACATAAACCAAAGATAATCGTTCATATATAAGTGAAATGAGTAGTTAGGATGCTTTGATTCGCCCAAATACTCGAAGAACAAAAGTTTTCAATTTTTGCCAGAACCACAAGGGGGACCCTTACAACTTTTTCCAATTTTTGATTGCCACAGAAACTCATGTAAATCGTATCAACCATACATAAACCAAACATAATCGTTAATATATAAGTAAAATGAGTAGTTAGGGTGCTTTGATTCGCCCAAATACTCGAAGAACAAAAGTTTTCCATTTTTGCCAGAACCACAAGGGGGGACCCTTATAGCTTTTTCCAATTTTTGATTGCCTCAGGAACTCATGTAAATCATATCAACCATACATAAACCAAACCTAATCGTTAATATATAAGTGAAATGAGTAGTTAGGATGCTTTGATTCACCCAAATACTCGAAGAACAAAAGTTTTCAATTTTTGCCAGAACCACAAGAGGGGACCCTTATAGCTTTTTCCAATTTTTGATTGCCTCAGGAACTCATGTAAATCATATCAACCGTACATAAACCAAACCAAATCGTTAATATATAAGTGAAATGAGTAGTTAGGATGCTTTGATTCACCTAAATACTTGAAGAACCAAAGTTTTCAATTTTTGGCAGAACCACAAGGGTGGACCCTTACAGCTTTTTCCAATTTTTGATTGCCTCAGAAACTCATGTAAATCATATCAACCATACATAAACCAAACATAATTGTTAATATCTAAGTGAAATGAGTAGTTAGGATGCTTTGATTCACCCAAATACTCGAAGAACAAAAGTTTTCAATTTTTGCCAGAACCACAAGGGGGGACCCTTATAGCTTTTTACAATTTTTGATTGCCTCAGGAACTCATGTAAATCATATCAACCGTACATATACCAAACCTAATCGTTAATATATAAGTGAAATGAGTAGTTAGGGAACTTTGATTCGCCCAAATACTCGAAGAACAAAAGTTTTCAGTTTTTGCCAGAACCACAAGGGTGGACCCTTACAGCTTTTTCCAATTTTTGATTGCCTTAGAAACTCATGTAAATCATATCAACCATACATAAATCGAACATAATCGTTAATATATAAGTGAAATGAGTAGTTAGGATGCTTTGATTCACCCAAATACTCGAAGAACAAAAGTATTCAATTTTGGCCAGAACCACAAGGGGGGAACCTTATAGCTTTTTCCAATTTTTGATTGCCTCAGGAACTCATGTAAATCATATCAACCATACATATACCAAACCTAATCGTTAATATATAAGTGAAATGAGTAGTTAGGGAACTTTGATTCGCCCAAATACTCGAAGAACAAAAGTATTCAATTTTTGCCAGAACCACAAGGGTGGACCCTTACAGCTTTTTCCAATTTTTGATTGCCTATGAAACTCATGTAAATCATATCAACCATACATAAACCAAACATAATCGTTAATATATAAGTAAAATGAGTAGTTAGGATGCTTTGATTCACCCAAATACTCGAATAACAAAAGTTTTCAATTTTTGCCAGAACCACAAGGGGGGACCCTTACAGCTTTTTCCAATTTTTTATTGCCTCAAAAACTCATGTAAATCGTATCAACCATACATAAACCAAACATAATCGTGAATATATAAGTGAAATGAGTAGTTAGGATGCTTTGATTCGCCCAAATACTCGAAGAACAAAAGTTTTCAATTTTTGCCAGAACCACAAGGGGGGACCCTTATAGCTTTTTACAATTTTTGATTGCCTCAGGAACTCATGTAAATCATATCAACCATACATATACCAAACCTAATCGTTAATATATAAGTGAAATGAGTAGTTAGGGAACTTTGATTCGCCCAAATACTCGAAGAACAAAAGTTTTCAGTTTTTGCCAGAACCACAAGGGTGGACCCTTACAGCTTTTTCCAATTTTTGATTGCCTAAGAAACTCATGTAAATCATATCAACCATACATAAATCGAACATAATCGTTAATATATAAGTGAAATGAGTAGTTAGGATGCTTTGATTCACCCAAATACTCGAAGAACAAAAGTATTCAATTTTGGCCAGAACCACAAGGGGGGAACCTTATAGCTTTTTCCAATTTTTGATTGCCTCAGGAACTCATGTAAATCATATCAACCATACATATACCAAACCTAATCGTTAATATATAAGTGAAATGAGTAGTTAGGGAACTTTGATTCGCCCAAATACTCGAAGAACAAAAGTTTTCAATTTTTGCCAGAACCACAAGGGTGGACCCTTACAGCTTTTTCCAATTTTTGATTGCCTAAGAAACTCATGTAAATCATATCAACCATACATAAACCAAACATAATCGTTAATATATAAGTAAAATGAGTAGTTAGGATGCTTTGATTCACCCAAATACTCGAATAACAAAAGTTTTCAATTTTTGCCAGAACCACAAGGGGGGACCCTTACAGCTTTTTCCAATTTTTTATTGCCTCAAAAACTCATGTAAATCGTATCAACCATACATAAACCAAACATAATCGTGAATATATAAGTGAAATGAGTAGTTAGGATGCTTTGATTCGCCCAAATACTCGAAGAACAAAAGTTTTCAATTTTTGCCAGAACCACAAGGGGGACCCTTATAGCTTTTTCCAATTTTTGATTGCCTCAGGAACTCATGTAAATCATATCAACCATACATAAACCAATCCTAATCGTTAATATATAAGTGAAATGAGTAGTTAGGATGCTTTGATTCGCCCAAATACTCGAAGAACAAAAGTTTTCAATTTTTGCCAGAACCACAAGGGGGGACCCTTATAGCTTTTTCCAATTTTTGATTGCCTCAGGAACTCATGTAAATCATATCAACCATACATATACCAAACCTAATCGTTAATATATAAGTGAAATGAGTAGTTAGGGAACTTTGATTCGCCCAAATACTCGAAGAACAAAAGTTTTCAATTTTTGCCAGAACCACAAGGGTGGACCCTTACAGCTTTTTCCAATTTTTGATTGCCTCCGAAACTCATGTAAATCTTATCAACCATACATAAACCAAACATAATCGTTAATATATAAGTGAAATGAGTAGTTAGGATGCTTTTATTCGCCCAAATACTCGAAGAACAAAAGTTTTCAATTTTTGCCAGAACCACAAGGGGGGACCCTTATAGCTTTTTCCAATTTTTGATTGCCTCAGGAACTCATGTAAATCATATCAACCGTACATAAACCAAACCAAATCGTTAATATATAAGTGAAATGAGTAGTTAGGATGCTTTGATTCACCTAAATACTTGAAGAACCAAAGTTTTCAATTTTTGGCAGAACCACAAGGGGGGACCCTTACAGCTTTTTCCAATTTTTGATTGCCTCAGAAACTCATGTAAATCATATCAACCATACATAAACCAAACATAATTGTTAATATATAAGTGAAATGAGTAGTTAGGATGCTTTGATTCACCCAAATACTCGAAGAACAAAAGTTTTCAATTTTTGCCAGAACCACAAGGGGGGACCCTTATAGCTTTTTCCAATTTTTGATTGCCTCAGGAACTCATGTAAATCATATCAACCATACATATACCATACCTAATCGTTAATATATAAGTGAAATGAGTAGTTAGGGAACTTTGATTCGCCCAAATACTCGAAGATCAAAAGTTTTCAATTTTTGCCAGAACCACAAGGGTGGACCCTTACAGCTTTTTCCAATTTTTGATTGCCTCAGAAACTCATGTAAATCATATCAACCATACATAAACCAAACATAATCGTTAATATATAAGTGAAATGAGTAGTTAGGATGCTTTTATTCGCCCAAATACTCGAAGAACAAAAGTTTTCAATTTTTGCCAGAACCACAAGGGGGGACCCTTACAGCTTTTTCCAATTTTTTATTGCCTCAAAAACTCATGTAAATCGTATCAACCATTCATAAACCAAACATAATCGTGAATATATAAGTGAACTGAGTAGTTAGGATGCTTTGATTCGCCCAAATACTCGAAGAACAAAAGTTTTCAATTTTTGCCAGAACCACAAGGGGGACCCTTATAGCTTTTTCCAATTTTTGATTGCCTCAGGAACTCATGTAAATCATATCAACCATACATAAACCAATCCTAATCGTTAATATATAAGTGAAATGAGTAGTTAGGATGCTTTGATTCGCCCAAATATTCGAAGAACAAAAGTTTTCAATTTTTGCCAGAACCACAAGGGTGGACCCTGACAGCTTTTTCCAATTTTTGATTGCCTCAAAAACTCATGTAAATCGTATCAACCATACATAAACCAAACATAATCGTGAATATATAAGTGAAATGAGTAGTTAGGATGCTTTGATTCACCCAAATACTCGAAGAACAAAAGTTTTCAATTTTGGCCAGAACCACAAGGGGGGACCCTTACAGCTTTTTCCAATTTTTGATTGCCTCAGGAACTCATGCAAATCGTATCAACCATACATAAACCAAACATAATCGTTAATATATAAGTGAAATGAGTAGTTAGGATGCTTTGATTCGCCCAAGTACTCGAAGAACAAAAGTTTTCAATTTTTGCCAGAACCACAAGGGGGACCCTTACAACTTTTTCCAATTTTTGATTGCCTCAGAAACTCATGTAAATCGTATCAACCATACATAAACCAAATATAATCGTGAATATATAAGTGAAATGGGTAGTTAGGGTGCTTTGATTCGCCCAAATACTCGAAGAACAAAAGTTTTCAATTTTTGCCAGAACCACTAGGGGGGACCCTTATAGCTTTTTCCAATTTTTGATTGCCTCAGGAACTCATGTAAATCATATCAACCATACATATACCAAACCTAATCGTTAATATATAAGTGAAATGAGTAGTTAGGGAACTTTGATTCGCCCAAATACTCGAAGAACAAAAGTTTTCAATTTTTGCCAGAACCACAAGGGTGGACCCTTACAGCTTTTTCCAATTTTTGATTGCCTCCGAAACTCATGTAAATCTTATCAACCATACATAAACCAAACATAATCGTTAATATATAAGTGAAATGAGTAGTTAGGATGCTTTTATTCGCCCAAATACTCGAAGAACAAAAGTTTTCAATTTTTGCCAGAACCACAAGGGGGGACCCTTATAGCTTTTTCCAATTTTTGATTGCCTCAGGAACTCATGTAAATCATATCAACCGTACATAAACCAAACCAAATCGTTAATATATAACTGAAATAAGTAGTTAGGATGCTTTGATTCACCTAAATACTTGAAGAACCAAAGTTTTCAATTTTTGGCAGAACCACAAGGGGGGACCCTTACAGCTTTTTCCAATTTTTGATTGCCTCAGAAACTCATGTAAATCATATCAACCATACATAAACCAAACATAATTGTTAATATATAAGTGAAATGAGTAGTTAGGATGCTTTGATTCACCCAAATACTCGAAGAACAAAAGTTTTCAATTTTTGCCAGAACCACAAGGGGGGACCCTTATAGCTTTTTCCAATTTTTGATTGCCTCAGGAACTCATGTAAATCATATCAACCATACATATACCAAACCTAATCGTTAATATATAAGTGAAATGAGTAGTTAGGGAACTTTGATTCGCCCAAATACTCGAAGAACAAAAGTTTTCAATTTTTGCCAGAACCACAAGGGTGGACCCTTACAGCTTTTTCCAATTTTTGATTGCCTTAGAAACTCATGTAAATCATATCAACCATACATAAATCGAACATAATCGTTAATATATAAGTGAAATGAGTAGTTAGGATGCTTTGATTCACCCAAATACTCGAAGAACAAAAGTATTCAATTTTGGCCAGAACCACAAGGGGGGACCCTTATAGCTTTTTCCAATTTTTGATTGCCTCAGGAACTCATGTAAATCATATCAACCATACATATACCAAACCTAATCGTTAATATATAAGTGAAATGAGTAGTTAGGGAACTTTGATTCGCCCAAATACTCGAAGAACAAAAGTTTTCAATTTTTGCCAGAACCACAAGGGTGGACCCTTACAGCTTTTTCCAATTTTTGATTGCCTCAGAAACTCATGTAAATCATATCAACCATACATAAACCAAACATAATCGTTAATATATAAGTAAAATGAGTAGTTAGGATGCTTTGATTCACCTAAATACTTGAAGAACAAAAGTTTTAAATTTTTGCCAGAACCACAAGGGTGGACCCTTATAGCTTTTTCCAATTTTTGATTGCCTCAGGAACTCATGCAAATCATATCAACCATACATAAACCAAATATAATCGTTAATATATAAGTGAAATGAGTAGTTAGGATGCTTTTATTCGCCCAAATACTCGAAGAACAAAAGTTTTCAATTTTTGCCAGAACCACAAGGGGGGACACTTATAGCTTTTTGCAATTTTTGATTGCCTCAGGAACTCATGTAAATCGTATCAACCATACATAAACCAAAGATAATCGTTCATATATAAGTGAAATGAGTAGTTAGGATGCTTTGATTCGCCCAAATACTCGAAGAACAAAAGTTTTCAATTTTTGCCAGAACCACAAGGGGGACCCTTACAACTTTTTCCAATTTTTGATTGCCACAGAAACTCATGTAAATCGTATCAACCATACATAAACCAAACATAATCGTTAATATATAAGTGAAATGAGTAGTTAGGGTGCTTTGATTCGCCCAAATACTCGAAGAACAAAAGTTTTCCATTTTTGCCAGAACCACAAGGGGGGACCCTTATAGCTTTTTCCAATTTTTGATTGCCTCAGGAACTCATGTAAATCATATCAACCATACATAAACCAAACCTAATCGTTAATATATAAGTGAAATGAGTAGTTAGGATGCTTTGATTCACCCAAATACTCGAAGAACAAAAGTTTTCAATTTTTGCCAGAACCACAAGGGGGGACCCTTATAGCTTTTTCCAATTTTTGATTGCCTCAGGAACTCATGTAAATCATATCAACCGTACATAAACCAAACCAAATCGTTAATATATAAGTGAAATGAGTAGTTAGGATGCTTTGATTCACCTAAATACTTGAAGAACCAAAGTTTTCAATTTTTGGCAGAACCACAAGGGGGGACCCTTACAGCTTTTTCCAATTTTTGATTGCCTCAGAAACTCATGTAAATCATATCAACCATACATAAACCAAACATAATTGTTAATATATAAGTGAAATGAGTAGTTAGGATGCTTTGATTCACCCAAATACTCGAAGAACAAAAGTTTTCAATTTTTGCCAGAACCACAAGGGGGGACCCTTATAGCTTTTTCCAATTTTTGATTGCCTCAGGAACTCATGTAAATCATATCAACCATACATATACCAAACCTAATCGTTAATATATAAGTGAAATGAGTAGTTAGGGAACTTTGATTCGCCCAAATACTCGAAGAACAAAAGTTTTCAGTTTTTGCCAGAACCACAAGGGTGGACCCTTACAGCTTTTTCCAATTTTTGATTGCCTTAGAAACTCATGTAAATCATATCAACCATACATAAATCGAACATAATCGTTAATATATATGTGAAATGAGTAGTTAGGATGCTTTGATTCACCCAAATACTCGAAGAACAAAAGTATTCAATTTTGGCCAGAACCACAAGGGGGGAACCTTATAGCTTTTTCCAATTTTTGATTGCCTCAGGAACTCATGTAAATCATATCAACCATACATATACCAAACCTAATCGTTAATATATAAGTGAAATGAGTAGTTAGGGAACTTTGATTCGCCCAAATACTCGAAGAACAAAAGTTTTCAATTTTTGCCAGAACCACAAGGGTGGACCCTTACAGCTTTTTCCAATTTTTGATTGCCTAAGAAACTCATGTAAATCATATCAACCATACATAAACCAAACATAATCGTTAATATATAAGTAAAATGAGTAGTTAGGATGCTTTGATTCACCCAAATACTCGAATAACAAAAGTTTTCAATTTTTGCCAGAACCACAAGGGGGGACCCTTATAGCTTTTTCCAATTTTTGATTGCCTCAGGAACTCATGTAAATCATATCAACCATACATATACCAAACCTAATCGTTAATATATAAGTGAAATGAGTAGTTAGGGAACTTTGATTCGCCCAAATACTCGAAGAACAAAAGTTTTCAATTTTTGCCAGAACCACAAGGGTGGACCCTTACAGCTTTTTCCAATTTTTGATTGCCTTAGAAACTCATGTAAATCATATCAACCATACATAAATCGAACATAATCGTTAATATATAAGTGAAATGAGTAGTTAGGATGCTTTGATTCACCCAAATACTCGAAGAACAAAAGTATTCAATTTTGGCCAGAACCACAAGGGGGGACCCTTATAGCTTTTTCCAATTTTTGATTGCCTCAGGAACTCATGTAAATCATATCAACCATACATATACCAAACCTAATCGTTAATATATAAGTGAAATGAGTAGTTAGGGAACTTTGATTCGCCCAAATACTCGAAGAACAAAAGTTTTCAATTTTTGCCAGAACCACAAGGGTGGACCCTTACAGCTTTTTCCAATTTTTGATTGCCTCAGAAACTCATGTAAATCATATCAACCATACATAAACCAAACATAATCGTTAATATATAAGTAAAATGAGTAGTTAGGATGCTTTGATTCACCTAAATACTTGAAGAACAAAAGTTTTAAATTTTTGCCAGAACCACAAGGGTGGACCCTTATAGCTTTTTCCAATTTTTGATTGCCTCAGGAACTCATGCAAATCATATCAACCATACATAAACCAAATATAATCGTTAATATATAAGTGAAATGAGTAGTTAGGATGCTTTTATTCGCCCAAATACTCGAAGAACAAAAGTTTTCAATTTTTGCCAGAACCACAAGGGGGGACACTTATAGCTTTTTGCAATTTTTGATTGCCTCAGGAACTCATGTAAATCGTATCAACCATACATAAACCAAAGATAATCGTTCATATATAAGTGAAATGAGTAGTTAGGATGCTTTGATTCGCCCAAATACTCGAAGAACAAAAGTTTTCAATTTTTGCCAGAACCACAAGGGGGACCCTTACAACTTTTTCCAATTTTTGATTGCCATAGAAACTCATGTAAATCGTATCAACCATACATAAACCAAACATAATCGTTAATATATAAGTGAAATGAGTAGTTAGGGTGCTTTGATTCGCCTAAATACTCGAAGAACAAAAGTTTTCCATTTTTCCCAGAACCACAAGGGGGGACCCTTATAGCTTTTTCCAATTTTTGATTGCCTCAGGAACTCATGTAAATCATATCAACCATACATAAACCAAACCTAATCGTTAATATATAAGTGAAATGAGTAGTTAGGATGCTTTGATTCACCCAAATACTCGAAGAACAAAAGTTTTCAATTTTTGCCAGAACCACAAGGGGGGACCCTTATAGCTTTTTCCAATTTTTGATTGCCTCAGGAACTCATGTAAATCATATCAACCGTACATAAACCAAACCAAATCGTTAATATATAAGTGAAATGAGTAGTTAGGATGCTTTGATTCACCTAAATACTTGAAGAACCAAAGTTTTCAATTTTTGGCAGAACCACAAGGGGGGACCCTTACAGCTTTTTCCAATTTTTGATTGCCTCAGAAACTCATGTAAATCATATCAACCATACATAAACCAAACATAATTGTTAATATATAAGTGAAATGAGTAGTTAGGATGCTTTGATTCACCCAAATACTCGAAGAACAAAAGTTTTCAATTTTTGCCAGAACCACAAGGGGGGACCCTTATAGCTTTTTCCAATTTTTGATTGCCTCAGGAACTCATGTAAATCATATCAACCATACATATACCAAACCTAATCGTTAATATATAAGTGAAATGAGTAGTTAGGGAACTTTGATTCGCCCAAATACTCGAAGAACAAAAGTTTTCAGTTTTTGCCAGAACCACAAGGGTGGACCCTTACAGCTTTTTCCAATTTTTGATTGCCTTAGAAACTCATGTAAATCATATCAACCATACATAAATCGAACATAATCGTTAATATATAAGTGAAATGAGTAGTTAGGATGCTTTGATTCACCCAAATACTCGAAGAACAAAAGTATTCGATTTTGGCCAGAACCACAAGGGGGGAACCTTATAGCTTTTTCCAATTTTTGATTGCCTCAGGAACTCATGTAAATCATATCAACCATACATATACCAAACCTAATCGTTAATATATAAGTGAAATGAGTAGTTAGGGAACTTTGATTCGCCCAAATACTCGAAGAACAAAAGTTTTCAATTTTTGCAAGAACCACAAGGGTGGACCCTTACAGCTTTTTCCAATTTTTGATTGCCTAAGAAACTCATGTAAATCATATCAACCATACATAAACCAAACATAATCGTTAATATATAAGTAAAATGAGTAGTTAGGATGCTTTGATTCACCCAAATACTCGAATAACAAAAGTTTTCAATTTTTGCCAGAACCACAAGGGGGGACCCTTATAGCTTTTTCCAATTTTTGATTGCCTCAGGAACTCATGTAAATCATATCAACCATACATATACCAAACCTAATCGTTAATATATAAGTGAAATGAGTAGTTAGGGAACTTTGATTCGCCCAAATACTCGAAGAACAAAAGTTTTCAATTTTTGCCAGAACCACAAGGGTGGACCCTTACAGCTTTTTCCAATTTTTGATTGCCTTAGAAACTCATGTAAATCATATCAACCATACATAAATCGAACATAATCGTTAATATATAAGTGAAATGAGTAGTTAGGATGCTTTGATTCACCCAAATACTCGAAGAACAAAAGTATTCAATTTTGGCCAGAACCACAAGGGGGGACCCTTATAGCTTTTTCCAATTTTTGATTGCCTCAGGAACTCATGTAAATCATATCAACCATACATATACCAAACCTAATCGTTAATATATAAGTGAAATGAGTAGTTAGGGAACTTTGATTCGCCCAAATACTCGAAGAACAAAAGTTTTCAATTTTTGCCAGAACCACAAGGGTGGACCCTTACAGCTTTTTCCAATTTTTGATTGCCTCAGAAACTCATGTAAATCATATCAACCATACATAAACCAAACATAATCGTTAATATATAAGTAAAATGAGAAGTTAGGATGCTTTGATTCACCT
Source organism: Lantana camara (assembly GCA_037501455.1). Classification (NCBI taxonomy): domain Eukaryota; kingdom Viridiplantae; phylum Streptophyta; class Magnoliopsida; order Lamiales; family Verbenaceae; genus Lantana; species Lantana camara. The sequence continues at coordinate 109,533,542 of CM074859.1, read as the reverse complement.
AAATACTTGAAGAAAAAAAGTTTTAAATTTTTGCCAGAACCACAAGGGTGGACCCTTATAGCTTTTTCCAATTTTTGATTGCCTCAGGAACTCATGCAAATCATATCAACCATACATAAACCAAATATAATCGTTAATATATAAGTGAAATGAGTAGTTAGGATGCTTTTATTCGCCCAAATACTTGAAGAACAAAAGTTTTCAATTTTTGCCAGAACCACAAGGGGGGACACTTATAGCTTTTTGCAATTTTTGATTGCCTCAGGAACTCATGTAAATCGTATCAACCATACATAAACCAAAGATAATCGTTCATATATAAGTGAAATGAGTAGTTAGGATGCTTTGATTCGCCCAAATACTCGAAGAACAAAAGTTTTCAATTTTTGCCAGAACCACAAGGGGGACCCTTACAACTTTTTCCAATTTTTGATTGCCACAGAAACTCATGTAAATCGTATCAACCATACATAAACCAAACATAATCGTTAATATATAAGTGAAATGAGTAGTTAGGGTGCTTTGATTCGCCCAAATACTCGAAGAACAAAAGTTTTCCATTTTTGCCAGAACCACAAGGGGGGACCCTTATAGCTTTTTCCAATTTTTGATTGCCTCAGGAACTCATGTAAATCATATCAACCATACATAAACCAAACCTAATCGTTAATATATAAGTGAAATGAGTAGTTAGGATGCTTTGATTCACCCAAATACTCGAAGAACAAAAGTTTTCAATTTTTGCCAGAACCACAAGGGGGGACCCTTATAGCTTTTTCCAATTTTTGATTGCCTCAGGAACTCATGTAAATCATATCAACCATACATATACCAAACCTAATCGTTAATATATAAGTGAAATGAGTAGTTAGGGAACTTTGATTCGCCCAAATACTCGAAGAACAAAAGTTTTCAATTTTTGCCAGAACCACAAGGGTGGACCCTTACAGCTTTTTCCAATTTTTGATTGCCTTAGAAACTCATGTAAATCATATCAACCATACATAAATCGAACATAATCGTTAATATATAAGTGAAATGAGTAGTTAGGATGCTTTTATTCGCCCAAATACTCGAAGAAGAAAAGTTTTCAATTTTTGCCAGAACCACAAGGGGGGACCCTTACAGCTTTTTCCAATTTTTTATTACCTCAAAAACTCATGTAAATCGTATCAACCATACATAAACCAAACATAATCGTGAATATATAAGTGAAATGAGTAGTTAGGATGCTTTGATTCACCCAAATACTCGAAGAACAAAAGTTTTCAATTTTTGCCAGAACCACAAGGGGGACCCTTACAACTTTTTCCAATTTTTGATTGCCTCAGAAACTCATGTAAATCGTATCAACCATACATAAACCAAACATAATCGTGAATATATAAGTGAAATGAATAGTTAGGGTGCTTTGATTCGCCCAAATACTCGAAGAACAAAAGTTTTCAATTTTTGCCAGAACCACAAGGGGGGACCCTTATAGCTTTTTCCAATTTTTTATTGCCTCAGGAACTCATGTAAATCATATCAACCATACATATACCAAACCTAATCGTTAATATATAAGTGAAATGAGTAGTTAGGGTGCTTTGGTTCGCCCAAATACTCGAAGAACAAAAGTTTTCAATTTTTGCCAGAACCACAAGGGGGGACCCTTATAGCTTTTTCCAATTTTTGATTGCCTCAGGAACTCATGTAAATCATATCAACCATACATAAACCAAACCTAATCGTTAATATATAAGTGAAATGAGTAGTTAGGATGCTTTAATTCACCCAAATACTCGAAGAACAAAAGTTTTCCATTTTTGCCAGAACCACAAGGGGGGGACCCTTATAGCTTTTTCCAATTTTTGATTGCCTCAGGAACTCATGTAAATCATATCAACCATACATAAACCAAACCTAATCGTTAATATATAAGTGAAATGAGTGGTTAGGATGCTTTGATTCACCCAAATACTCGAAGAACAAAAGTTTTCAATTTTTGCCAAAACCACAAGGGTGGACCCTTACAGCTTTTTCTAATTTTTTGTTGCCTCAAAAACTCATGTAAATCGTATCAACCATACATAAACCAAACCTAATCATTAATATATAAGTGAAATGAGTAGTTAGGTAACTTTGATTCGCCCAAATACTCGAAGAACAAAAGTTTTCAATTTTCGCCAGAACCACAAGGGTGGACCCTTACAACTTTTTCCAATTTTTGATTGCCTCAGAAACTCATTTAAATCATATCAACCATACATAAAACAAACATAATCATTAATATATAAGTGAAATGAGTAGTTAGGATGGTTTTATTCGCCCAAATACTCGAAAAACAAAAGTTTTCAATTTTGGCCAGAACCACAAGGGGGGACCCATACAGCTTTTTCCAATTTTTTATTACCTCAAAAACTCATGTAAATCGTATCAACCATACATAAACCAAACATAATCGTGAATATATAAGTGAAATGAGTAGTTAGGATGCTTTGATTCACCCAAATACTCGAAGAACAAAAGTTTTCAATTTTTGCCAGAACCACAAGGGGGACCCTTACAACTTTTTCCAATTTTTGATTGCCACAGAAACTCATGTAAATCGTATCAACCATACATAAACCAAACATAATCGTGAATATATAAGTGAAATGAGTAGTTAGTATGGTTTTATTCGCCCAAATACTCGAAAAACAAAAGTTTTGAATTTTGGCCAGAACCACAAGGGGGGACCCTTACAGCTTTTTCCAATTTTTGATTGCCTCAAAAACTCGTGTAAATCGTATCAACCATACATAAACCAAACATAATCGTTAATATATAAGTGAAATGAGTAGTTAGGATGCTTTGATTCGCCCAAGTACTCGAAGAATAAAAGTTTTCAATTTTTGCCAGAACCACAAGGGGGACCCTTACAACTTTTTCCAATTTTTGATTGCCTCAGAAACTCATGTAAATCATATCAACCATACATAAACCAAACATAATCGTTAATATATAAGTGAAATGAGTAGTTGGGGTGCTTTGATTCGCGCAAATACTCGAAGAACAAAAGTTTTCAATTTTTGCCAGAACCACAAGGGGGGACCCTTATAGCTTTTTCCAATTTTTCATTGCCTCAGGAACTCATGTAAATCATATCAACCATACATATACCAAACCTAATCGTTAATATATAAGTGAAATGAGTAGTTAGGGAACTTTGATTCGCCCAAATACTCGAAGAACAAAAGTTTTCAATTTTTGCCAGAACCACAACAGTGGACCCTTACAGCTTTTTCCAATTTTTGATTGCCTCAGAAACTCATGTAAATCATATCAACCATACATAAACCAAACATAATCGTTAATATATAAATGAAATGAGTAGTTAGGATGCTTTTATTCGCCCAAATACTCGAAGGACAAAAGTTTTCAATTTTGGCCAGAACCACAAGTGGGGACCCTTACAACTTTTTCCAATTTTTTATTGCCTCAAAAACTCATGTAAATCGTATCAACCATACATAAACCAAACATAATCGTTAATATATAAGTGAAATGAGTAGTTAGGATGCTTTGATTCGCCCAAATACTCGAAGAACAAAAGTTTTCAATTTTTGCCAGAACCACAAGCGGGACCCTTACAACTTTTTCCAATTTTTGATTGCCTCAGAAACTCATGTAAATCGTATCAACCATACATAAACCAAACATAATCGTGAATATATAAGTGAAATGAGTAGTTAGGGTGCTTTGATTCGCCCAAATACTCGAAGAACAAAAGTTTTCAATTTTTGCCAGAACCACAAGGGGGGACCCTTATAGCTTTTTCCAATTTTTGATTGCCTCAGGAACTCATGTAAATCATATCAACCATACATAAACCAAACCTAATCGTTAATATATAAGTGAAATGAGTAGTTAGGATGCTTTGATTCGCCCAAATACTCGAAGAACAAAAGTTTTCAATTTTTGCCAGAACTACAAGGGGGGACCCTTACAGCTTTTTTCAATTTTTGATTGCCTCAAAAACTCATGTAAATCGTATCAACCATACATAAACCAAACATAATCATTAATATATAAGTGAAATGAGTAGTTAGGATGCTTTGATTCGCCCAAATACTCGAAGAACAAAAGTTTTTAATTTTTGCCAGAACCACAAGCGGGACCCTTACAACTTTTTCCAATTTTTGATTGCCGCAGAAACTCATGTAAATCGTATCAACCATACATAAACCAAACATAATCGTGAATATATGAGTGAAATGAGTAGTTAGGGTGCTTTTATTCGCCCAAATACTCGAAGAACAAAAGTTTTCAATTTTTGCCAGAACCTCTAGGGGGGACCCTTATAGCTTTTTCCAATTTTTGATTGCCTCAGGAACTCATGTAAATCATATCAACCATACATAAACCAAACCAAATCGTTAATATATAAGTGAAATGAGTAGTTAGGATGCTTTGATTCACCTAAATACTTGAAGAACCAAAGTTTTCAATTTTTGCCAAACCACAAGGGAGGACCCTTACAGCTTTTTCCAATTTTTGATTGCCTCAGAAACTCATGTAAATCATATCAACCATACATAAACCAAACATAATTGTTAATATATAAGTGAAATGAGTAGTTAGGGTGCTTTGATTCGCCCAAATACTCGAAGAACAAAAGTTTTCCATTTTTGCCAGAACCACAAGGGGGAACCCTTATAGCTTTTTCCAATTTTTTATTGCCTCAGGAACTCATGTAAATCATATCAACCATACATAAACCAAACCTAATCGTTAATATATAAGTGAAATGAGTAGTTAGGATGCTTTGATTCACCCAAATACTCGAAGAACAAAAGTATTCAATTTTGGCCAGAACCACAAGGGGGGACCCTTATAGCTTTTTCCAATTTTTGATTGCCTCAGGAACTCATGTAAATCATATCAACCATACATATACCAAACCTAATCGTTAATATATAAGTGAAATAAGTAGTTAGGGAACTTTGAGTCGCCCAAATACTCGAAGAACAAAAGTTTTCAATTTTTGCCAGAACCACAAGGGTGGACCCTTACAGCTTTTTCCAATTTTTGATTGCCTCAGAAACTCATGTAAATCATATCAACCATACATAAACCAAACATAATCGTTAATATATAAGTAAAATGAGTAGTTAGGATGCTTTTATTCGCCCAAATACTCGAAGAACAAAAGTTTTCAATTTTTGCCAGAACCACAAGGGGGGACCCTTATAGCTTTTTCCAATTTTTGATTGCCTCAGGAACTCATGCAAATCATATCAACCATACATAAACGAAACATAATCGTTAATATATAAGTGAAATGAGTAGTTAGGATGCTTTTATTCGCCCAAATACTCGAAGAACAAAAGTTTTCAATTTTTGCCAGAACCACAAGGGGGGACCCTTATAGCTTTTTCCAATTTTTGATTGCCTCAGGAACTCATGTAAATCGTATCAACCATACATAAACCAAAGATAATCGTTCATATATAAGTGAAATGAGTAGTTAGGATGCTTTGATTCTCCCAAATACTCGAAGAACAAAAGTTTTCAATTTTTGCCAGAACCACAAGGGGGATCCTTACAACTTTTTCCAATTTTTGATTGCCACAGAAACTCATGTAAATCGTATCAACCATACATAAACCAAACATAATCATTAATATATAAGTGAAATGAGTAGTTAGGGTGCTTTGATTCGCCCAAATACTCGAAGAAAAAAAGTTTTCCATTTTTGCCAGAACCACAAGGGGGGACCCTTATAGCTTTTTCCAATTTTTGATTGCCTCAGGAACTCATGTAAATCATATCAACCATACATAAACCAAACCTAATCGTTAAGATATAAGTGAAATGAGTAGTTAGGATGCTTTGATTCACCCAAATACTCGAAGAACAAAAGTTTTCAATTTTTGCCAGAACCACAAGGGGGACCCTTATAGCTTTTTCCAATTTTTGATTGCCTCAGGAACTCATGTAAATCATATCAATCATACATATACCAAACCTAATCGTTAATATATAAGTGAAATGAGTAGTTAGGGAACTTTGATTCGCCCAAATACTCGAAGAACAAAAGTTTTCAATTTTTCCCAGAACCACAAGGGTGGACCCTTACAGCTTTTTCCAATTTTTGATTGCCTCAGAAACTCATGTAAATCATATCAACCATACATAAACCGAACATAATCGTTAATATATAAGTGAAATGAGTAGTTAGGATGCTTTTATTCGCCCAAATACTCGAAGAACAAAAGTTTTCAATTTTTGCCAGAACCACAAGGGGGGACCCTTGCAGCTTTTTTCAATTTTTGATTGCCTCAGAAACTCATGTAAATCATATCAACCGTGCATAAACCAAACATAATCGTTAATATATATGTGAAATGAGTAGTTAGGATGCTTTGATTCGCCCAAATACTCGAAGAACAAAAGTTTTCAATTTTTGCCAGAACCACAAGGGGGGACCCTTGCAGCTTTTACCAATTTTTGATTTCCTCAGAAACTCATGTAAATCATATCAACCATGCATAAACAAAACATAATCATTAATATATAAGTGAGATGAGTGGTTAGGATGCTTTTATTCGCCCAAATACTCGAAGAACAAAAGTTTTCAATTTTTGCCAGAACCACAAGGGGGGACCATTGCAGCTTTTTTCAATCTTTGATTGCCTCAGAAACTCATTTAAATCATATAAACCATGCATAAACCAAACATAATCGTTAATATATAGGTGAAATGAGTAGTTAGGATGCTTTGATTCGCCCAAATACTCAAAGAACAAAAGTTTTAAATTTTTGCCAGAACCACAAGGGGGACACTTGCAGCTTTTTCCAATTTTTGATTACCTCAGAAACTCATGTAAATCATATCAACCATGCATTAACCAAACATAATCTTTAATATATAAGTGAAATGAGTAGTTAGGATTCTTTTATTCTCCTAAATACTCGAAGAACAAAAGTTTTGAATTTTTGCCAGAACCACAAGGGGGGACCCTTCCAGCTCTTTCCAGTTTTTGATTGCCTCAAGTTTTTGATTGCCTCAGAAACTCATGTAAATCATATCAACCATGTATAATCCAAACATAATCATTAATATATAAGTGAAATGAGTAGTTAGGATGCTTTGATTCGCCCAAATACTCGAAGAACAAAAGTTTTCAATTTTCGCCAGAACCACAAGGGGGGACCCATACTGCTTTTACCAATTTTTGATTGCCTCAGAAACTCATGTAAATCATATCAACCATGCATAAACAAAACATAATCGTTAATATACAAGTGAGATGAGTAGTTAGGATGCCTTTATTCGCCCAAATACTCGAAGAACAAAAGTTTTCGATTTTTGCCAGAACCACAAGGGGGGACCATTGAAGTTTTTTCCAATCTTTGATTGCCTCAGAAATTCATGTAAATCGTATAAACCATGCATAAACCAAACATAATCGTTAATATATTGGTGAAATGAGTAGTTAGGATGCTTTGATTCACCCAAATACTCGAAGAACAAAAGTTTTAAATTTTTACCAGAAACACAAGGGGGGACCCTTGCAGCTTTTTCCAATCTTTGATTGCCTCAGAAACTCATGTAAAACATATCAACCATGCATAAACCAAACATAATCATGAATATATAAGTGAAATGAGTAGTTAGGATGCTTTTATTCGTCCAATTTCTCGAAGAACAAAAGTTTTAAATTTTTGCCAGAACCACAAGGCGGGACCTTTGCAGCTTTTTCCAATCTTTGATTGCCTCAGAAACTCATGTAAATCATATAAACTATGCATAAACCAAACATAATCGTTAATATATAGGTGAAATGAGTAGTTAGGATTCTTTTATTCTCCCAAATACTCAAAGAACAAAAGTTTTCAATTTTTGCCAGAACCACAAGGGGGGACCCTTGCAGCTCCTTCCAATTTTTGATTGCCTCAAGTTTTTGATTGCCTCAGAAACTCATGTAAATCATATCAACCATGAATAAACCAAACATAATCGTTAATATATAAGTGAAATGACTATTTAGGATGCTTTTATTCACCCAAATACTCAAAGAACAAAAGTTTTCAATTTTTTCCAAAACCACAAGGGGGGACCCTCCCTTGCAGCTCCTTCCAATTTTTGATTGCCTCAAGTTTTTGATTGCCTCAGAAACTCATGTAAATCATATCAACCATGCATAAACCAAACATAATCGTTAATATATAAGTGAAATGAGTAGTTAGGATGCTTTGATTCGCCCAAATACTCGAAGAACAAAAGTTTTAAATTTTTGCCAGAACCACAAGGAGGGACCCTTGCAGCTTTTACCAATTTTTGATTTCCTCAGAAACTCATGTAAATCATATCAGCCTTCCATAAACAAAACATAATCGTTAATATATAAGTGAGATGAGTAGTTAGGATGCTTTTATTCGCCCAAATACTCGAAGAACAAAAGTTTTCAATTTTTGCCAAAACCACAAGGGGGGACCATAGCAGCTTTTTTCAATCTTTGATTGCCTCAGAAACTCATTTAAATCATATAAACCATGCATAAACCAAACATAATCGTTAATATATAGGTGAAATGAGTAGTTAGGATGCTTTGATTCGCCCAAATACTCAAAGAACAAAAGTTTTAAATTTTTGCCAGAACCACAAGGGGGACACTTGCAGCTTTTTCCAATTTTTTATTACCTCGGAAACTCATGTAAATCATATCAACCATGGATAAACTAAACATAATCTTTAATATATAAGTGAAATGAGTAGTTAGGATTCTTTTACTCTCCCAAATACTCAAAGAACAAAAGTTTTGAATTTTTGCCAGAACCACAAGGGGGGACCCTTCCAGCTCTTTCCAGTTTTAGATTGCCTCAAGTTTTTGATTACCTCAGAAACTCATGTAAATCATATCAACCATGCATAAAACAAACATAATCTTTAATATATAAGTGAAATTAGTAGTTAGGATGGTTTTATTCGCCCAAATACTCGAAGAACAAGAGTTTTCAATTTTTGCCAGAACCACAAGGGGGGACCCTTACAGCTTTTTCCAATTTTTGATTGCCTCAGAAACTCATGTAAATCATATCAAACATGTATAAACCTAACATAATCGTTAATATATAAGTGAAACGAGTAGTTAGGATTCCTTTATTCGCCCAAATACTCGAAGAACAAAAGTTTTTAATTTTTGCCAGAAAAACAAAGGGGGGCCCTTACAGCTTTTTGCAATTTTTTATTGCCTGAGAAACTCATGTTAATCATATCAAACAAGTATAAAACAAACATAATCATTAATCTATAACTGAAATGAGTAGTTTGGATGCTTTTATTCGCCCAAATACTCTAAGAACGAAAGTTTTCAATTTTTGCCTGAACCACAAGGGGGGACCCTTACAGCTTTTTCCAATTTTTGATTGCCTCAGAAACTCATGTAAATCTTATCAAACACGTATAAACCTAACATAATCGCTAATATATAAGTGAAATGAGTACTTAGGATGCTTTTATTTGCCCAAATACTCGAAGAACAAAAGTTTTCTATTGTTGCTTGAACCACAAGGGGGACCCTTACAACTTTTTCCAAATTTTGATTACCTCAAAAACTCATGTAAATCATATAAAACATGTATAAAGCTAACATAAACATTAATAAATAAGTGAACTGATTTGTTAGGATGCTTTTATTTTCTCAAATACTCGAAGAACAAAAGTTTTCAATTTTTGCCAGAACCACAAGGGGGGACCTTTACAGCTTTTTCTATTTTTTGATTGCCTTAAAAACTCATGTAAATCATATCAAACATGTATAAACCTAACATAATCGTTAATATATAAGTGAAATGAGTAGTTAGGAAGCTTTTATTTGCCCAAATACTCGAAGAACAAAAGTTTTCAATTTTGGCCAGAACCACAAGGGGGGACCCTTACAGCTTTTTCTAATTTTTCATTGCCTCTGAAACTCATGTATATCATATCAAACAAGCATAAACCAAACATAATCGTTAATATATAAGTGAAATGTGTTGTTAGGATGCTTTTATTCGCCCAAATACTCGAAGAACAAAAGTTTTCAATTTTTGCCAGAACCACAAAGGGGGACCTTACAGCTTTTTCCAATTTTTGATTGCCTCAATAACTCATGTAAATCATATCAGATATGTATAAACGGAACAAAATCATTAATATATAACTGAAATGTGTAGTCAGGATGCTTTTATTCGCCTAAATACTCGAAGAACAAAAGTTTTCAATTTTTGTCTGAACCACAATGGGGGACCCTTACTGCTTTTTTCAATTTTTGTTGCCTCAGAAACACATGTAAATCATATCAAATATGTATAAACCTAACATAATCGTTAATATATAAATGAAATGAGTAGTTAGGATGCTTTTATTTTCCCAAATACTCGAAGAACAAAAGTGTTCAATTTTTGCCAGAACCACAAGGAGGACCCTTATAGCTTTTTCCATTTTTGATTGCCTCAGAAACTCATGTAAATCATATCAACAATATATAAACCAAACATAATCGTTAATGTATAAGTGAAATGAGTAGTTAGGATGTTTTGATTCGCCCAAATACTCGATGAACAAAAGTTTTCAATTTTTGCCAGAACCACAAGGGGGACCCTTGCAGCTTTTACCAATCTTTGATTGCCTCAGAAAATCATGTAAATCATATCAACCATGCATAAACAAAACATAATCGTTAATATATAAGTGAGATGAGTAGTTAGGATGCGTTTGTTCGCCCAAATACTCGAAGAACAAAAGTTTTCAATTTTTACCAGAACCACAAGGGGGGACCATTGCAGCTTTTTCCAATCTTTCATTGTCTCAGAAACTCATGTAAATCATATAAACCATGCATAAACCAAAAATAATCGTGAATATATAGGTGTAATGAGGAGTTAGGATTCTTTTATTCGCCCAAATACTCGAAGAACAAAAGTTTTAAATTTTTGCCAGAACCACAAGGGAGGACCCTTACAGCTTTTTCCAATTTTTTATTACCTCAGAAACTCATGTAAATCATATCAACCATGCATAAACCAAACATAATCTTTAATATATAAATGAAATGAGTAGTTAGGATTCTTTTATTCTCCCAAATACTCGAAGAACAAAAGTTTTCAATTTTTGCCAGAACCACTAGGAGGGACCCTTGCAGCTATTTCTAGTTTTTGATTGCCTCAAGTTTTTGATTGCCTCAGAAACTCATGTAAATCATATCAACCATGCATAAACAAAACATAATCATTAATATATAAGTGAAATGAGTAGTTAGGATGCTTTGATTCGCCCAAATACTCGAAGAACAAAAGTTTTCAATTTTTGCCAAAACCACAAGGGGGGACCCATGTAGCTTTTTCCGATTTTTGATTATCTCAAAAACTAATGTAAATCATATCAACCTTGCATAAACCAAACATAATCATTAATATATAAGTGAAATGAGTAGTTAGGATGCTTTGATTCGCCCAAATACTCGAAGAACAAAATTTTTCAATTTGTGCCAAAACCACAAGGGGAGACCCTTGTAGCTTTTTCCGATTTTTTATTGTCTCAGAAACTAATGTAAATCATATCAACCTTGCATAAATCAAACATAATCATTAATATATAAGTGAAATGAGTTGTTAGGATGCTTTGATTCGCCCAAATACTCGAAGAACAAAAGTTTTTAATTTTTGCCGGAACCACAAGGGGGGACCCTTACTTCTTTTACCAATTTTTGATTGCCTCAGAAACTCATGTAAATCGTATCAACCATGCATAAACAAAACATAATCGTTAATATACAAGTGAGATGAGTAGTTAGGATGCTTTTATTCGCCCAAATACTCGAAGAACAAAAGTTTTCAATTTTTGCCAGAACCACAAGGGGGGACCATTGCAGCTTTTTCCAATCTTTGATTTCCTCAGAAACTCATGTAAATCATTTAAACCATGCATAAACCAAACATAATCGTTAATATATAGGTGAAATGAGTTGTTAGGATGCTTTGATTCGCCCAAATACTCGAAGAACAAAAGTTTTCAATTTTTCCCAAAACCACAAGGGGGGACCATTGCAGCTTTTTCCAATCTTTCATTGCCTCAGAAACTCATGTAAATCATACAAACCATCCATAAACCAAAAATAATCGTTAATATATAGGTGAAATGAGGAGTTAGGATGCTTTGATTCGCCCAAATACTCGAAGAACAAAAGTTTTAAATTTTTGCCAGAACCACAAGGGAGGACCCTTGCAGCTTTTTCCAATTTTTTATTACCTCAGAAACTCATGTAAATCATATCAACCATGCATAAACCAAACATAATCTTTAATATATAAATGAAATGAGTAGTTAGGATTCTTTTATTCTCCCAAATACTCGAAGAACTAAAGTTTTCAATTTTTGCCAGAACTACAAGGAGGGACCCTTGCAGCTCTTTCTAGTTTTTGATTGCCTCAAGTTTTTGATTGCCTCAGAAACTCATGTAAATCATATCAACCATGCATAAACAAAACATAATCATTAATATATAAGTGAAATGAGTAGTTAGGATGCTTTGATTCGCCCAAATACTCGAAGAACAAAAGTTTTCAATTTTTGCCAAAACCACAAGGGGGGACCCATGTAGCTTTTTTCGATTTTTGATTATCTCATAAACTAATGTAAATCATATCAACCTTGTATAAACCAAACATAATCATTAATATATAAGTGAAATGAGTAGTTAGGATGCTTTGATTCGCCCAAATACTCGAAGAACAAAATTTTTCAATTCGTGCCAAAACCACAAGGGGAGACCCTTGTAGCTTTTTCCGATTTTTGATTGTCTCAGAAACTAATGTAAATCTTATCAACCTTGCATAAATCAAACATAATCATTAATATATAAGTGAAATGAGTTGTTAGGATGCTTTGATTCGCCCAAATACTCGAAGAACAAAAGTTTTTAATTTTTGCCGGAACCACAAGGGGGGACCTTACTTCTTTTACCAATTTTTGATTGCCTCAGAAACTCATGTAAATCGTATCAACCATGCATAAACAAAACATAATCGTTAATATACAAGTGAGATGAGTAGTTAGGATGCTTCTATTCGCCCAAATACTCGAAGAACAAAAGTTTTCAATTTTTGCCAGAACCACAAGGGGGGACCATTGCAGCTTTTTCCCATCTTTGATTGCCTCAGAAACTCATGTAAATCATTTAAACCATGCATAAACCAAACATAATCGTTAATATATAGGTGAAATGAGTAGTTAGGATGCTTTGATTCGCCCAAATACTCGAAGAACAAAAGTTTTAAATTTTTTCCAGAACCACAAGGGGGAACACTTGCAGCTTTTTCCAATTTTTGATTATCTCAAAAACTCATGTAAATCATATCAACCGTGCATAAACGAAACATAATCTTTAATATATAAGTGAAATGAGTAGTTAGGATTCTTTTATTCTCCCAAATACTCGAAGAACAAAAGTTTTCAATTTTTGCCAGAACCACAAGGGGGGACCCTTGCAGCTCTTTCCAATTTTTGATTGCCTCAAGTTTTTTATTGCCTCAGAAACTCATGTAAATCAAATAAACCATGAATAAACCAAACATAATCTTTAATATATAAGTGAAATGAGTAGTTAGGATGCTTTAATTCGTCCAAATAATCGAAGAACAAAAAATTTCAATTTTTTCCAAAACCACATAGGGGGACCCTTGCAGCTTTTTCCGATTTTTGATTGTCTCAGAAACTCATGTAAATCATATCAACCTTGTATAAACCAAACATAATCGTTAATATATAAGTGAAATGAGTAGTTAGGTTGTTTTGATTCGCCCAAATACTCGAAGAACAAAAGTTTTCAATTTTTGCCATAACTACAAGGGGGACCCTTGCAGCTTTTACCAATTTTTAATTGCATCAGAAAATCGTGTAAATCATATCAACCATTCATAAACAAAACATAATCGTTAATATATAAGTGAGATGAGTAGTTAGGATGCTTTTATTCGCCCAAATACTCGAAGAACAAAAGTTTTCAATTTTTCCCAGAACCACAAGGGGGGACCATTGCAGCTTTTTCCAATCTTTCATTGCCTAAGAAACTCATGTAAATCATATAAACCATGCATAAACCAAAAATAATCGTTAATATATAGGTGAAATGAGGAGTTAGGATGCTTTGATTCGCCCAAATACTCGAAGAACAAAAGTTTTAAATTTTTGCCAGAACCACAAGGGAGGACCCTTGCAGCTTTTTCCAATTTTTTATTACCTCAGAAACTCATGTAAATCATATCAACCATGCATAAACCAAACATAATCTTTAATATATAAATGAAATGAGTAGTTAGGATGCTTTGATTCGCTCAAATACTCGAAGAACAAAAGTTTTCAATTTTTGCCAAAACCACAAGGGGGGACCCTTGTAGCTTTTTCCGATTTTTGATTATCTCAGAAACTAATGTAAATCATATCAACCTTGCATAAACCAAACATAATCATTAATATATAAGTGAAATGAGTAGTTAGGATGCTTTGATTCGCCCAAATACTCGAAGAACAAAAGTTTTCAATTTCTTCCAGAACCACAAGGGGAGACCCTTGTTGCTTTTACCAATTTTTGATTGCCTCAGAAACTCATGTAAATCATATCAACCATGCATAAACAAAACATAATCGTTAATATATAAGTGAGATGAGTAGTTAGGATGCCTTTATTCACCCAAATACTCGAAGAACAAAAGTTTTCAATTTTTGCCAGAACCACAAGGGGGGGGCCATTGCAATTTTTTCCAATCTTTGATTGCCTTAGAAACTCATGTAAATCCTACAAACCATGCATAAACCAAACATAATCGTTAATATATAGGTGAAATGAGTAGTTAGGATGCTTGGATTCGCCCAAATACTCGAAGAACAAAAGTTTTAAATTTTTACCAGAACCACAAGGGGGGACCCTTTCAGCTTTTTCCAATCTTTGATTGCCTCAGAAACTCATGTAAATCATATAAACCATGCATCAACCAAAAATAATCGTTAATATATTGGTGAAATGAGTAGTTAGGATGCTTTGATTCGCCCAAATACTCGAAGAACAAAAGTTTTAAATTTTTGCCAGAACCAAAACGGAGTACCCTTGCAGCATTTTCCAATTAATGATTACCTCAGAAACTCATGTAAATCATATCAACCATGCATTAACCAAACATAATCTTTAATATATAAGTGAAATGAGTAGTTAGGATTCTTTTATTCTCCCAAAAAATCGAAGAACAAAAGTTTTCAATTTTTGCCAGAACCACAAGGAGGGACCCTTGCAGCTCTTTCTAGTTTTTGATTGCCTCAGACACTCATGTAAATCATATCAACCATGCATAAACCAAACATAATCATTAATATATAAGTGAAATGAGTAGTTAGGATGCTTTGATTCGCCCAAATACTCGAAGAACAAAATTTTTCAATTTTTACCGGAACCACAAGGGGGGACCCTTACTGCTTTTACCAATTTTTGATTGCCACAGAAATCATGTAAATCATATCAACCATGCATAAACAAAACATAATTGTTAATATACAAGTGAGATGAGTAGTTAGGATGCCTTTATTCGCCCAAATACTCGAAGAACAAAAGTTTTCAATTTTTGCCAGAACCACAAGGGGGGACCCTTGCAGCTTTTACCAATTTTTAATTGCATCAGAAAATCGTGTAAATCATATCAACCATGCATAAACAAAACATAATCGTTAATATATAAGTGAGATGAGTAGTTAGGATGCTTTTATTCGCCCAAATACTCGAAGAACAAAAGTTTTGAATTTTTGCCAGAACCACAAGGGGGGACCATTGCAGCTTTTTCCAATCTTTCATTGCCTAAGAAACTCATGTAAATCATATAAACCATGCATAAACCAAAAATAATCGTTAATATATTGGTGAAATGAGGAGTTAGGATGCTTTGATTCGCCCAATTACTCGAAGAACAAAAGTTTTAAATTTTTGCCAGAACCACAAGGGAGGACCTTTGCAGCTTTTTCAAATTTTTTATTACCTCAGAAACTCATGTAAATCATATCAACCATGCATAAACCGAACATAATCTTTAATATATAAATGAAATGAGTAGTTAGGATTCTTTTATTCTCCCAAATACTCGAAAAACAAAAGTTTTCAATTTTTTCCAGAACCACAAGGGGGGACCCTTACAGCTCTTTCTAGTTTTTGATTGCCTCAAGTTTTGATTGCCTCAGAAACTCATGTAAATCATATCAACCATGCATAAACCAAACATAATCATTAATATATAAGTGAAATGAGTAGTTAGGATGCTTTGATTCGCTCAAATACTCGAAGAACAAAAGTTTTCAATTTTTGCCAAAACCACAAGGGGGGACCCTTGTAGCTTTTTCCGATTTTTGATTATCTCAGAAACTAATGTAAATCATATCAACCTTGCATAAACCAAACATAATCATTAATATATAAGTGAAATGAGTAGTTAGGATGCTTTGATTCGCCCAAATACTCGAAGAACAAAAGTTTTCAATTTTTGCCAGAACCACAAGGGGAGACCCTTGTTGCTTTTACCAATTTTTGATTGCCTCAGAAACTCATGTAAATCATATCAACCATGCATAAACAAAACATAATCGTTAATATATAAGTGAGATGAGTAGTTAGGATGCCTTTATTCACCCAAATACTCGAAGAACAAAAGTTTTCAATTTTTGCCAGAACCACAAGGGGGGGCCATTGCAGTTTTTTCCAATCTTTGATTGCCTTAGAAACTCATGTAAATCCTACAAACCATGCATAAACCAAACATAATCGTTAATATATAGGTGAAATGAGTAGTTAGGATGCTTTGATTCGCCCAAATACTCGAAGAACAAAAGTATTAAATTTTTACCAGAACCACAAGGGGGGACCCTTTCAGCTTTTTCCAATCTTTGATTGCCTCAGAAACTCATGTAAATCATATAAATCATGCATCAACCAAAAATAATCGTTAATATATTGGTGAAATGAGTAGTTAGGATGCTTTGATACGCCCAAATACTCGAAGAACAAAAGTTTTAAATTTTTGCCAGAACCAAAACGGAGTACCCTTGCAGCTTTTTCCAATTAATGATTACCTCAGAAACTCATGTAAATCATATCAACCATGCATTAACCAAACATAACCTTTAATATATAAGTGAAATGAGTAGTTAGGATTCTTTTATTCTCCCAAATAATCGAAGAACAAAAGTTTTCAATTTTTGCCAGAACCACAAGGAGGGACCCTTGCAGCTCTTTCTAGTTTTTGATTGCCTCAGACACTCATGTAAATCATATCAACCATGTATAAACCAAACATAATCATTAATATATAAGTGAAATGAGTAGTTAGGATGCTTTGATTCGCCCAAATACTCGAAGAACAAAATTTTTCAATTTTTACCGGAACCACAAGGGGGGACCCTTACTGCTTTTACCAATTTTTGATTGCCACAGAAATCATGTAAATCATATCAACCATGCATAAACAAAACATAATTGTTAATATACAAGTGAGATGAGTAGTTAGGATGCCTTTATTCGCCCAAATACTCGAAGAACAAAAGTTTTCAATTTTTGCCAGAACCACAAGGGGGGACCCTTGCAGCTTTTACCAATTTTTAATTGCATCAGAAAATCGTGTAAATCATATCAACCATGCATAAACAAAACATAATCGTTAATATATAAGTGAGATGAGTAGTTAGGATGCTTTTATTCGCCCAAATACTCGAAGAACAAAAGTTTTGAATTTTTGCCAGAACCACAAGGGGGGACCATTGCAGCTTTTTCCAATCTTTCATTGCCTAAGAAACTCATGTAAATCATATAAACCATGCATAAACCAAAAATAATCGTTAATATATAGGTGAAATGAGGAGTTAGGATGCTTTGATTCGCCCAAATACTCGAAGAACAAA
Organism: Lantana camara; assembly: GCA_037501455.1. Taxonomy (NCBI): domain Eukaryota; kingdom Viridiplantae; phylum Streptophyta; class Magnoliopsida; order Lamiales; family Verbenaceae; genus Lantana; species Lantana camara. The sequence goes on along the minus strand of CM074859.1, from coordinate 109,515,604 downwards.
AGTTTTAAATTTTTGCCAGAACCACAAGGGAGGACCCTTGCAGCTTTTTCCAATTTTTTATTACCTCAGAAACTCATGTAAATCATATCAACCATGCATAAACCAAACATAATCTTTAATATATAAATGAAATGAGTAGTTAGGATTCTTTTATTCTCCCAAATACTCGAAAAACAAAAGTTTTCAATTTTTTCCAGAACCACAAGGGGGGACCCTTACAGCTCTTTCTAGTTTTTGATTGCCTCAAGTTTTGATTGCCTCAGAAACTCATGTAAATCATATCAACCACGCACAAACCAAACATAATCATTAATATATAAATGAAATGAGTAGTTAGGATGCTTTGATTCGCTCAAATACTCGAAGAACAAAAGTTTTCAATTTTTGCCAAAACCACAAGGGGGGACCCTTGTAGCTTTTTTCGATTTTTGATTATCTCAGAAACTAATGTAAATCTTATCAACCTTGCATAAACCAAACATAATCATTAATATATAAGTGAAATGAGTAGTTAGGATGCTTTGATTCGCCCAAATACTCGAAGAACAAAAGTTTTCAATTTTTGCCAGAACCACAAGGGGAGACCCTTGTTGCTTTTACCAATTTTTGATTGCCTCAGAAACTCATGTAAATCATATCAACCATGCATAAACAAAACATAATCGTTAATATATAAGTGAGATGAGTAGTTAGGATGCCTTTATTCACCCAAATGCTCGAAGAACAAAAGTTTTCAATTTTTGCCAGAACCACAAGGGGGGGGCCATTGCAGTTTTTTCCAATCTTTGATTGCCTTAGAAACTCATGTAAATCCTACAAACCATGCAAAAACCAAACATAATCGTTAATATATAGGTGAAATGAGTAGTTAGGATGCTTTGATTCGCCCAAATACTCGAAGAACAAAAGTTTTAAATTTTTACCAGAACCACAAGGGGGGACCCTTTCAGCTTTTTCCAATCTTTGATTGCCTCAGAAACTCATGTAAATCATATAAACCATGCATCAACCAAAAATAATCGTTAATATATTGGTGAAATGAGTAGTTAGGATGCTTTGATTCGCCCAAATACTCAAAGAACAAAAGTTTTAAATTTTTGCCAGAACCAAAACGGAGGACCCTTGCAGCTTTTTCCAATTTTTGATTACCTCAGAAACTCATGTAAATCATATCAACCATGCATTAACCAAACATAATCTTTAATATATAAGTGAAATGAGTAGTTAGGATTCTTTTATTCTCCCAAATACTCGAAGAACAAAAGTTTTCAATTTTTGCCAGAACCACAAGGAGGGACCCTTGCAGCTCTTTCTAGTTTTTGATTGCCTCAGAAACTCATGTAAATCATATCAACCATGCATAAACCAAACATAATCATTAATATATAAGTGAAATGAGTAGGTAGGATGCTTTGATTCGCCCAAATACTCGAAGAACAAAATTTTTCAATTTTTGCCGGAACCACAAGGGGGGGCCCTTACTGCCTTTACCAATTTTTGATTGCCACAGAAATCATGTAAATCATATCAACCATGCATAAACAAAACATAATTGTTAATATACAAGTGAGATGAGTAGTTAGGATGCCTTTATTCGCTCAAATACTCGAAGAACAAAAGTTTTCAATTTTTGCCAGAACCACAAGGGGGGACCATTGCAGTCTTTTCCAAACTTTGATTGCCTCAGAAACTAATGTAAATCATATAAACCATGCATAAACCAAACATAATCGTTAATATATAGGTGAAATGAGTAGTTAGGATGCTTTGATTCGCCCAAATACTCAAAGAACAAAAGTTTTAAATTTTTACCAGAAACACAAGGGGGGACCCTTGCAGCTTTTTCCAATCTTTGATTGCCTCAGAAACTCATGTAAAACATATCAACCATGCATAAACCAAACGTAATCGTTAATATATAAGTGAAATGAGTAGTTAGGATGCTTTTATTCGCCCAAATACTCGAAGAACAAAAGTTTTAAATTTTTGCCAGAACCACAAGGCAGGACCTTTGCAGCTTTTTCCAATCTTTGATTGCCTCAGAAACTCATGTAAATCATATAAACTATTCATAAACCAAACATAATCGTTAATATTTAGGTGAAATGAGTAGTTAGGATTCTTTTATTCTCCCAAATACTCGAAGAACAAAAGCTTTCAATTTTTGCCAGAACCACAAGGGGGGACCCTTGCAGCTCCTTCCAATTTTTGATTGCCTCTAGTTTTTGATTGCCTCAGAAACTCATGTAAATCATATCAACCATGAATAAACCAAACATAATCGTTAATATATAAGTGAAATGACTATTTAGGATGCTTTTATTCACCCAAATACTCAAAGAACAAAAGTTTTCAATTTTTTCCAAAACCACAGGGGGGACCCTTGCAGCTTTTTTCAATTTTTGATTGCCTCAGAAACTCATGTAAATCATATCAACCGTGCATAAACCAAACATAATCGTTAATATATAAGTGAAATGAGTAGTTAGGATGCTTTGATTCGCCCAAATACTCGAAGAACAAAAGTTTTCAATTTTTGCCAGAACCACAAGGGGGGACCCTTACAGCTTTTACCAATTTTTGATTTCCTCAGAAACTCGTGTAAATCATATCAACCATGCATAAACAAAACATAATCGTTAATATATAACTGAGATGAGTAGTTAGGATCCTTTTATTCGCCCAAATACTCGAAGAACAAAAGTTTTCAATTTTTGCCAGAACCACAAGGGGGGACCATTGCAGCTTTTTTCAATCTTTGATTGCCTCAGAAACTCATTTAAATCATATAAACCATGCATAAACCAAACATAATCGTTAATATATAGGTGAAATGAGTAGTTAGGATGCTTTGATTCGCCCAAATACTCAAAGAACAAAAGTTTTAAATTTTTGCCAGAACCACAAGGGGGACATTTGCAGCTTTTTCCAATTTTTGATTATCTCAGAAACTCATGTAAATCATATCAACCATGCATTAACCAAACATAATCTTTAATATATTAGTGAAATGAGTAGTTAGGATTCTTTTATTCTCCCAAATACTCGAAGAACAAAAGTTTTGGATTTTTGCCAGAACCACAAGGTTTCCAGCTTTTGATTGCCTCAAGTTTTTGATTGCCTCAGAAACTCATCTAAATCATATCAACCATGCATAAACCAAACATAATCATTAATATATAAGTGAAATGAGTAGTTAGGATGCTTTGATTCGCCCAAATACTCGAAGAACAAAAGTTTTCAATTTTCGCCAGAACCACAAGGGGGGACCCTTACTGCTTTTACCAATTTTTGATTGCCTCAGAAACTCATGTAAATCATATCAACCATGCATAAACAAAACATAATCGTTAATATACAAGTGAGATGACTAGTTAGGATGCCTTTATTCGCCCAAATACTCGAAGAACAAAAGTTTTCAATTTTTTCCAGAACCACAAGGGGGGACCATTGCAGCATTTTTCAATCATTGATTGCCTCGGAAACTCATTTAAATCATATAAACCTTGCATAAACCAAACATAATCGTTAATATATAGGTGAAATGAGTAGTTAGGATGCTTTGATTCGCCCAAATACTCAAAGAACAAAAGTTTTAAATTTTTGCCAGAACCACAAGGGGGACACTTGCAGCTTTTTCCAATTTTTGATTACCTCAGAAACTCATGTAAATCATATCAACCATGCATTAACCAAACATAATCTTTAACATATAAGTGAAATGAGCAGTTAGGATTCTTTTATTCTCCCAAATACTCGAAGAACAAAAGTTTTGAATTTTTGCCAGAACCACAAGGGGGGACCCTTCCAGCTCTTTCCAGTTTTTGATTGCTTCAAGTTTTTGATTGCCTCAGAAACTCATGTAAATCATATCAACCATGCATAAACCAAACATAATCATTAATATATAAGTGAAATGAGTAGTTAGGATGCTTTGATTCGCCCAAATACTCGAAGAACAAAAGTTTTAAATTTTTGCCAGAACCACAAGGCGGGACCTTTGCAGCTTTTTCCAATCTTTGATTGCCTCAGAAACTCATGTAAATCATATAAACTATGCATAAACCAAACATAATCGTTAATATATAGGTGAAATGAGTAGTTAGGATTCTTTTATTCTCCCAAATACTCGAAGAACAAAAGTTTTCAATTTTTGCCAGAACCACAAGGGCGGCCCCTTGCAGCTCCTTCCAATTTTTGATTGCCTCAAGTTTTTGATTGCCTCAGAAACTCATGTAAATCATATCAACCATGAATAAACCAAACATAATCGTTAATATATAAGTGAAATGACTATTTAGGATGCTTTTATTCACCCAAATACTCAAAGAACAAAAGTTTTCAATTTTTTCCAAAACCACAGGGGGGACCCTTGCAGCTTTTTTCAATTTTTGATTGCCTCAGAAACTCATGTAAATCATATCAACCATGCATAAACCAAACATAATCGTTAATATATAAGTGAAATGAGTAGTTAGGATGCTTTGATTCGCCCAAATACTCAAAGAACAAAAGTTTTCAATTTTTGCCAGAACCACAAGGGGGGACCCTTGCAGCTTTTACCAATTTTTGATTTCCTCAGAAACTCATGTAAATCATATCAACCATGCATAAACAAAACATAATCGTTAATATATAAGTGAGATGAGTAGTTAGGGTGCTTTTATTCGCCCAAATACTCGAAGAACAAAAGTTTTCAATTTTTGCCAGAACCACAAGGGGGGACCATTGCAGCTTTTTTCAATCTTTGATTGCCTCAGAAACTCATTTAAATCATTTAAACCATGCGTAAACCAAACATAATCGTTAATATATAGGTGAAATGAGTAGTTAGGATGCTTTGATTCACCCAAATACTCAAAGAACAAAAGTTTTAAATTTTTTCCAGAACCACAAGGGGGACACTTGCAGCTTTTTCCAATTTTTGATTACCTCAGAAACTCATGTAAATCATATCAACCATGGATAAACTAAACATAATCTTTAATATATAAGTGAAATGAGTAGTTAGGATTCTTTTACTCTCCTAAATACTCGAAGAACAAAAGTTTTGAATTTTTGCCAGAACCACAAGGGGGGGACCCTTCCAGCTCTTTCCAGTTTTTGATTGCCTCAAGTTTTTGATTACCTCAGAAACTCATGTAAATCATATCAACCATGCATAAAACAAACATAATCTTTAATATATAAGTGAAATGAGTAGTTAGGATGGTTTTATTCGCCCAAATACTCGAAGAACAAAAGTTTTCAATTTTTGCGAGAACCACAAGGGGGGACCCTTACAGCTTTTTCCAATTTTTGATTGCCTCAGAAACTCATGTAAATCATATCAAACATGTATAAACCTAACATAATCGTTAATATATAAGTGAAATGAGTAGTTAGGATTCCTTTATTCGCCCAAATACTCGAAGAACAAAAGTTTTTAATTTTTGCCAGAAAAATAAAGGGGGACCCTTACAGCTTTTTGCAATTTTTGATTGCCTGAGAAACTCATGTTAATCATATCAAACAAGTATAAAACAAACATAATCATTAATCTATAACTGAAATGAGTAGTTTGGATGCTTTTATTCGCCCAAATACTCTAAGAACGAAAGTTTTCAATTTTTGCCTGAACCACAAGGGGGGACCCTTACAGCTTTTTCCAATTTTTGATTGCCTCAGAAACTCATGTAAATCTTATCAAACACGTATAAACCTAACATAATCGCTAATATATAAGTGAAATGACTACTTAGGATGCTTTTACTTGCCCAAATACTCGAAGAACAAAAGTTTTCTATTGTTGCTTGAACCATAAGGGGGACCCTTACAGCTTTTTCCAATTTTTGATTACCTCAAAAACTCATGTAAATCATATAAAACATGTATAAAGCTAACATAAACATTAATATATAAGTGAACTGATTTGTTAGGATGCTTCTATTTTCTCAAATACTCGAAGAACAAAAGTTTTCATTTTTTGCCAGAACCACAAGGGGGGACCTTTACAGCTTTTTCTATTTTTTGATTGCATCAGAAACTCATGTAAATCATATCAAACATGTATAAACCTAACATAATCGTTAATATATAAGTGAAATGAGTAGTTAGGAAGCTTTTATTTGCCCAAATACTCGAAGAACAAAAGTTTTCAATTTTGGCCAGAACCACAAGGGGGGACCCTTACAGCTTTTTCTAATTTTTCATTGCCTTTGAAACTCATGTAAATCATATCAAACAAGCATAAACCAAACATAATCGTTAATATATAAGTGAAATGTGCAGTTAGGATGCTTTTATTCGCCCAAATACTCGAAGAACAAAAGTTTTCAATTTTTGCCAGAACCACAAAGGGGGACCTTACAGCTTTTTCCAATTTTTGATTGCCTCAATAACTCATGTAAATCATATCAGATATGTATAAACCTAACAAAATCATTAATATATAACTGAAATGTGTAGTTAGGATGCTTTTATTCGCCTAAATACTCGAAGAACAAAAGTTTTCAATTTTTGTCTGAACCACAAGGGGGGACCCTTACTGCTTTTTCCAATTTTTGTTGCCTCAGAAACACATGTAAATCATATCAAATATGTATAAACCTAACATAATCGTTAATATATAAATGAAATGAGTAGTTAGGATGCTTTTATTTTCCCAAATACTCGAAGAACAAAAGTGTTCAATTTTTACCAGAACCACAAGGGGGGACCCTTACAACTTTTTCTAATTTTTGATTACCTCAAAAACTCATGTAAATCATATCAAACATTCATAAACCAAACATAATCATTAATATATAAGTGAAATGTGTAGTTAGGATGATTTTATTCGCCCAAATAATCGAAGAACAAATCTTTTCAATTTTTGCCAGAAACACAAGGGGGGACCCTGGCAGCTTTTTCTATTTTTTGATTGCCACAGAAAGTCATGTAAATCTTATCAAACATATATAAACCTAACATAATCGTTAATATATAAGTGAAATGAGTTGTTAGGGTGCTTTTATTTGCCCAAATACTCGAAGAACAAAAGTTTTCAATTTTTGCCAGAACCACAAAGGGGGACCCTTACAACGTTTTCTATTTTTGGATTGCCTCAAAAACTCATGTAAATCATATCAAACATGTATAAACCTAACATAATCGTTAATATATAAGTGAAATGTGTAGTTTGGAAGCTTTTATTTGCCCAAATACTCGAAGAACAAAAGTTTTCAATTTTTGTCAGAACCACAAGGGGTGACCCTTACAGCTTTTTCTAATTTTTGATTGCCTCAGAAACTCATGTAAATCATATCAAACAAGCATAAACCAAACATAATCATTAATATATAAGGGAAACGTGTAGTTAGAATGATTTTATTCGTCCAAATACTCGAAGAACAAAAGTTTTCTAGTTTTGTCAGAACCACAAGGGGGGACCCTTGCAGCTTTTTCCAAAGTGTATGAAAAGACAAATGCAATTAGAAAGACTAGACCGACGAAGTGCAACTCAAAGGACTCACTTCCGCCTAGCAAACGCCAACAACCTGCAACTAAAAGTGTAAATGATGGGTCAGTCAACTTGACCGAGTGAGGGGGTTAACGCACACCCACAATATATATATATATATAACATTGCACATTTCAGAAGGATGGATTCATGAACCGGAGATAGGTGTTGCATACCAAGGATATTTCCAAAAGTACCCAAAAGACAGTTATAAGTATAAGTTTTTAGAAAACATTTCAGAATTCTATCTCGATTCATGATTCCCAGACATAACAGATCACATGCTCGATGAGTACGAACTTCCAACCTTTACTCCTCAGAACATATCAAAACATAAATACAGAAATCAATCTAACCGTCACACCAATGATGGAGGAGATGTACCGTCTCCAAACCATCCATAACAGACAAACCCTCAAGGGGTAGCGAACCCACAAGAGTCCTCCCCGGCTTTACACCGAAGGCTCAAGATATCACGCCTCCCCTATCTCCCTGAGTCGCACAATGATATCTCAAATGGAGACTATGCACAGGCCTACCCTGACGGCCCTATATCGTCCCAGGGATTCCTTACCCAAAGCTCCTCGGATCCACATACATACATATATACAGATGTCAATATTTCATGGCCAACTCGCTACAAAAACATAACATAACATAACTTTTCAAAACCGCTTACATATGCTTTCATATCTAATTTTCCAAAACAGAGTTGATTCACAAGGTCATAAACATATCATATCCAACACATACGTATTTATAATAGATATACTCGCATGCAAGGGTTGAAATCAGCATATTAAGGCCATAGGTAGCGTAACTATACAAAATCCTAAACCTCACCTCGTAGTAGTAGTGTCTGAGAGTGTGAAGGGCCAAACACTCTAAACCTCGGGCCCACCGGCACCACCAAACTCTGTAACAATACATACAGAAGCCTAGACTTAAACTCTATATGAACCAAGTAAGACGCACGGCGTACCAAGAGATCAATGATATGGAAAATGGAATGAAGTGTACACATAGGTCACATAGCATAACATGGGGTAAGCTCTCATACGAAATTATTCAATTAAAATGAAGTATTAAAGTTTAGAACATAAATTAAAGTCATATTATTAATATTTAAAATAATACATTTTAATTATTAAAATAAGGTTTGTATTTGAAGGACGATATAAAATTAAAAATAAAAGAAGGGATCGAATTTCATTACCATTTTCAATTTCATAAACTCACGCTTAAAATGTAATGCACCCATATATTGAATCAATTAATAATGGTATGAGATAGCAGCGTGCATTGACATTTGAAATACGTGAACTCAATATTCAATTTAAATGAATGAATGGCAGCCTTTAATTCCCTTTTAGTGCATCTTTTATTTATTAAATCCAAGAAACATACTCGTGGAATAAAGTGCAGCTTGCAATCTATTGAATTCATCTATATTCCATTTCCAATTAATCATTACGGTTTCCAAGGCACAAACTCACGCAGCCCCTAAATTTGAATTTATTGTATCTTAAAAAGGTAATGGCATCAATTAACTATGAATTTCAAGAATCCTATTATCCAATTTCATGAAGGAAGGCAAAAGGGGCACCTGAACAGAGATGTTTTAATGCTACTCCAAATTTGAATTCCTTGCTACCATTAAACAAGAAGATATGCTAGCACTAGTTATTAAATTCAAATTCCTATCCTTTTATTCAACCAATCTCTTAATTTCTTATTTCCTATTGTACCGACAGTAAAGGTGAATTACTTAGGCATTTTGACTTTTAATTACAACTTGTTAAAGAATCATACCTCCAACCGACACAAGTACATCAGCCAAGGTTAAATAATTTCAAACAATTCCTCACGGCTTCCTAGGTAAGACACGCAGCAAATTGTTTCCAATCTTTAGTGCCCTATCCAGTATTAATAAATTCAAAAGCACCAGGACTGAAGGTTGAAATGGTGGTATTTCGTCTAGATCTCCTAGCCATTTTCCAAATAATCATCACGGTATCCAAGTGTAAACATTACAAAATTTGGTAAAATTCGAGAATCAAGATTTTATTCAATAAACCATTTCCAGCGCACCGCTGCTCACGATTTTCGTAAGAAAAATGGACGGAAAAGAAATAAATTCTAACCTAATTAATTAATTAATATATATACCATCAAGCTTACTCAAATAATTCAAGATCTCATCATTCAAGTTTATACCAACAAATTTCATGCTCCAATCTAAGAATAGAAATGAAATACTCATTAAAAGAGATCCAAAGCTTACCTTATCTTGTGAAGGAGTGAGAAATCAAGGAATATGAGCTCTTAGAACGAAAGTTGGTTCAAGACTTGATCTTCTCTTGAAATTTCTCCTTGATTCTCTTGGAAGCTAACTTGTGTGGTTTGAAATGAAATGAAAGGGGAATAAAGCTATTTATATGGTGGCTAATAGTTTTAGGTCAAGGTTAGGGTTTCCAAGATATAATATGAGGCTAAAGGCTTGAATAGGATTTGGGCTCAAATAAATGACCTTCGGCACAATAAGTCACAATTAAAAGGTTTAAAGTCTAAATGGTTTCCGAAAAATATAAAATAAATTCCGTTGGACCCGAATCACCGAATCAAGTCCAATGGTGGTGTCGAAATTCGAATTCGAATTCTCGAGCTCATATTAGTCCCGAATGACCCAAACTTACCAACTCAAGTTAGGCCCAAAACACACAAATAGGTCCAAGTCCTATTTAAATCCAACTTCAATAATTAATTTAAATTCATCCAAGTTCCATTCTCAAGTTGTCATGCAAGAATTCATATTTTACCATTTTGGATTTTGGTCAATTAAGTCACATTTTCAATCAAAGTTGGAATTAAACACATAAAAGAGAATTAAATCACATAAGTGCATAAACTAAACTCTCTTGTGGCGCATACCTGTACGATGTATCGGACGGGGCATCACAAAATGAGTAGTTAGGATGCTTCTATTTTCCCAAATACTCGAAGAACAAAAGTTTTTAATTTTTGCCAGAACCACAATGCGGACCCTTACAGCTTTTTCTATTTTTTTATTGTCTCAAAAGGTCATGTAAATCTTATCAAACATGTATAAACCTAACATAATCGTTAATATATAAGTGAAATGATTAGTTAGGATGCTTTTATTTGCCCAACGAATCGAAGAACAAAAGTTTTCAATTTTTTCTAGAACCACAAGGGGGGACCCTTACAGCTTTTTCTATTTTTTGGTAGCCTCAGAAACTCATGTAAATCATATCAAACATGTATAAACCTAACATAATCGTTAATATATAAGTGAAATGAGTAGTTAGGATTCTTTTATTTGTCCAAATCCGGTGAAGCCTCTCGGTCACGGCGTCTAGGAGGCATCCTGAAATTCAAAGATCCAAGCAATATTGATGCATGTGGATTAGTACGTGTGTATGTATACAAGTATTGGAAATAAACAAATATTCAAGTAAATGATTCACATAATCACATTGTCCTATGTTGTACCAACTAGACAGACTCGACACGACACTAGAGCTCGATTTTTGCAACCTAGAGCTCTGATACCACTTAAGGATGTAACACCCCAAACGAAGGGTACCACATCCCCCGCACTAAGACCCAGACCCGGTCACGAAATGGAAAGTCCATGACCGAATCCGAATCAAAGCGAACGGGAGACCAACTCACACACTAGGCTAGGCGGATCTGACTTGACCAAAACTCAGAGTGCGAAAGCAAATAAAATCAACAACAATAGGTAGCGGAAGCATTTAAAACAAAACATGCAAAGCAGGTGACGGGTTCAACTAGCATAGATACCTAATCCCGAATAATAGATCAACAAACAAAATAAGTGACGGGTTCAACTAGCATAGATCCCTAGTCCCGAATATCAACTAAGGTAATAATCATCAAGTGCCACATGGGCCGAATGAGAGTGCCACGCAGGGCTACCGGATAGTAAAGTATAATCTCAAGTCTACAAGTCAAAGCATAAGTAAAGTGTATGAAAAGACAAATGCAATTAGAAAGACTAGACCGACGAAGTGCAACTCAAAGGACTCACTTCCGCCTAGCAAACGCCAACAACCTGCAACTAAAAGTGTAAATGACGGGTCAGTCAACTTGACCGAGTGAGGGGGCTAACGCACACCCACAATATATATATATATAACATAGCACATTTCAGAAGGATGGATTCATGAACCGGAGATAGGTGTTGCATACCAAGGACATTTCCAAAAGTACCCAAAAGACAGTTATAAGTATAAGTTTTTAGAAAACATTTCAGAATTCTATCTCGATTCATGATTCCCAGACATAACAGATCACATGCTCGATGAGTACGAGCTTCCAACCTTTACTCCTCAGAACATATCAAAACATAAATACAGAAATCAATCCAACCGTCACACCAATGATGGAGGAGATGTACCGTCTCCAAACCATCCATAATAGACAAACCCTCAAGGGGTAGCGAACCCACAAGAGTCCTCCCCGGCTGTGCACCGAAGGCTCAAGATATCACGCCTCCCCTATCTCCCTGAGTCGCACAATGATATCTCAAATGGAGACTATGCACAGGCCTAGCCCTGACGGCCCTATACCGTCCCAGGGATTCCTTACCCAAAGCTCCTCGGATCCACATACATACATACATACAGATGCCAATATTTCATGGCCAACTTGCTACAAAAACATAACATAACATAACTTTTCAAAACCGCTTACATATGCTTTCATATCTAATTTTCCAAAACAGAGTTGATTCACAAGGTCATAAACATATCATATCCAACACATACGTATTTATAATAGATATACTCGCATGCAAGGGTTGAAATCAGCATATTAAGGCCATAGGTCGCGTAACTAAACAAAATCCTAAACCTCACCTCGTAGTAGTAGTGTCTGAGAGTGTGAAGGGCCAAACACTCTAAACCTCGGGCCCACCGGCACCACCAAACTCTGTAACAATACATACAGAAGCCTAGACTTAAACTCTATATGAACCAAGTAAGACGCACGGCGTACCAAGAGATGAATGATATGGAAAATGGAATGAAGTGTACACATAGGTCACATAGCATAACATGGGGTAAGCTCTCATACGAAATTATTCAATTAAAATGAAGTATTAAAGTTTAGAACATAAATTAAAGTCATATTATTAATATTTAAAATAATACATTTTAATTATTAAAATAAGGTTTGTATTTGAAGGACGATATAAAATTAAAAATAAAAGAAGGGATCGAATTTCATTACCATTTTCAATTTCATAAACTCACGCTTAAAATGTAATGCACCTATATATTGAATCAATTAATAATGGTATGAGATAGCAGCGTGCATTGACATTTGAAATACGTGAACTCAATATTCAATTTAAATGAATGAATGGCAGCCTTTAATTCCCTTTTAGTGCATCTTTTATTTATTAAATCCAAGAAACATACTCGTGGAATAAAGTGCAACTTGCAATCTATTGAATTCATCTATATTCCATTTCCAATTAATCATTACGGTTTCCAAGGCACAAACTCACGCAGCCCCTAAATTTGAATTTATTGTATCTTAAAAAGGTAATGGCATCAATTAACTATGAATTTCAAGAATCCTATTATCCAATTTCATGAAGGAAGGCAAAAGGGGCACCTGAACAGAGATGTTTTAATGCTACTCCAAATTTGAATTCCTTGCTACCATTAAATAAGAAGATATGCTGGCACTAGTTATTAAATTCAAATTCCTATCCTTTTATTCAACCAATCTCTAATTTCTTATTTCCAATTGTACCGACAGCAAAGGTGAATTACTTAGGCATTTTGACTTTTAATTACAACTTGTTAAAGAATCATACCTCCAACCGACACAAGTACATCAGCCAAGGTTAAATAATTTCAAACAATTCCTCACGGCTTCCTAGGTAAGACACGCAGCAAATTGTTTCCAATCTTTAGTGCCCTATCCAGTATTAATAAATTCAAAAGCACCAGGACTGAAGGTTGAAATGGTGGTATTTCGTCCAGATCTCCAACCCATTTTCCAAATAATCATCACGGTATCCAAGTGTAAACATTACAAAATTTGGTAAAATCAAGATTTTATTCAATAAACCATTTCCAGCGCACCGCTGCTCACGATTTCCGTAAGAAAAATGGATGGAAAAGAAATAAATTCTAACCTAATTAATTAATTAATATATATACCATCAAGCTTGCTCAAATAATTCAAGATCTCATCATTCAAGTTTATACCAACAAATTTCATACTCCAATCCAAGAATAGAAATGAAATACTCATTAAAAGAGATCCAAAGCTTACCTTGTCTTGTGAAGGAGTGAGAAATCAAGGAATATGAGTTCTTACAATGAAAGATGGTTCAAGTCTTGATCTTCTCTTGAAATTTCTCCATGATTCTCTTGGAAGCTAACTTGTGTGGTTTGAAATGAAATGAAAAGGGAATAAAGCTATTTATATGGTGGCTAATAGTTTTAGGTCAAGGTTAGGGTTTCCAAGATATAATATGAGGCTAAAGGCTTGAATAGGATTTGGGCTCAAATAAATGACCTTCGGCCCAATAAGTCACAATTAAAAGGTTTAAAGTCTAAATGATTTCCGAAAAATATAAAATAAATTCCGTTGGACCCGAATCACCGAATCAAGTCCAATGGTGGTGTCGGAATTCGAATTCGAATTCCCGATCTCATATTGGTCCCGAATGACCCAAACTTGTCTAACTCAAGTTAGGCCCAAAACACACAAATAGGTCCAAGTCTTATTTAAATCCAACTTCAATAATTAATTTAAATTCATCCAAGTTCCATTCTCAAGTTATCATGCAAGAATTCATATTTTACCATTTTGGATTTTGGTCAATTAAGTCACATTTTCAATCAAAGTTGGAATTAAACACATAAAAGAGAATTAAATCACATAAGTGCATAAAGTAAACTCTCTCGTGGCGCATACCTGTACGATGTTTCGGACGGGGCGTCACAACCTCCCCCCCTTAGGAGAACCTGTCCTCAGGTTCACTGCTTGAAACAAATCTGGATACAACTTCCTCATCTTCTCCTCGGTTTCCCAAGTCGATTCCTCAGATTTTTGATCTCTCCACAACACTCTGACCAAGGGAATCTGCTTGTTTCTCAACACTTGTACTTTTCGATCCTGAATCTCAACTGGGTGCTTCACAATCGTCAAATCGGACTCAAGTTGTACCTCTTCAATCGGTAAAACCGTTGACTCATCGGGGTAGAATTTCCGAAGTTGTGAAACGTGGAACACATTATGAATCCCAGTCAAACTCGGAGGTAGGTCCAATCTATACGCCACCTCTCCAATCCTTTCTAGAATCTCAAACGGTCCAAGATACCGAGGGCTAAGCTTTCCTCCTCTACCAATACGAGAAAAGCCTTTCCTAGGAGATGCCTTCAAGAAAACACGATCTCCAACCTCAAACTCGAGGGGCCTTCTCCTCTTATCCGTATAACTCTTCTGTCTATCCTGAGCCGCTTTCATTCTCTGCTCAATCAACTTAACCTTCTCAACCATCTTCTCAATCTTAGATGAAACCTTAGCTCTCGTGAGCTTACCATCCTTAGTCCAACGCCAATCCTCAATATCCCAATATAGTGGTGACCTACACTCCCTCCCATGAAGTGCCTCGTAAGGGGCCATACCAATCGAAGCCTGGTAACTGTTGTTGTAAGAGAACTCAACCAAGGCCAAGTGCTTATCCCACTTATCCTTAAAATCCAATGCACATGCCCTTAACATATCCTCGAGATACTTAATCAGCCGCTCTGATTGTCCATCAGTCTGAGGATGTGATGTGGTGCTAAACTTAAGCTTTGTACCCAAGCACTTCTGAAGATCCTGCCAAAAACTAGCTGTAAATCGAGGATCCCGATCTGACACGATGCTAGCCGAAACCCCATGTAGTCTCACTATCTCATTACAATACAATTTAGCCAACTTAGGTACCTTATCCGTCATCCGAACCTTAAGGAAATGGGCAGACTTCGTCAAACGGTCTATCACTACCCAAATCCCATCGAATCCTCTCCTAGACCTCGGCAGGCCGGACACAAAGTCCATAGTCACCTGCTCCCACTTCCACTCCGGTATCGGAAGTGGTTGGAGAGTACCTCCCGGTTTCTGATGTTCTGCCTTAACCATTTGGCATGTCAGACATCGCTTCACAAAGAATGCGACATCCCTCTTCATGCCACTCCACCAATATAACTCTTTCAAGTCCCGATACAACTTTGTACCTCCTGGGTGAATGGAATAACCGGAGTGGTGTGCCTCCTCAAGTATTACCCTCTTGAGCTGGTTAGGCACACACACTCTTGCCTTAAACCTGAACAAACCACAATCATCAAACCCAAACTTAGTCTCTGGATTATCTCTAGAACGAGTAACCAATCTCTGAATCTCGGGGTCCGTAGACTGAGCCTCCAACAAACTCTGCTTCAAATCAGGCTGAACCGTGATGTTGGCTAACCTAGCCACTGAAACTAAAACAGTCGAACTCTGCTCAGAAAACTGAGCCGCTAAACTCGAAATACTGACTTTCCTGCTCAACGCGTCGGCAACCACATTTGCCTTACCCGGATGGTAGTGAATCGTACAATCATAGTCCTCTAAGAACTCAACCCACCTCCTCTATCTCAAGTTAAGCTCTTTCTGCGTGAACAAGTACTGAAGACTCTTATGATCCGAGAATACCTCAAAAGTAGCACCATAGAGGTAGTGGCGCCACTTAGACAGCGCAAACACGACTGCTGCAAGTTCTAGGTCATGAGTAGGGTAATTCTTGCTGGGAGGCGGGCCCAGAACAATAGCGGTCCGGGACCACATTTTAAAATTTTATTATAATACAAGTATTAAAATATTTCTAAAACATTTTAATACAAAGTGGAAGACTTAGCCGGATCTACTCAAGTATATACATGCAATTGATAATAAATTTTAAATCAGTTAAGCAGATAAATATCATGCAATTAACACTTAAGAGCACATAATTTATCATGCTTAAAATAATATAACTGTAAAATATTACCGTACTGCAAACATGGCTATCTAACGGCATTTTTCCAGCTCCTTTCCCACTCGTGAGACCGGCAGAGCTTCCCCGTAATATCCCCGACTCGACCCTCGGAGTGTGGGCTCCGCGAGTATTTCCCTAAATACTCGAGAAAATATTTTCTAGAAAAACTCAATTTTCTAGACTAGAAAATTCCCTAATTTTCTAATAATTAAGTGGATTATATATTAATTATATAACCACCTAATTATATATTAATTAATCCTTTAATTAAGGATTAATTAAACAAAAAATGGGAAGGGAGCATTCTCAGAATGAAGGACCGAGATAGCTGCCAAAAAAGATTGAAATGAAATGAGGCATTCAACCCCTATTTAAAGCCAAATATATGAGGGCATTTTGGTCATTTTAAACATAAAATGAAGGGCAAAACGGATATTTTGCACAACCGCGTACAAACCGTGTCTACTCCGGCCAATCAAATTGCACCACGTTGTAGAACTCTCCGCCGCGGATGCAACGCCACCAACCACGCGCCGACACGTGTCTCCACGCGCCGGCACGCGCCGCCGGAACGGTGCCAGGTGGTTGGCGCGTGTTCACACACGCTGAGGCTACCAGATTTTGACACGTGGCCGGGTCGGTCCGAACCGGACCCGGCCTGGCCGACCCTATCTGCGACCCTACCCTTTTGACCCGGCTATGACCCGACCCGATTGCCGGTTGACCCGCTCGGTCAACAATCAATCTGGGTCATCCCTTTCGCTGACGCGGCGCGATCTGCGCCGTACGCGTGGCGCGCCACGCGGCCGCTGTGTCAGCACCAACTGGGACCCGTCTGCTGACGTGGCGTGGCACGTCAGGTGCCACGTCAACTGCCACGTCATAATAATAATTTTTTTTTTTTTAAATTTAAAATTTTATTTTCTCCAAAATAAAATTCCGGGCATTTCCAACTCTTTGGAACTTTGATTTATTTTCTTAAAATAAATCCATTGGCTATTTTCAAACACTTTGAAAATTCATTTCTCTTTCTCCTTTTAATATTTTCTCTTTGGGTTTTCAATTGGGGCTTGCAGGGGGACCTGCAGGACTAATTGATTTTAGCTCCAAACGGATTAATATATTATCATCTCATGATAATAATTAATTACCGTTTAATAATATTTAATTCCACTAATTAAATATTGTTGTACTCTAAAATTAATTAAATTATTCACGAATTTCTCGACCTAGAATAATTTCGCATTTTACTCCTCCATGTAAATATCCATGAAAAATAAATTGCAACTACTATCATTTATTTTTTATCTCTAATTTGAAATTTATTGATTTGCCTTTAAGTTCAAATTCTCTGTATGTGAAACACATTCAACATACAACTTCGGTGACGTATCACGCGAAGTGCTTTGGCCAAAGTCTTATTCGAACTTTTGCAAATCAATTTCAAGGATATCTCTTACCTTCCAGCAAGGCCACAGATTCCTCGATCAATATAACTCTTTAGCGCATTTCATATAATCGCTGAACATACAAAGTATTTTGGCCACCCGTTACCGAGACCTCACTTCGAGTATGTTACAGTGACTAACACTACATGCCTAAAGTCGAAATATTATCAGGATTAAGAGTACAATGCTTCCTGAGATTTTATTCATTTTAGATAGCAGTATAAAATAAATAATCTCAGTGGTCCAGTTCGATGTTTCCAATCCTATTGAAAATCATCAACGTGTTATAATTGGAATCACCATTCCCTATGACGAAAGACTAATCATCTTATATAACCACGTTATAGTCTTGATAAGAACATATTCTTATCTTGCCGACTAGAACTTTAATGACACGTGATTTCGGTATTCAAAGTCTTTTCCTATGAAACACATTTCATATGAGAATACCACCACACGTCATTAATTATTAATATGTGAAATACTCACAACTCGCTGTAAATTCAGTTTAATTAATTCAACAAATTGAATTTTCAGGGCACCATTCCCAATAATTTTGCTCATGCACCTTTAACTTCCTAGAGGCATAAGCTACAACCCGACCATTTTGCATCAACACACAACCCAATCCTTCCTTAGAAGCATCTGCAAAAATCGCGTAACCATCAACTCCCTCGGGTAAGGTAAGAACCGGGGCAGTGGTCAACCTTTCCTTTAAAATCTGAAAGCTCCTCTCACAACTATCATCCCATTCAAACTTGGTTTCCTTCTTGGTCAACTTAGTTAACGTGGCTGCAATCTTAGAGAAATCCATCACAAACCTCCTATAATAACCTGCCAAGCCCAGAAAACTCCGTATCTCAGAGGCATTCCTAGGCCTCTCCCAATGTAGCACCGTCTCAATCTTAGAGGGGTCGACCTCAATTCCATTGCCTGAGATGATGTGACCTAGAAAAGTAACTCGATCAATCCAAAACTCACACTTACTGAACTTAGCATAAACACTGCAGGAGCATTCGTCAATCCAAACGGCATGACCACAAACTCAAAGTGTCCATATCTCGTGTTGAATCCAGTCTTAGAGATAACCTTCTCTCTAATCCTCAACTGATAATACCCTTGTCTCAAGTCCAACTTGGAGTACACTCTCGAACCCTGTAAACTATCAAACAACTCCTCAATATGTGGTAATGGATACTTGTTCTTAACTGTCATCCTGTTCAGCTCACGATAGTCTATACACATCCTTAACGTCCCATCTTTCTTCTTAACAAACAGGACGGGAGCACCCCACGGAGGAGTGCTCGGACTAATGTATCCGCTGACCAGAAGCTCATCCAACTGCTTCTTCTACTCCTTCAACTCGGCAGGAGCCATCCTGTAGGGGGTCTTCGAATAGGGCTCAGCTCCGGGGTAGAGGTCCACCACAAACTCAATATCCCTGTCGGGTGGTAAGGACCCCAGACTCTCCGGGAACACGTCCAGATACTCCCGTACAACCTCCGTCTCCTCAAGCTTGACCTGGTCCTTGGGTTTGTTCAGAAGGTAAGCAATGAAACCTGTAGCACCATCCCGGACTAACTTACTAGCCTCAACAAAAGATATAAGCGAACTGGATCCCAAACTCTCTCCCGAAAACACCGCAAAATCAAAAGAAATTCTCTTCAAACGGCAATCCATAACTGCACCATGTCGGGAAAGTCAATCCATCCCAAGAATCACCTTAAACCTCCCCATCAGCATCACAATCAAATCAGCAGGAAAAATCCGACCCTCAAAACTCATCGGACACTCACGAAACACTCTATCCATCTCCAAGCTCCCCCCCAAGGGAGAACTCCCCACAAACACATGCGCAGATATCTCAGCAAGCAAAGGCAAAGAAGCAATAATATCCCGGGCAATAAAAGAATGAGTAGCCCCTGGATCAAACAATGCATGTAATGATATGCCATAAATATGTATTGTACCTTCCACTACAGCATTCTGATCAATCTCTGCTATATCCTCCTCGCCATCCAGAGCATAAGCACGAGCCTGAACCACTGGCTTCTTCTTCGGACAAGCCTCCACCATGTGATCAGCTGCCCCACACACAAAGCATCTACCCAAGTACCTCCAACACTTCTCCAATGGATGAGCACCCTGACAGTGAGAGCAACGAGCTGGAGCTGGTGCCGGTAATGCTGGTGGTCCTGTAGGAGCAGCAGGACGAGGCTTCTTGTTAATGAAGCCCTGTGGACGGAAAGCTGGTGTAGCAGTAGCAGAAGTAAGAGTAACGGGTTTCTTGCCCGATCCAGAACCTGAACCACGCCCCGAAGAGAATGATGGGGGCCCCAATCTCCGTCTCTGAGCCTCAACCTGAATAGCCCTCTTAGTAACCTCATCCCAAGTGCCAACATCGATAGCCTGAAGAGCCCTCTGAATATCCTCTCGAAGCCCATGAAGAAAGTGACGGGCTCTGTGTACATCAATATTAGTGATGTGGGAAGCATAGGGAGCCAGCCTCTCAAACTCTAGAATGTAGCCCTCAACAGATCTGGATCCCTGCTTTAGCTCAGAGAACTCCTGAAGTCTGCGCTCTCGTGCACTATAAGGTATATACTTCTTATGGAACTCATGTACAAAAGTCTCCTAAGTGAACTCCATACCACTCCTCTCAAGTCTGGATCGAACTCCCTTGAGCTAGTTAGCTGCCTGTCCCTGAACTAATCGAGCAGTACAAACAGCCCTATCCTGAGAACTCCCTGGGCAAATCTCCCAAATACCACTGATCTCGGCTAACCACTCCTCAGCCTTGATGTCATCTCCTCCAAACCACTTAGGAGGGTTGTTGTTCCGAAACTCCCTATACACAGCTGAGATAGTACCATCCTGACCATCAACTGGTGGTGTCTGCTGTCTCTGATTTTGTTGTAACTGATTGAGAAGTGCCTGAACAATGTTCTCCGCATTCAGTGGTGGTGGCGGAGGCGGATTAGGCACATCCGGTGAAGCCTCTCGGTCACGGCATCTAGGAGTCATCCTGAAATTCAAAGATCCAAGCAATATTGATGCATGTGGATTAGTACGTGTGTATGTATACAAGTATTGGAAATAAACAAATATTCAAGTAAATGATTCACATAATCACATTGTCCTATGTTGTACCAACTAGACAGACTCGACACGACACTAGAGCTCGATTTTTGCAACCTAGAGCTCTGATACCACTTAAGGATGTAACACCCCAAACGAAGGGTACCACATCCCCCGCACTAAGACCCAGACCCGGTCACGAAATGGAAAGTCCATGACCGAATCCGAATCAAAGCGAACGGGAGACCAACTCACACACTAGGCTAGGCAGATCTAACTTGACCAAAACTCAGAGTGCGAAAGCAAATAAAACCAACAACAATAGGTAGCGGAAGCATTTAAAACAAAACATGCAAAGCAGGTGACGGGTTCAACTAGCATAGATACCTAATCCCGAATAATAGATCAACAAACAAAATAAGTGACGGGTTCAACTAGCATAGATCCCTAGTCCCGAATATCAACTAAGGTAATAATCATCAAGTGCCACATGGGCCGAATGAGAGTGCCACGCAGGGCTACCGGATAGTAAAGTATAATCTCAAGTCTACAAGTCAAAGCATAAGTAAAGTGTATGAAAAGACAAATGCAATTAGAAAGACTAGACCGACGAAGTGCAACTCAAAGGACTCACTTCCGCCTAGCAAACGCCAACAACCTGCAACTAAAAGTGTAAATGACGGGTCAGTCAACTTGACCGAGTGAGGGGGCTAACGCGCACCCACAATATATATATATATAACATAGCACATTTCAGAAGGATGGATTCATGAACCGGAGATAGGTGTTGCATACCAAGGACATTTCCAAAAGTACCCAAAAGACAGTTATAAGTATAAGTTTTTAGAAAACATTTCAGAATTCTATCTCGATTCATGATTCCCAGACATAACAGATCACATGCTCGATGAGTACGAGCTTCCAACCTTTACTCCTCAGAACATATCAAAACATAAATACAGAAATCAATCCAACCGTCACACCAATGATGGAGGAGATGTACCGTCTCCAAATCATCCATAACAGACAAACCCTCAAGGGGTAGCGAACCCACAAGAGTCCTCCCCGGCTGTGCACCGAAGGCTCAAGATATCATGCCTCCCCTATCTCCCTGAGTCGCACAATGATATCTCAAATGGAGACTATGCACAGGCCTAGCCCTGACGGCCCTATACCGTCCCAGGGATTCCTTACCCAAAGCTCCTCGGATACACATACATACATACATACAGATGCCAATATTTCATGGCCAACTCGCTACAAAAACATAACATAACATAACTTTTCAAAACCGCTTACATATGCTTTCATATCTAATTTTCCAAAACAGAGTTGATTCACAAGGTCATAAACATATCATATCCAACACATACGTATTTATAATAGATATACTCGCATGCAAGGGTTGAAATCAGCATATTAAGGCCATAGGTCGCGTAACTATACAAAATCCTAAACCTCACCTCGTAGTAGTAGTGTCTGAGAGTGTGAAGGGCCAAACACTCTAAACCTCGGGCCCACCGGCACCACCAAACTCTGTAACAATACATACAGAAGCCTAGACTTAAACTCTATATGAACCAAGTAAGACGCACGGCGTACCAAGAGATGAATGATATGGAAAATGGAATGAAGTGTACACATAGGTCACATAGCATAACATGGGGTAAGCTCTCATACGAAATTATTCAATTAAAATGAAGTATTAAAGTTTAGAACATAAATTAAAGTCATATTATTAATATTTAAAATAATACATTTTAATTATTAAAATAAGGTTTGTATTTGAAGGACGATATAAAATTAAAAATAAAAGAAGGGATCGAATTTCATTACCATTTTCAATTTCATAAACTCACGCTTAAAATGTAATGCACCCATATATTGAATCAATTAATAATGGTATGAGATAGCAGCGTGCATTGACATTTGAAATACGTGAACTCAATATTCAATTTAAATGAATGAATGGCAGCCTTTAATTCCCTTTTAGTGCATCTTTTATTTATTAAATCCAAGAAACATACTCGTGGAATAAAGTGCAGCTTGCAATCTATTGAATTCATCTATATTCCATTTCCAATTAATCATTACGGTTTCCAAGGCACAAACTCACGCAGCCCCTAAATTTGAATTTATTGTATCTTAAAAAGGTAATGGCATCAATTAACTATGAATTTCAAGAATCCTATTATCCAATTTCATGAAGGAAGGCAAAAGGGGCACCTGAACAGAGATGTTTTAATGCTACTCCAAATTTGAATTCCTTGCTACCATTAAATAAGAAGATATGCTAGCACTAGTTATTAAATTCAAATTCCTATCCTTTTATTCAACCAATCTCTTAATTTCTTATTTCCAATTGTACCGACAGCAAAGGTGAATTACTTAGGCATTTTGACTTTTAATTACAACTTGTTAAAGAATCATACCTCCAACCGACACAAGTACATCAGCCAAGGTTAAATAATTTCAAACAATTCCTCACGGCTTCCTAGGTAAGACACGCAGCAAATTGTTTCCAATCTTTAGTGCCCTATCCAGTATTAATAAATTCAAAAGCACCAGGACTGAAGGTTGAAATGGTGGTATTTCGTCCAAATCTCCTAGCCATTTTCCAAATAATCATCACGGTATCCAAGTGTAAACATTACAAAATTTGGTAAAATTCGAGAATCAAGATTTTATTCAATAAACCATTTCCAGCGCACCGCTGCTCACGATTTCCGTAAGAAAAATGGACGGAAAAGAAATAAATTCTAACCTAATTAATTAATTAATATATATACCATCAAGCTTACTCAAATAATTCAAGATCTCATCATTCAAGTTTATACCAACAAATTTCATGCTCCAATCCAAGAATAGAAATGAAATACTCATTAAAAGAGATCCAAAGCTTACCTTGTCTTGTGAAGGAGTGAGAAATCAAGGAATATGAGCTCTTAGAATGAAAGATGGTTCAAGACTTGATCTTCTCTTGAAATTTCTCCATGATTCTCTTGGAAGCTAACTTGTGTGGTTTGAAATGAAATGAAAGGGGAATAAAGCTATTTATATGGTGGCTAATAGTTTTAGGTCAAGGTTAGGGTTTCCAAGATATAATATGAGGCTAAAGGCTTGAATAGGATTTGGGCTCAAATAAATGACCTTCGGCCCAATAAGTCACAATTAAAAGGTTTAAAGTCTAAATGGTTTCCGAAAAATATAAAATAAATTCCGTTGGACCCGAATCACCGAATCAAGTCCAATGGTGGTGTCGAAATTCGAATTCGAATTCGAATTCTCGAGCTCATATTGGTCCCGAATGACCCAAACTTACCTAACTCAAGTTAGGCCCAAAACACACAAATAGGTCCAAGTCCTATTTAAATCCAACTTCAATAATTAATTTAAATTCATCCAAGTTCCATTCTCAAGTTGTCATGCAAGAATTCATATTTTACCATTTTGGATTTTGGTCAATTAAGTCACATTTTCAATCAAAGTTGGAATTAAACACATAAAAGAGAATTAAATCACATAAGTGCATAAACTAAACTCTCTCGTGGCGCATACCTGTACGATGTATCGGATGGGGCGTCACAAAATGAGTAGTTAGGATGCTTCTATTTTCCCAAATACTCGAAGAACAAAAGTTTTTAATTTTTGCCAGAACCACAATGCGGACCCTTACAGCTTTTTCTATTTTTTTATTGTCTCAAAAGGTCATGTAAATCTTATCAAACATGTATAAACCGAACATAATCGTTAATATATAAGTGAAATGAGTAGTTAGGATGCTTTTATTTTCCCAAATACTCGAAGAACAAAAGTTTTTAATTCTTGCCAGAACCACAAGGGGGGACCCTTACAACTTTTTTTATTTTTTGATTGCCTCAGAAACTCATGTAAATCATATCAAACATGCATAATCCAAACATAATCATTAAATTATAAGTGAAATGTGTAGTTAGGATGCTTTTATTCGCTCAAATACTCGAAGAACAAAAGTTTTCAATTTTTGCCAGAACCACAAGGGGGGACCCTTACAGCTTTTTCCGATTTTTGATTGCCTCAGAAACTCATGTAAATAATATCAAACATATAAAGACCTAACATAATCATTAATATATAAGTGAAATGAGTAGTTTGGATACTTTTATTTGCCCAAATACTCGAAGAACAAAAGTTTTCAATTTTTGCCAGAACCATAAAGGGGGACCCTTACAGCTTTTTCCAATTTTTTATTACCTCAGAAACTCATGTAAATCATATCAAAGATGCATAAACCAAACATAATCGATAATATATAAGTGAAATGAGTAGTTAGGATATTTTTATTTGCCCAAATACTCGAAAAACAAAAGTTTTCTATTTTTACGAGAACCATAGAGCGGACCCTTACAGCTTTTTCTATTTTTTGATTGCCACAGAAACTCATGTAAATCATATCAAACATGTATAAACCTAAGATAATCGTTAATATATAAGTGAAATGAGTAGTTCGGATGCTTTTATTCGTTCAAATAGTCCCAGAACAAAAGTTTTCAATTTTTGCCAGAACCACAAGGGGGGACTCTTACAGGTTTTTCTAATTTTTTATCGCCTCAAAAACTCATGTAAATCATATCAAACATGCATAAACCAAACATAATCGTTAATATATAAGTGAAATGTTTAGTTAGGATGATTTTATTCGCCCAAATACTCGAAGAACAAAAGTTTTCAAATTTTGCCAGAACCACAAGGGGGGACCCTCACAGCTTTTTCCATTTTTTTATTGCCTCAGAAAGTCATGTAAATCTTATCAAACATGTATAAACCTAACATAATCATTAATATATAAGTGAAATGAGTAGTTAGGATGCTTTTATTTGCCCAAATTCTCGAAGAACAAAAGTTTTCAATTTTTGCCAGAACCACAAAGGGGGACCCTTACAACGTTTTCTATTTTTGGATTGCCTCAAAAACTCATGTAAATCATATCAAACATGTATAAACCTAACATAATCGTTAATATATAAGTGAAATGTGTAGTTAGGAAGCTTTTATTTGCCCAAATACTCGAAGAACAAAAGTTTTCAATTTTTGTCAGAACCACAAGGGGTGACCCTTACAGCTTTTTCTAATTTTTGATTGCCTCAGAAACTCATGTAAATCATATCAAACAAGCATAAACCAAACATAGTCGTTAATATATAAGTGAAATGTGTAGTTAGGAAGATTTTATTCGCCCAAATACTCGAAGAACAAAAGTTCTCAATTTTTGCCACAACCACAAGGGGGACCCTTAAAGCTTTTTCCAATTTTTCATTGCCTCAGAAACTCATATAAATCGTATCAAACATGCATAAACCAAACATAATCGTTAACATATAAGTGAAATGTGTAGTTAGGATGCTTTTATTCGCCCAAATACTCGAAGAACAAAAGTTTTCAATTTTTGCCAGAACCACAAAGGGGACCCTTACAGCTTTTTCCAATTTTTGATTGCCTAAAAAACTCATGTAAATCATATCAAACATGTATAAACCTAACATAATCGTTAATATATAAGTGAAATGAGTAGTTAGGATTCTTCTATTTGCCCAAATACTCGAAGAACAAAAGTTTTCAATTTTTGCCAGAACCACAAAGGGGGACCCTTACAGCTTTTTTCAATTTTTTATTGCCTCAGAAACTCATGTAAATCATATCAAACATGCATAAACCAAACATAATCGTTAATATATAAGTGAAATGAGTAGTTAGGATGCATTTATTCGCCCAAATACTCGAAGAACAAAAGTTTTCAATTTTTGCCAGAACCACAATGGGGGGACCCTTACAGCTTTTTCCAATTTTTGATTGCCTCAGAAACTCATGTAAATCCTATCAAACATGTATGAACCTAGCATAATCGTTAATATATAAGTGAAATGAGTAGTTAGGATGCTTTTATTTGCCCAAATACTCGAAGAACAAAAGTTTTCTATTTTTGCTAGAACCACAAGGGGGACCCTTACAGCTTTTTCCAATTTTTGATTGCCTCAAAAACTCATATAAATCATATAAAACATGTATAAAGCTAGCATAAACATTAATATATAAGTGAAATGAGTAGTTTTGATGCTTTTATTTTCTCAAATACTCGAAGAACAAAAGTTTTCAATTTTTGTCAGAACCATAAGGGGGGACCCTTACAGCTTTTTCTATTTTTTGATTGCCTCAGAAAGTCATGTAAATCTTATCAAACATGTATAAACCTAAACTTACATATTAACGATCATGTTTAGTTTTTGGATGGTTGAAATGATTTACATGAGTTTCTGAGCTAATCAAAAATTTGAAAAATCTATAAGGGTCCCTCCCTGTGGTTCTGACAAAAATTGAAAACTTTTGTTTTTTGAGTATTTGGGCAAATAAAAGCATCCTAACTACTCATTACACTTATATATTAGCGATCATGTTTGGTTTATGCATGGTTGAAATGATTTATATGAGTTTCTGAGCCAATCAAAAATTTGAAAAAGCTATAAGGGTCCCCCCTTATCGTTCTGACGAAAATTGAAAATTTTTGTTTTTTGAGTATTTGGGCGAATAAAAGCATCCTAAAAACTCATTTCACTTGTCTATTAGCGATCATGTTTGGTTTATACATGGTTGAAATGATTTACATGAGTTTCTAAATCAATCAAATATTTGAAAAGTTGTAAGGGTCCCCCCTTGTGGTTCTGATAAAAATTGAAAACTTTTGTTTATTGAGTATGTGGCCGAAGAAAAGCATTCTAACTACTCATTTAACTTATATATTAGCCATCATGTTTGGTTTATGCATGGTTGAAATAATTTACATGAGTTTCTGAGCCAATCAAAAATTTGAAAAAGTTGTAAAGGTCCCCCCATGAAGGTGTTGGTATTGTTCTATGTATTTGCATGACGTAAATGATTTTATTGCTAGTTACGTGGAACATTAATTGTGCACATGAACACTATCATGACATAGCATATCATTTTATAATTCTCGCATACATGTCATATCCTTTCATATCATTCCTCGACACCTCATTTCAATGTCGTGCATCTTATTTGGTTTCATATTGAGTCATTACTCATGAGTACACGCTATTCCTTCTCTTGTACAGTTCATCTCCAGGGCAAAGACTTCCGAATCGAATAGGCACCCGTATTACTCATGTCTCTTGTCTCATGGTATTCTAGGTGAGGGTGTTTTTGTTCTAGTTACGTATCAAACCCTGCAACCTTTATCTGATAATCTTTGGCCAAAAACCTAACTATATATATATATATATATATATATATATATATATATTGATTTTCAAAGTGAAGTCATCGAGTAAATCTTTTCTCAAGGATTTGAAATGTATTGGTATTATTATTCTCACGACTTGAACATTTTGGCGAGATTACGCACGATCATGTTCACGTATTATTGGGCCCGAAAAAATGTGTAAGTGTAAATCGGTACGGTATCAGCCGTCGATCAATCCATTCATATAAAGTACCCTTTGAGAATCTCTCACGTGACCGGGAAGCACGGAAGGTGAGTTATTCTTGAGCAGGTGGTGTTACCCTATTGAAGGAGCGGGTATGAGTCATGATCCCCCGTCTCGATATGGACTACAGACTGGTTCGAGTCTGCAGGCCCGAACAGGGAAGAGAGAAGGTTGGAACTATTATTATGATTACAATTACGATTACGATTATGGTTATGGTTATTTCATGAACGTGTAATTCGCATATATTATTATAAATTGCATGATCACGTATTCAAAAGTATTAATCGCGTTATTGGTACACGGTCGAAGTTTGGTTGGAGAATTATGCACGCTCACTCGCCAAGCCACAACGATTATTCATGATTACGAACGTAATGAATTTAATATGAATTAGTCGTAAAGTCCGAGCAATGCTTATCTATTCTCTTACCCTTCGCGGGAACTAACTTCAAATGAAACTTTGCTCGGGATTTATGACTTGCATGTGAATGTTTTATACATATGTATAGCTCCTGCTCACTCAATCTTCTAGAGACTGATCCCTCTTTCCACTTTTCAGTTCTTGCAGGTCTTGCTAGGCGGGAGTCGAGTCTTGGTGTTTCTTTCGAGTCACACTTGTACACTCGAGTCATATTTTACGTTATTATGATTCTTATTTGTATCTCATTATGTATTTAGGCCTGTGTGGCAGTTATGATTATTGAATATATTTCGGGATAGGTTGCATGCTTAGTTGAACCCTTTGTTAGGATGCATGATGGATTTTAATTATGTTTATGGAATTGTTGGGTTTGTATCCATTGTTGGAATCCATTCATGTTGACGTTATTGCTTCCGCACCGCATTATGGATGTTGTTGATTATTGGTACAGGGTTAGATTCCACCTAGCTAGGAGATCTTTTATTTTGTCACCCGTTCGCTATGAGTCCGGTTCATGCTTGGACTACCCATTTCATGTGTGGACTAGACTTGTAGTGTGGGGATGTGGTGCCTATCGTCGCGGGTGCTACAGGAAGGCAGCAGCTTCTCTCCTGTCATGGAGGAGAAGTGCACCAAAAATCCATCTACAAAGCGGTTGTAGGTCGAGATGCAAGCGGATGAACCAGCCCTGTGCAGGGCCCGTTAAAGGGGTGACGATTAATTTGGCCCAAATCTGCTGCGGGTGTGGGTGTAGCAATATTCTGTTATCGAAGGTTGTCGTGTGCTTCTCGGGGTCGGTCGTCCCGTTGTACAGTGGTAACCCCGTTGGGATTCTCTCTCCATCACAGGTCATGTGGAGGATGTCCTCGGAAAAGGGGAAAGCTTTCTCCCTATCACTCTGAAAACGTAGAGGGCGTCAGTTAAGTCCCTCGCGTAGATCGACCTGCCTCTGGGAGCTCACAGATCCCAATCTCCCAGGCGGTCTTGGACCCGCCTTCTTGGTGGATCAATGTAATGATCTGGCTCGTTTTCTAGACGAGCCACGGCGATCCTTGCCGCTTATCTCTTACGGATCGTGCGGGAATTCGGTTTCATAGGTCCTCGAACTCCTCGTGGTCATTGTCAACCGCACGTTTTCCATGATTGGTGCGGCTCGGATGGTCCAACTCACGGTGGCCCTCGAGTGGGGCCTTCTTGCTAACTCCTGGTGGTGGTGGGGGAGGGGCAAACCCCTGGACTCAGCCTAAGCCCGTCTGGGGGGTGAGCCCCCAAACGATCTGGGTAGGTCTGCCGTCGAGCGGTTGGAAATAGTAAGGAACCGGAGGTCCGTAGGCTTGGATGGTGGGCCCCGCAGTGTTGGCTATTATGGGGCTAGGAATAGTGGTGGGGCTAGCCCTTGGCAGCTCAGGAAGCCTTAGTTCGCGGCCCTCGGTCTGGGCCCGCTCGATCTCAACCCTCTACTGGTCGAGAAATGCATCCAGGTCTACCTGAGTAATGGCGATTCTGGGCGTGGCCTCCTGATGAGGTAAGATAAGGCCGGCGCTGGTGCCAACATTTTCGATGATGGGATTGGCAGTAAAAGGGTTGTCAACCGGTACATTGGCATCGTGTCTGCCTTTGGCAACCTCCTCCAAATCATCGTCTCGTTGGGTCATCTTCGTGTTCACCATTGCTGTAGGTAAGATGTGCTAAGGTCTTTTCTCTAGATCGTTAGAAAAGAGAGAGAAGTTTCCCATAGACGGCGCCAAACTGATCCGTCTCAAATCTAATCGATCCGAGTTGTCGAACTAGGAGGCAGGTTTGGGTCGATCAGTCAAGAATTTGTATAAGTAGGCTATCTATCAATCTGAAAATATTAGCACACTTAAGCTAGAAGGCCAAAGCTGGGGGACTGGAGGTGTGGTCCAGTTTTGGCACTCCGATGCTCAAGTCAGTATTGGGTTCTTAGTGAGAGAAATAAATGCAATAAGTGCGAAATAAATGCTCTTGAATGCTTACCAACAACTGTTCCTGGGAGGAGTATTTATAGTCTTAGCCAATTAACACAGTAGTGCATGTACTGCGATTTAGCATTAATTGCTCTGTCAGCGATCGACCTGTTGGTCGGGCGCTAGAGCTGACCAAGCGGAGGTCGAGCGTACCTTCTTTCCCCTTTTGGTACAAACAAGTACAGAAAGACATTGAATGCTCCGCCCTAGGGAATGAGAGAGCTACACGTGTCCCGACAAATATGCTTTATGGTATCTCGGTGTCTAGTGACGTAAGGTATCGACCGACAGATCGATGTTTGGCTACCCAAGGCAAGTGATCGGGTTCGGTTTGACCTCGAGGTACCCAGATCGAGAATGTGCTACCTTGGGTCGGATCGATAAGATCTCTCACGCCCATGTTAGAGGTAACAATTCAACTGGCCGAGATCGACCGCTAGATCTGAGGTGGACTTCGTGCCACGTGTAATCCGCGTGGCCGTTCCTGGGTTGTCTAGGTTAGCGCAGGATCCACGTGGCTCCAGAGAGGACGTGCCACATGGCCCATCAAATTCATGCCCTGTCAATTCTAACTACTTATTTCACTTATATATTAGCGATCATGTTTGGTTTATGCATGGTTGATATGATTTACATGAGTTTCTGAGCCAATCAAAAATTTGAAAAAGTTGTAAGGGTTCCCCCTTGTGGTTCTGACAAAAATTAAAAACTTTTGTTCTTTAAGTATATGGGCGAATAAAAGCATCCTAACTATTCATTTCACTTATATATTAACGATCATGGTTGATATGATTTACACGATTTTCTGAGCCAATCAAAATTTTGAAAAAACTATAAGGGTCCCCCTGTTCATGGTTGATAAGATTTTTTTGAATTTTATACCTCGTCAAAAAATTATAAAAATTGATATGCGAAATTCGACAACTTTTATTCTATAATTAGTTTTGCTAATAAATTACACCTTTCTACTCAATTTTCATATTTGTTAATGTTCATACTTAGTTTATGTATGGATTTTTATGAATTTCACACCTCATCAAAAAATTGTAAAAATTGGTAGGTCGAAGGATTTTAACGAAATTCGACAATTTCTACTAATAAATTACACCTATGATGTCAATATTCATAATTAATTTATGCATGGTTAATACGATTTTCCTAAATTTTACATCTCGTCAAAAAAAAATCATATTTATTAATGTTCATACTTAATTTGAATTTTTAATATTTATCAATGTCCATACTTAGTTTATGCATTGTTGGTACTATTTGCATGAATTTTACATTTCATCAAAAAAAAAAAAATTTAAAAAACTTTGGGTTAATCTTTCTTTGCACCTCAACCTTTGGGGTGCGTTGCACTTTGGTACCCAACCTTTGCAATTTGTTTAATTTCAGTACCTAGGTCAACATTCCGGCCAAAATATCCAGTCAAGGCACAGCACGTGTGTTTCACGTGATTTTTTAAGGGCAATTTAGTCTTTTCATTTTTTAACTAATTAAGAAATTAAAAAATACAAAAAAAAAAAAAAGAAAATGGAAAATGGAAGAACTCAAATCCGGGAAAGATGAAGATGGAAGAACCCAGATCTCCATCTCTCTTCTCCAAAGAAGGAAGCCCAGATCTACAAAACATCCAAAATCACAACAATACATCGTCCAGACTACAAACAAGAAAAGGGCAAACTTTAAACAAACGTAGTGATAATTCTTTCAACTTCACCTTGACAATCACTTGACCAAAATTGAATACAAACATAAACCCACCACTTGCGCCCCTCTTCTTCTCCTCACACAAAACACACCAGGAGAGGGCGGAAAAAATCAACAAAATAGAGAGAAGAGTCAAAGCATTACCGTATTCGAGTTCCCAATACGAGGACGTTCAAATGCGGCAAGAGGAGTCGACATTTTGCCTTCCACCCCCTCTTCAAACTCGAATTCGCATCCCAACTAGGATTCAACGCCGGATCGAACTCAGCCCACAGAAATCGGAGAAGATCTACCCAATGGAGATACACCAACACCCCAGAAGTGGGTTCTTCCCAAAATCTTCCCTTTTTTCCAAAATTTGCAAGGAAAAACGCAAAAGGATAGATGAATCAATGGAAGCAACCAACCATAGGTGCCTTTTTCAGAAGCCCTTCTCTTTCTTGTAATCTAGTTCGTGTTTATGCGAGGGGAGATAGCAGGGTGATTAGTGGTGGCAAGCTTGTGGTGGATGTGATGCTGGTGGTGGTGGAGGTGATGTTGGTGGTGGCGAGCTTGTGGTGAGAGTGAGTCATTCTCTTTTCTCCCATTACAAATATGAAGAGATGGGGGAGGGTGGCCGAGTGGTGGGATCTCGCGGAAAGGTGGCGCAAAAAATTGATGAAGTTCATGACCATTGCTTTGTGGAAGAGGCAGAAATCATCAAACTCACGGAGAAAAGAGATAGAGATCTGGGCTTCTTTCTTTGGAGAAAAGAGATGGAGATCTGGGTTCTTCCATCTTCAGTTCTTCCATTTTCCTTTTTTTTTTTTTTTTTTTTGTATTTTTTAATTTCTTAATTAGTTAAAAAATAAAAAGACTAAATTGCCCTTAAAAAATAGCGTGAAACACACGCGCTGTGCCTTGATCGGATATTTTGACCGGAATGTTGACCTAGGTACTGAAATTAAACAAATTGCAAAGGTTGGATACTGATTCGTCAAAAATAAAAGGTTGGGTACCAAAGTGCAATGCACCCCAAAGGTTAGGGTGCAATGAAAGATTAACCCAAAAACTTTTATGTAGCCTACCGTAACAACAACATTAGCCATTGAACCCACAGAACTAGTTTCCAGTTACACACAATTTTGTCATCCCACAAGCTGGACATTACCGTGTCACAAAATACACCACCACCTACCCAAGAGCAAATTTACAAAGAGAATACATAACTTACCTATACATAACCGTAAAAAGTAATTTCTTTGCTAACTTGAGACGCACACCCCCCCACATCTTAGAGTGAGAATTGTATTTGACTACCTTTAAATTTATGTTACCTGCAAACAATGTTTATTAACATATTCCCCTGAAAAATATTCTTGAATGAGGAATCGTTCAGTCATGCTGCACTCAAGCAGTTCTCCCAGGTTCCATATTTTGAACTGAAGCTTCCTCCACCACTTTGCTGAACATACTCAGATATTACAGACCGAGCACAATCATCCCAAGTCCTTGCTATCTCCCCAAGAGACATTGGTTGTGCTAGAGTTCGGAGGGAGATGCTAAATCTTGATTTGGCCTTTATGGAGAGATCTTCATATTCCTTGCTATAGATGCATAATAATTTGCAAGTATTTGATCAGAAAAATATTTTAAATATACCCATTATACAAGTGAACACACTAACACCATCTGGAAAAAGAGTGGTCTGAAAGGGCAAAGCATAAGACATAAAAAACCGAAAAAGAAAAAAAAAATGACCTAATAGAAAGCATGCAGACCAGTTCCAATCCTGATATGTTTTCCGTTCAATTAATATACTTACTCTACATTTAACACATGATCCTACTTAGTTGGATTAAGGAAAGCTTACCTTTACATCAAATGTACAACTGAGATAATCGAAGTAAATGATTCAAGGATGATAAGGATTATCTATAATTATTTCTCAGTTTTTTTTATTATGCTACTTTGCAACCAAATATTGAGTGTTCACCTAGTGGGGTTTAGCAGTCCTAGAGACCCAGACAAACCGACTTGTAAGAAACTTACAGTTGAAAAATAATCCCAGAAAACTTTTTCAGCTGGTTTAAAAATGTTTCTTCAATTTTTATCTGAATCTCATTCACAAATGGCTTTTCCAGCCAAATGACATCTACATCCACAAACTTCATAGCCTCAAATTCCACTTTAGTAACAAGTGTTCTTAGATTCCATTTACTACACTCTAATTTCACCTTCCTAAAGCAACTTGAGAGAACCAATATGCAGGCATGATGGTAAAGATACTCCTTCAAACAAAGGAGGATTCTCGACACATGAACCCTCTAAGAAAGGTTTTATCAATATGTTGTTCCTTAACCTGCCTGGTATTTCACTGTTTATTCAAATAATCAAATCGCACAGCCGGAACAGAGTGTGGAATTTTCACAATCAACAATCCCTTTATCAGTGAATAAGTCCAAGATGCAAATCAATATCAATCACAACGATAATAGAACTATCATACTCAAAACAGCTAGAGAGAAGAGAGACAGTGCCGTTTATTTTTACCTGACTTCAACTGGAAACTTGTCTAAAAGTATCGGAGAGGAATTTGGATAGTTGTTGGGAATGAGTAATCTAAGAGGTTGGATTGGAGACTGCATTTTCACGAAAGACAAACTGGTAAATATAGGAATAAGAGACAAATTTTAAGAGGCACCAAAGGGTTCAAAGTACTCGCCATCTGGGCTGAAGCATATTGACAAACTGGTAAATATAGGAATAAGAGACAATATTTTAAAAGGCACCAAAGGGTTCATAGAACTCACCATCTGGGCAGAAGCATACTGTGATTTCAGGTTGGGGCTAAGTGCGACAGCACTAAAAGAGCACTTCACAATAATTCCTTCTCCACCTTCAGCAGCTGCAGCAACTGCAGTTGGATCAACATCATCTTCACTGATATACACAATAGTGTCTATAAGTCTTTGATTGATTTCCCGCAACTCTTCTGCAAGTGCATGGTTAGCCTACAAACAACAAGAGAACATCGTTTACATTACAAATCAAAAGGTAGTCAGCACCCTTGATAAGTTAAAAGATTAAATTCCTCTGGCATCATTTACTCATCATATACACTATTAGAGGAAGAACGCGATGTGAGGAAGTACCTCTATCCGAGGCTTTTTGATGCTCGATGCTCCAGTTGACTCACCATCAGAGTCATTACCATTTAAATGCCGGAGGCCATCACTCACACTACCAGTAGAAGAAACAACATTGGATGGCATTGCACTTGTATAACGTCTCATTTTCTTTGTACCGCTGGGGCCATCTTGTGTGAAAAAATTCCTGGCCTGAAGACGACATTTAGTCATCGCAACCAAATCTTCACCTACTGCAGCCCGTGATCCATTCCCAGGAGCAGATCCTGCAATTCTGTCAACCATACTGACAACCGAACTAATATCACTAACTGAAGCACTCAACGCTTTAGGAGTCATAGATTTCACCTGTCAAAAGGAAAGATAAAATAAAATCGAGTCAAAATATGACGCAGCCATGGGTTCCATAAATAATTGGTGTACCACATTCCACAACATAAAATCCCACTTACCACTTTGATCAACCGTTCAAGTGGCTGTTCCACAATGTTAGAGTTTCCAGAGACAACGCTTGGCGCAACTCCGTGAGTCCCATCAGGGCTGGTAAATTCTGCTAGTAAAGGTGAGGCGGATATCCCAGGAGTACCAATAGCAAGCGATTGGTTTGGTAGAGATGCTGCAGTGCTTGGATGATGCACACTATTTCCAGCATTTGCCAGTGACGAAACAACAGAATTTGTTTTCTCTGAGTCACCTGGCATTGGGGATGGAGCCATGGATGTTGATGGCGACGGGACAACGAATGGTGAGTTTGCAGATTGCAAAGGGGTTCCAGCTTTGTTGTGGGATGAAAGTAGATTCTGTTGGTCGATTTGTGGGGAAGCATGATGACCAATCTGAGGGGAGGCCGCCTGAAGAACCTGTTGTGAGGACATCGAGAATGGGGTTCCAGACTTCATTTGTTGGTGATGATATGATGGCCGTTGGCTAGAGGAGTTATGTGGCTGAAGAAGTCCTGATTTTGCACCCATCTGGTGCCTCATCTTCATATCATTTGCATCATTCATCTGATTAAGCTGCATAATTTGTTGCGTAGGCAACTGACCTGATTGTTGCTGAGTAGTTTGCTGTTGCTGTTGCTGCTGCTGTATTAACTGCTGTCTGTGCAAATACTGTTGCTGCATCTGCCGCTGTTGGTACTGCTGTTTTAGTTGCTGTGTCGAAAACATTTGTTGTTCCTGTTTAATTTGCTGAGGTTGAAGTATATTTGAATTAGTTTGCAAGGAATTAACATTTGACTGAAGAGTTGTTAGACCACTTTGCGGTGATATTGATTTTATATTCATCTGCTGTGGACCACTCACAGGATTTTGTTGCAGAGAGCTCATAGCTACTTGCTGCATTTGGTTCAATGCATTGCCTTGTCCAGGATCAACATTCGAACTAGGCTGTATTGCATCCAACATATTCTGGCGAGTATTTGACACAGTGGATATGGAAGACAAGGAATTATGCTGCAAGTTGGTCATATTATTCGGCTGGGTTGTCACAACAGAGCCCTGAACATTCATTGGTTGAATCTGGTTATTCACTTGACCATCATTTGTGTGCATTTGAGAAATTTGAGGCTGCTGCTGTTGGGACTGTTGCACAGCATGCATGTGAGACTGGGGAAGCTGCCCTTGCTGCAATGAAGAAACAGGCTTCCGTGGCCTATTTGAATTAAGAATTTGGACAATCTGCTTCTCAACGCCAAGAGCCTTCTCCTTATGACTTGGCTGAATATCGTTCTTGTTAGTTCTCAGAAACATTATAAGACGTTCCAGCATAACCTTAAAAAACCTGAACTTTTCAAGTTGCTCATTCTTAGGTTGTTGAGGAAGTGCATCGTGCTGCAAATGTAGCAAGACAATCTTTATTGGAAAGTTGTATTCAGATAATTAAACAAGAACTGCAAAGATGTTTTTCGGGATTGTGCTTTAAGCACACAGATGTGCGATAAGAGTGTGCTACTTTTAGTTTTTTCACACACAGAGTGAACAAAGACACTGGTGAAATTCACCACCCGTGCAGTTGTAGTTAAATCTGGCTGAATGAATCCGAAAATTTCAGAACTAGCAAATCAAGATTTCAAGTGTAATAAAGTATAACTCAATTAACAGTTTACCTTCTTGCAAAAAAAAAAAAT
This sequence comes from Lantana camara, assembly GCA_037501455.1. Lineage (NCBI taxonomy): Eukaryota > Viridiplantae > Streptophyta > Magnoliopsida > Lamiales > Verbenaceae > Lantana > Lantana camara. The sequence goes on along the minus strand of CM074859.1, from coordinate 109,477,669 downwards.
TTAAAAGTTTACCTGCTGCAACTTGCCAGCCATTCTCTGGTACATATCATTCAAATCAGGAAAATACAACTCATTCATGGATTTGATCTGCAAGGTAAGTTGTACATTATTAGATGAAAACAAAACTTGGAACAAAAAAAATGAACCAGTTTAGTGACAGGTTGAAATATACATTTAAAGAAGGCAATCTTTAGAAGGTCGAAACCCTGCAACTAACTACCTCAAAAATTCTTTTGGAGTAATAGAAAGATGCCTTGATATATTACCTTTTGATAAATCTCCTCTTGCCAATCCCCACCACTTGCATTTCCTGTCTGTGATGAGGAATCTGAAGATGCTACATTTATCATGTGTTAGCTAGCTGAATATGTTGGAGAAAAGAATTTTATGTACTAGATAGTAGTTGCAGCAGATACACAAATGCAATTAACAAATCAAAGTCAAGAAAAATCAATTAGTCTCAAGCAGAACTCATAACTCTGTGTCCAAGACTGACTTATAGCACAGATGGGATATTCTTTTCAAACCTGAAGGATTACCCATGCACTCCTGATTCAACAATTCCTTAATAACGATCATTCTCATGAGGTGATTTTATTCGTATAGGAAATAAAATGTTCTTAATCTGAAATGGAGACTAGAAATAGAATGTATACGTGTAGGGCAAAACCTGGTCATCTAATACAAATATTTCAGAACATAACAAGGTACCTCCCTTACAAAAACAATGGATAAAGCAGCAAATAATTTGAAGTAAACCAATATTTACCAGGGATACTCATTCATGATCATTAAATTTGACTACTATCAGCCTATTGCACAAGAGAGGTACTACTCATCAAAAAGGAAATAGTAATTGACTAATTGGAGCAACACTCGTGAACAAACTTTCTGATTCTAAGCCATGAAATAGGTTTACAATGCTTGCACATGTTAGATATTTATGAAAATAACTGCATGAAGAAATGCTGCCATCATAAATTAATATCAAGACACAACTAATTAAAAGATATGTAAAGCTTAAAAATAGCAGTAATGAACCAATAAATAAACAATGTCTAAAAAGTTCTTGAATATTACAAAGCAGAAAAATCCTAAATATAAGTGTGTATGCATGTGCAAATAATCAATGCTTGACTTAAAGAAATGCATAATCTGATGTTGAAAGCAAAATGATTGAAGATTTTCAAACAGTAATAAAACAACTATGTCTAAGATAAAGAGGATGCTGACTCACACAGCCAGGAGAGGAGTGGCGGGGAAGGGGGATTTGACACAGGATGATAAAACCACATCTGTACACATGAACATCAAAAACTTACGTAGTGGCACCTCGGGCATGACTCGTTGTGATTGCATTAACTGCTTCTGTTGATCAATCGTGGTTTGTTGTTGAAGCAAGGGACCAGATGTTTGAATCCGTTGTTGCATGTCTCTTTGTAACGCATTTGCCTGCTGCTGCAAACCCAGTTGTTGTTGCAGCTGCCCTGGCTGTGATTGGATCTGTGACATCAGCTGCTGCTGCATTGGCTGTGACTGTGGCTGTTGAGCTTGGTTAGGCAACATGTTTCCCATACTCTGCTGCATTTGCTGCTGTACTGCAACTTTAGACGGCTGTAACATATGGACAGGTTGCTGATTAGTTTGCAAGCTAGAGTTACCATGTTGGATTCCAACCATTTGCGGCTGCTGGAAACCGGAAAGATTAGTTTGATGGCCCAATTGTTGCTGATGCATATTTGGGAGGTTGTTCTGCTGACCAGTTGACTGCTGTTGATGCATGTTGGAAAGGTTGTTTTGCTGGCTAATTGTTTGCTGCTGTTGCAAGTTGGACATATTGTTTTGCTGAGTGATCATCCGCTGTTGTTGCTGATGCTGCTGTACATCAAGAATGCTATTTGGTTGGGCCATCAGCTGGTTCTGTTGCATGTTCGCAGTGTTTGGTTGCTGCCCAGTGAGCTGCTGCTGCTGTTGTTGTTGCTGCTGCTGCTGTGTGGGCAGCATTTGCTGCTGAGGCATTGAAGTTTGTGGATGCATGATGGAAGGCTGCTGTGTTTGTTGTTGATGTTGTCTGAGGACCGATTGTGATTGCTGCTGAAGCATAGATTGAGTTGATTGCTGAAGAGAAGACTGTGGATTTTGAAGAGTTGAAGAAGCTGATGTTTGCCTTGCAGAAGTTTGCATAACAGCCTGCTGAGAGGATTGAAGCTGATTTGGTTGCAATAGGTTCTGTTGCTGTTGCTGTTGCTGTTGCTGCTGCTGCTGCTGGAGCTGAGATTGCATAATAGATTGTGGAACACCTCTTTGCTTCATAAGGTGGTGGTGCTGCAGCGGCTGATTGTAAAGATATTGCTGTGGATTCTGAGACTGTTGCTGTTGCTCCTGATTCACAACTTGTTGCCTACCCTGAATCTGTCTCTGAGAATTTGCATACATATTGGAAGTCAAACCTTGGCCCACAGAATTCCCTACTGTATTCGGAGTTACATTAGACACGTTCTGTATATTTTGCATGTTAGGATTCTGGCCAGGAACATTAGGAATGGTACCCTGAGAAATACCACCAACAGGGGGCATTGAAGATGTCAAACCAGTAGAACTTGGCACTCCAGTTGATCCAATGTTATTCTGGATATTCTGGGATAAAAGCTGTTGCTGCACTTGAGATTGATTCGACACCAATGGAATTGGTAGTTGTTGAACCTGATTCTGCATTTGGGACTGCATGCTTTGAGCAGCTGGCAAAGATGAAAACACCAGGCTGATGTAGTTAGTAACTGACTAAAAGAGAAAAATTGACAGCTCATATTGATGAATCTGAATGTAACTGGTAAAAGAGGAAGACGAAAAACAAAATGAAAAATGATCATCAGCACATGGAAGCTACACTTCAAAACACTACTCAGTAATGTGATCCACTATCATACGCAACCCAGACGGAAGCCTATCATGTGCCATTACAGGGAAGAGGCATGCAACACTAACAGATGGAGTTTGGGGAAGAAATATAAAAAAGAAATGGCAGATCAAAAATGATGAGATTGACACTCATAAGCAGTGTAGGCAAATTTTCAAATTTAAGGATGTTATGAACTAACAAATAGGCACTAACAAGTGCCATTACAAGAAATTACCATACACTCGGTCCCTGGTTTTGCCATCGTGTTAGTCGCCTCCAGTCAGTCCTTTGTTTTTTTGTTTGGTCAAGACAGGAAGTGATTATGTCTCTTTGTTATCATGCATAACCATGATATTATTGTGTCTCGGCTTTTCTGTGATCTCTCTATCAAGATTAGTTCGTGTTTATTTACTTCTTTCTTAGGTAAAATTAGCAAACCACCGGGGTTTTGGCTTAAAAACAGAATACCCCTGAGTTTCCAGATTTACCAACTCCTTGATGTTCACACTGACCAAACAACCACAGCCGTTACTTATGATGTTAGAAGTTGATGTCATCATCAATTTGTTTTGGGATATCCCTATTTTATTGTTTACCGATAATTTAAGGACAAAAATATTCTTTGGGGTAGATCATAATTCTTTCTAATATTTAATGAGATATTTGTAATATTTTATATGTGTTGACTCAAAAAAAATATTAGTTTTCTTTTAAATTAATATTATGTTTATGTCTCAGTTATACAAATATTTGACCAAATAAATACCCATGCAACATGCATTTCATACATCCTATCTAACATTATAACAAATACCCCTTGCATAGAAAACTATAAAAAAACACACCAATAAGATTTGAACTGAACATATTTAACATTCAAATTGATACTCAAAAGTTATGTATAGTACATACTCCTAACCCAAACATAAAACATCAACATGCCATCTTTATGCATCAACAAGTCATGTAGTTGGTAAAAACTCAAGTTACTTTACAATATTTAACAAATATTTTTCATTAGGGATAAAATGGTGATTTTACTTCTTCCATTAAATTTTCCATTATTCACATACCTCATGGAGGAGTTGTAATCTAAAACCATAGGATGTTTAATTTAAGCCAAACCCCAGGGGCCAGTTGGTGTTATCCCTAATATTTATATAGTCATGGTGATTCTCGCTACTCATATATAACATTTAACATTGTGATATCTACTAATCTTCTATTTCTCTACTTTATCAAAATACATTATGATGTCATGAATGATGCAATTGGTTTTTAGTATTTTGATGCAATGGATTGTGATATAAGCTTCCAGATTTCAGAGCTTGACGAGAAGGAATAAATACTTTGAGAGGATATTTTTAACTTGTTGCGATTAAAAAACCAAAAAACACAAAAAACAAAAACTTGTTGGGATTATTTTCTTTTTATATTTGCAACACGTTGTGCATGCTTAAAATACATGCTCTAGCTTCAGACTTCAGAGGAGCGTTAGAATATTTAACAAAATTATATTTCTCGTAGGATATCTTCGGAATTCAGATATTAGTTAGATTTCCTTTATTAGATTTCCTTAGGTAATCAACCTTTATAACATGTTCAACCTATTCTCTATAAATAAAGGAATGGATTTATTCAACACACAAAATACAATTACACTATTTTCTGTTCCAAACACTTCGAGAGAGATACGAACACAATTACAAATACTTATGCTATTCACTTTCTTATCAAGAATGATAGCTAGCAGAATAAATGGGAGACTGGAGGAATGAAGGACAAAATTGAGCAGAAGAAAGTTAGAATTGATTGATCCAAGTAAATAATTGTTGCAGTGTTTGAACCAATTAAAAATTTTCACGAGTCACTCACAGAGTGGACCAATTCTCAAATTGTAGGTAACTGAGCAATGTAATGAACACCCTTGCGTTCAATAGAAAGAGCAAACACAAAAGCATTCATCATAAAACGATTAATCCTCAGCATAACAGGCTTGCTTGGAAATTACCAGTCAGATCAGAATCAAAAAGAGTGTGGGCTTTGATTGATATCTGTGAAGGAAAATGCAGAGCGAACACCAATACCTAAAAATAGTCTCGAGGTACAAGATTTCAGTAATGCTGAAGAATCTCATGAGTTCTCCTTCACATAACAGCAAGCTAAAAGCAAAGTGTTGAGATCTAAATATTTGTAATGATTCACATCTCTAACAACTTAAGCTTTTCAAGATGAAATCTGCCTGCACTTGCCGGGACTTACTGAGATGTTTAAAATATTACCAACTGCACTCTGGGATTTGGCCTAAATACAGAAAACATGGCGAGGTTTAAGATATTGCCAACTCCCCCCAAGGTTTCAGAATAATGAAAAACTAATGGAAGACGCAATTTATCGTTTTACCCCCAACAAAAAAATAAAAAATACTAAAAAACTCAATAATTTTTGAAATACTCAAGCTACCCTCCTCTCTCATCCCTTGAGAGACAATGATTTATTTCTTATTCCATAATGTCATCAGGGGGTAATTTTTTATATTAAAATCTTTGTGAGGGGTTATTTGTTAAATATTATATAGTAACTTGACTTGTTATTGATTACATGGCTTGACTTATGAATGCAGATATTGGGCATGCTGATGATTATGTTTGGGCAGCATTGCTGAATGTCTGTAGATTTGGGTTAGAAGTATGTACTTAGATCAAGTGGTGATTCTGTACAAAGTATTTAGGAAGTAAGTACAAGTTATCTATCAGCAAACAAAATTTGAAACATTTAGTAATTGTCAACAAAATAGCAAATAAATTTCTTTACCCTGATCTTGGGGATTTTTGCTATTACTTGCAGCATTAGACGGAAGAGAATTAGCCATAGGGTTCTGTGATTTCGTTTCCATCGTCAGCATTTTCAAAGATATCTTCCTTAAATAATCTGACTGCAAGGATAAATTATAGGGTATGTAAATGGAAAGTTACAACGTAAAGTTTAGGACACGTACAAAATTATACATACATGTAGCCTGCATATAGAAAATATAAAGGACAAATATACCTGACTTGTTGCCGCAGTATAAATCTTTTCCTCAAACCTGACAGCTATCTTTTTTAGTTCCTGCAGTCCCTCATGTCCAGAGAAAGGAAGATGCCTCTTCAAAGTTTCCATTCTATACATTTGACATGTCATAGTCTTAGTATGATATTCATAACATCAGCCAAAAAAACAAAATTTAGAGGAAAAAATCTGACCGATCTTCAAGTGAATTAAGTAAGATGGCGAATTTAAAAGGCAAAAGTTAGGAGAACTATTAACAAGATTTCTCAGCCAATATCAACAAGAAATGCCCATATCAAGTCAAAGCACCTCGGTTTCATTTGTATCCTTTGACCTTTCATTACATTTCAAGGTAACATTCAATTGAGAGACCGCAGGCATTTTCCACTAGGAACATATATATACTATCCAGATTTATTTAGCATGGTTCAGTAGGAGCATATATTTTCTTCCAAGTGGCGTGGAATAGTGGGTCAGCACTATTCTAGCTTAAGCAAAGGTATTGAGTTCAAGTCCCTGAGAAAGCAGTTCCCATGCTCACAAGAATTACACCAGATTTAGTTATTCTTTAGCAAAGACTCGGGTTAGCGAGTATATAACTTATGCAGTGGCATTGTATAACCAAATATAAAAGACTGCAATAACATGAAGAAAGAGAAGTTCAGGTGTTACCATACGCAAAGAGAAGACAAGAATATTCTTGAAGGACAGCCAGTATAGTAAGAATTTCAAGCTAGCCAGAGCTTGCTTCATGCAAAATAATATTGCAAGTCAAACATAATAGAAAATGTTTTGATCCAGTACTCACGATATTGGAGATATTAAAAATGTAGTGTTTTCCCAAAAATTGCTTTAGCTTTTTGATGAAGTGGAAATTCAACATGTTATCTTAACTAGTAACTACAACAAACCAAACACAAAGCATTGAACTAGTATCTCACCTTCACCCATTTCTTAAGAGAATTTCACGTGTTTATGAATAACAAATGATATGCCAGCTGCATGTGTTAGGTTTATTAGAATGCTAAATTCATCTTATACGTTAGAGATCTTTAAGATTTTCAAATGTTAGAGATAATAAATAATAGAATGCTAAATTTCCTTAGAAACTTTTTGGCAACCTAAGTATTGGCATATCTATAACATAACTATTTTATAGTTAAGTAATTATTTGAAGTTACTGAACTTAGGTAACATAATGAAATCACATCAAGCCTCTGCAATATTAACATGACTGGTCACATCTTATCATTGATGTAGATCCTATCACATGAGAATGCCTGGTTTCGTTTTATAATATCAAGTTTACCCATAATTAGGGCATGGTACTGGAAACTACTCGAAATATGAGTACTTAGATGAAAACAAAAGCAGGCAAATAGAGTTTAATAGAACCCTAGCATTGTGTTTTATGTCATTAATTAGTGAACAATACAATATTAGTCTTTTGTACAGCCTGCTTGCCTCTAAAGATAATGGTCAAGGTTGAGTAAATAATAATATTTTATAAAACTGGCTTGCTGCACCAAATACGCACAGAAGATCCAGAGCTCCCATACTCTTGTCTTGCCAAAGCTCAAAAAATTTTCAAGATCCCAAGTACATTAAATTTTATCATCTTCTGGTTGAAGGTAATTCAGTGCAATGCATTTGCATACAAATATGCCTTATAATGGATCAGCAAACATATCGTGATACTTAAGAATATGATTCAAGATTTACACACAGCAAGTTTCTTACATCATAAGAATTGAGGACTAAATTACCTAAAGCAAAGGAAGCAAAACCAAACAAACTAAAATTCCCAACAACAAAAAAAAGAACAGGAAAATAGAAATCATGGGAAGTAGACAATTAACAGACATGGACCAAACGAAACGTGCAAGGTCAAAAATATTCAATAAACACCTAGAGAAAGAATTACTTAAAATAATTCAAAAGGTAATATGCAAAGTATACGATTTTTACATCTTGTTTACAATCCTCTGTCTTGCATCTGGTTGTAACTGAGTCCTCCAATCACCGCCTTCCATACCCCCAGCCGCCACCGCTTCGCCGCCAATAACCTGACTGGGGATCTGAACCTGAGCTTGCGCTGCCCTCCAATTATTGCTCTCCATTGTTTACTTCTTCATATTCTAACCCAAGTATTGATTAAATCCAAAGAAGGGCTTCTGTGATGCAAATTACATACAACCAACAATTATTTGTTTGTTTCAAAAAAATGAGGGCTCAGGCCGCACCTACACGGTTTCCAGAAAAGTAAACCGGTTTCCAGAGAGCACAGATTTAGATCTGGTCCTTCGCCTTCATTTCCATTTCATACGCCATTAATACGCTCAAACAAGCCCTACAATCTACTTTGACATACCTGAAACAGATATAAGAACTTCTTTTCCAACGGGGTCGTAGTGATTCGAAAGATGGAAAGTGTTTTGGAATCAAACAGGCCGCCCAGCTGCGTTTCGGAAGGTTGAAGAAGGACGAAATTTTGAGGGGCCAACAAGGACTTGTGAATTTTTCTAATAATTTACAATATGTCCGTATGACAACAACTTAAGATTTTTGTTTTAAAATCCTTTTTCTAAAATTTTTTTTCTATGTTATACCTGTTAATGGGAAATGTACATAACCGAAAAAACGTTAATGGGAAATGTTAGATAACTTGTTATAAAATCAACAAGAAAGAAATTAAGGGGCTTTGATATTAATTTACAATATGTGTCCTTATGACAACAACTTATTTTTTCTTTTTAAATCCTTTCTCTAAATTTTATACTTATTTATATATAGATCTCAAATAAGTTTGTAAATAACAGAACACTCTCATATTTAAATTTAGGATTAATTACACTTAACCCCAAATTAGATAGGATAATTACGGTTGGTATCCCAAGATATAATTATAGACACCACCTCTCTGGAGTTTGTTTATTACACTTAACCCCCAAAATCGCTAAAAATTTGATAATGTCAGCAAAAATATTTGTGAAAGCTCAAAATTAACCCTGTTGACTTCGGTCAAAATTTTTATGGGGGTTTATAGTAATTTAGTAAATAAAAATGGGAGTTATGTGTAATTTTTTATGTTAAATTTTTAAGTTAAAATTAACTGTTGCAATGGCTACTTCCATGTCTAATATGACCATAATTTGAAACTTATAAATATTGAATTTCACAAACAATATACAAACCAATAGTTAATCTCTCTCATGGTTTCAATAGTTATTCTTCAATTAATCGAGCGCTAAAATACCTTGATAGTTGTATAATTTCCACATATTCAACTCAATATTTATAGGCTTCAAATTATGAAAATAACGGTCTTACTAGGCATAGAAGTAGCAGTTGCAATAACTAATTTCAATTAAAAATTTTGATTGAAAATTTAACATGAAAAATTACACGTAACCCCCATTTTAATTTACTAAATTACAATAAACCCCAAGGATATGATCCGTAATAAAATTTTGACAAGTCAACAAGGTTAATTTCGGGCTTTTACAAATATTTTTACTGGCATCATCAAATTTTTAACGATTTTGGGGGTTAAGTGTAATAAACAAACTCCAGAAGTGTGGTATCTGTAATTATATCTAAAAGTGGGGTACCAACTGTAATTACCCTATCTAATTTGGGGGTCAAGTGTAATTCACCCTTAAATTTATTAACATTTAACACCCAAATGAATTTTTAAATTACAAATGACCCCACTTTCGATTAGAAAACCCATTTAAAAACTGTTGTATTCATTAGGGGTCTAGATGTAAAAACTTATTTATTATCAAGAATTTTAACAAAGAGGGGGTTATTTGTAATTTCAAAATTTATTTGGGTGTCCCATATTATTTAATCTAAATGTGGAGGTAATCTGTTATTTAAAAACTCATTTAGGGTCTAGATGTAAGTCACCCTTTCCATATATACATATTAATGGAAAAGGCAAAAATGTAAATATGGTCTTGTAAGTTTACATTTTGGCAATTTAGTCTTGTTCGTTTCAAAATTTACAATTAAGTCCTGTAAGTTTGTAATTTTGGCAATTTTGGTCCTGTTCGTTTCGAAATTTGCAATTAACTCTTGTAAGTTCTAAAATTTTGCAATTCATGTCCAATTTTCGCAGAAAAATTTATTAATTGCCGGAATTGGCCACGTGGTTCATTTCTTTGTTGACTTGGTAGGATGACATGACAAAAATATATGACTTGTATAAAAACATTATTATACATGTAGCTAGGCGTGCAAAAGAGCCGAGCCGAGCTTTAGCCATTTTTGCTGGTTCAAGCTCGGGCTCTGTGTATGTGAGGGTGGCTCAGGCAGGGCTCGCGAGCCAGCTTAGACCTACCTCAGGCTTGGCTCGCAGGTGGCTCGAGCTAGCCCGGCTCGGCTCGCGAGCCATTGCAAGGTTCTTTTGTTTTTTTTTTTAGAGACAACCTATGTAGAATTAATACATGCATACCAAAAAATTACAAGATTCAAGCCATAAACTAGTGCACATCATGAACATTACAACTAAGTTAAACAAATGTGTTAATCATCATTCATTAGGTCTATTTTTCAGCTACCAAAATGCAACCACTAACCATAAATCCTTAATCAAATTCAAAACAAATGGATGTTCATATGACATAGACCATACGCCACAAACATATAGATGTTCATATGACATACACCATGCACCACGCCTGTTGAAAAATGAAAACTTCAAATGTCCCCCCAACTTTGCAAAGGCTCCAACAATCATATTATCTGCATCGCCGAGCAACTGAAATTTAAAAATAAGAGAATATAAACAACATTGTAATAATAATTTGCAACAGAAATTTAGAAATAAGAGAATATAAATAACCTAGTATCCAACTTGAATCAACCCAATGCCCTTGTTCAAGTTCCAACTTGAATCAACCCAATGCCCGGTTACCGTCATATATTCAAGTTTTTGATTCTTAGACTTCCACAAATCTGTTGTCAAACAAATCTTTTCGATGGATTTCAATGCTTGCTTCACCTTCTTTTGTTCCATTTCATACATCATGAAATAATTTTTCTTAAGTGTAGTTCGAGATATACTCTTCCACTTGGCCATCCCACGCTTAAGAGTATTAACTGTAAACTAAAGTGCCTTAAACCTGGCTACTTAGAACAACCTTTTCATATCAAAACATTAATAATAACCGAAACATAAAAAAAAAAAAAACTACCCATTGAGTTAAACAAAGAGAAACATGTGGATTCCACAACATCTGAATATGTCTGCCACAGAAACAGAGTTCTGAAAACTTTTCATTAAAAATAGTACATATAATAGTTTTTCTGCTTATTATATTATAGCATAGATCCATTTTCAGTCACAAAAAAAATTAATTAGAAATAGAGTTTGTTCAAAACTAGTATGAACATGTCTAATTACTACAGGACTGACAGACAATTAGAGAATTGTGTTCCTGGTGCAACCTAATCTTGCTTAATCAGTCAAAAAAGCACAGCGAGAAACTAACAGTGTACTAAACATCTCTATTGAAGGAAAAACTGCAACTGAACAACAAGTAATTTTAAACAAGAATCGACTATGGTCAGTTGAAATAACCCAAATAATCAAAAGAATTATCAGATTTCTTGAAGCGTGATAGCTTAAAAATGATAACATCTTCATACATTTGGTAAAGAAAAGTAAATACTTTTAAGTTTTAACTCTGAGAATTGCCATCATAAAAAAGAAATCTCACTTTTTCAGAAATACGAGATGCGTAACGAGTTGCGGCGAAACAAGGTGGAGAGAATACGTAGTGGTGGTTGGTGGGGTGGGGCACTGGCGCGTGACGAGTGGCGATTGACGAGGGATGGCTGGCGGAGAAGCAACGGTGGTGGCGTAGGATGCCTGGCGGAGGCGCGATGGTGGTGGCGCGGGATGACTGGCGATGGCGAGGTGGTGGTGAAGGTCTTGGTATGGAGCTGGGCGGCGCTGAGATGAATGGCAGAAAGGGAATTTAGCATTACGGGGGAGCACTTGTGAAATAATTGGAGAAACTAGGGTTAGAGTATATATATATTTTTAATTAATTAGCATGGCTCGCGAGCCACGAGCCTCAAAGCATGTGGCTCGGGCTTGGGTTCGAACCCCCTCAAGCCGAGCCAAGGCTCGGCTCGGTATTATCGAACCCAAGCGCGAGTTATTTCCGAGCCAGCTCGCCAGGTTCGCGAGCTGGCTCGTCTCGTTTGTATACCTACATGTAGCGTATCTAATAAAAGAAATTTTAAATAAAAAAATATAATTATATTTGAACAAAAATATCGTGTCATCGAGCGGAGCTTAGACTTGCTCAGACAACTGACTCATTTTCAATAGAAAAAAATAGTCAAATCAACCCAGCTAACTGGTCAATCTCAAAGATCTTATCGGTCGGCAAACTGGAGACGGACGACCACGATCCCACGATAATCTCTCCGTAGTTGTTCCAGTCCAGTACAAGTGAAACCTTCTGGTTTGTGTGCGTGGAACAACTCAAACAAAGAAGAGTTTGGCTCGGTCTGAATTTAGGCACGGCCAGCGCCGTCTGAATTCAGACATAAATTGCAAAATTTTAGAACTTATAGGACTTAATTGTAAATTTCGAAACGAACAAGATCAAAATTATCAAGATTACAAACTTACAGGACTTCATTGCAAATTTTGGAATGAACAAGACTAAATTGCCAAAATTGCAAACTTACATTACCAAGTTTGCATTTTTGTCTAATGAAAAATGTTAGAGAACTTGTTATAAAATCATATTACTACTATTGACTTATTAATTAATTGGGGGATTACATAAGTTTATTGAATATGAAAGATAAAAATTTATTTTAAGTAAGAAACACCTCTTAAGATGTGTTTACTTTTCCTCTAAAAGGGGTTAAAGACTAATTGTCCATCTATTTCTCGCATTTTCTTTAAATAGGTTGTGGCCTGCAAAATCTGTATAACCCCGTAGGCTAGTTATGTTTTGGAGGTTGCTGGAAGATTTGAGAAATTGCCATGTTCTACTAGACATGGTTGTAAAGTTAAGGTCGTAAATTACCATTGTTCTCAAAAGTTAGATGTAATTTAGAATCAATTGCCACTGAAAAACAATTCCTTCTCATTTTTTGCTTTTTCCTTTCCCCATGGCACCTGAAATTTTGGAGCCTTAATTTCATTTATATACTCTTTTTCAAATATTTCCCTCATTTACGCAGATCTAGTCTGAAGCAAGGAAAGACTTCTTCCTGACGTGATTCCCTCATCTCTCTATGAATACAATTTTAGTTCTCAAATTTTTTTTTCTTGTAGTTATGCGATTCCTTCATCTCTCTTCCTCTACAATTTTATTTCTCAATTTTTTTTTCCTTGTCTAACATGAAGGGTATGATGTTCAGGTGCTGCTAATTAGAAGGAATTGATCGTGTGTCTGCAACTTTTGGTTTTTGGTGAGTACTAAGATCTGATACGCACTAATTCTCCATTTTAGTTTAGAATTTGTTGTTGCTCTTGAATTAACGTATGTTGTTGTTATCTATTAAATTGAGATTTTTGAATTCTTAAAAATAGGAAAGAGGCGTACAAAGGACTTCAACTCAATGGCCTTACATATCAAAAATTTCAAAGGGGGGTATTTTGGTATTTTACACCTACAAACACTTAACAAACATGAAACGTAAACGAGACAAATTAGTATTCTTCCAAAAAATAAGAATACAAAAAAGAGAAAAGTAAACAATGGATATCAACACATAGTGTAACTAAGTCAACTGCAAAAAAACATGACATCCAAAATCCATCCTAGCAAAAGTGGCGGTGCGTGGAGACACGTGCTCGATGATGTTGGACTCGTAATGACACGAGCTGCTGTGTGGCATCCTTTGATTGGTCATCCGGCCGGCGGAGACACTTTTGGAATGCTAAAAAGGATAAAATTGTGCTCCATTTTGGGGCTACAAATAGCCTTCTTGCTACATTCATTTCTTTCAACCAATTTCATGAAAAAATTTCTCTTTTTTTGGCAGTTTCAATGCTTTTCTTTCTCCTTTTAATTAATCCTTATAATTAATATATAAAACACTTAATTATTAGAAAAATAGAAAAATTTCTAGTTTAGAAAAAGGTGTTTTTCTGGAAAAATATTTTCTCTAGTATTTTTAAAATACTCTCGGAGTCCACACTCCAAGGTCAAGTTGGGGATATCACGGAGAAGCTCCGTCGGTTTTACGAAAAGCAAAGTGACTTCAGAATTGCCATAGATAACCATATTTGGTGTACGGTAATATTTTACAATTATTTTGTTATTAAGCATGATAAATTATATGCTTTTAATTGTTGATTACATATCATGTTTATTTGCTTTATGAATTAAAATCATATTATCAATGCATGTATATACCTGAGCAGATTTGGCTAATTGTTACACTGCTTTTGAAAATATTTTGATAATTGTATTATGGGAAAATTTCTAAAATACAGTCTCATACTATTACTTCTTTGGGCCTCTACATAGCAATATTGTCTCTCCCTTCCACTTTTCCCCTTTATTCTTTATCCAACAGTGAGGCATGACAGTGAGGTTTAGGATAAAGTGGTGAAAATAGACTTTCTGGTAGTCGGTTTTACAAATCTATGTTAGACGAACTCCTCAAATGGTGGAATATAAGTGGCTAATTGGTGCGTGACATGGGGAGGGGAATGTTCCTATTGGTAAGTGATAGCGGACGAGTGGGTGGCAGAGGCATGAGGTTCTTCCACTGTAGTGGGAAGAGAGAAAAAAATGGAGAAAGGGGGTGGAATAGGTACGACGTGTGGTGGGTGGAGGTATGACATTTAGTCGAAACTCATGTTGGTCACTGGAAAAAAAATCATCAATGGTTTTATCTCTATCTCCCAAGAATAAGATTTGTTTGGATAATTTTCACTTCTTCAGGGTGCTTAAAATACTACTTCGAAATCTAACAAGGCTTTATATACTATAAGATCAATTTTAAACGGGTAAAACTTTTTTTTACCTAAACTTTTGGGATGTTTTGCACTTTAGTATCCAACCTTTAAATTTTAAGGATTGTGACACCCCTTCGTTCGTACGTGCAGGTTTGTGCCACGTGTGAGTTTAATTTACACATTTACATGCTTTTAAATTTATTTAAATGCTCTTTAAATGTTTTATATGATCTATTTGATTTATATTGTCTTGTTTGTTTAAAGGGAAAATTACATCTACATCCCTCGTGGTTTGGGGTAATTACAAATAAGGACCTATTGTTTCGTTTTTTACAAATACACCCCTAACATTTGTATTCCGTCTGTGATCCTTCTAATTCCGTTAGGGTTCCGTTAAATATTCCGATTATACCCCCAAGGACTATCATGTTATATTGTTAAACCTCAGGGTTCATTTTGTAAGAAATTATATACCTGAGGGACTAAATTGTAAGAATGTCCTAAAATTTCAAACTAGTTGTTTATAGTCGATGGGATTGGACTACTATATATATTTAGTCAGGGTTTTAGCTTTTTAAAGCCAATTTCACATGGCTACTTCAAGAAATTCATCCCATACATATTATCAATGTTTGAAATATAGAAAAAAAAAGATGTAAAGGACTTGTGGTTCATGCACAACAATTAAAGTGGTGGAGAAAAACAATTTAAATAAGAGGAGGCTATTTTATTGTTGTGATTTGCATGCCTTCTCACACCGGTGCACACCAATTGAAGAATTCAGGGTTTGAAGCTCTATACTCTAATGAAGAACAAGAAGCAAGTAGTGTTAATTTCAAGTCAATACAAGCCCGGAGACCAAGAACAAGCAAAAAATAGCATATTTGTTATGAGACTTAGATATAGCCAATAAGTAGGCCTAACCGTTTATAACACGCTTAATATATTTCAATCATTCACACCCTCGCTAATTATTGATATATCACACGCAAATAAAGATTTTTTTTTTAATTATAACATCATTTTAATTACTTAGTTGTGGGGCACATACTCAAAATCCACAATGTTATACTTATTTTTCAATTCAGGTCGATCAAAATCTTTTTAGTTTCTAAATTGATCTTTTTTCTACGTTCACTTATTAACAAAGGACGATCCTTCTCTTCTTATCCTAAGACTAGTAATTAAAAACTATAAATAAGCATGAAAAGAAAATTCTTTTGTTTTTCTTTAAAGGATTCAAGTATCTTAAAAGGTTAAAGAGTGCAATTAACACTACTTGCCTTTTATTCTTCATCAGAGTGTGGACCTTCAAACCTATCATCTTCAATTGGTGTGCACCAGTGTGAGAAGCCATGCAAATCACAACAATAAAATAGTTTCCCTTTGTTTAAATTGTTTTTCTCTACGACTGTGCATGAACCACAACTAATTACTCTACATCTTTCTTTTCTATATTTCAAATATTGATAATATGTATGAGATGAACTTCGTGATTAGCCAAGTAAAATTGGCTTCAAAAGGCTAAAACCCTGACCAAATATATATAAAAGTCCAATCCCAGTGGCTAGTTTGAAATTTTTGAACATTCTTACAATTTAGTCCCTCAGGTATATAATTTTTTACAAAATGAGCCCTAAGGTTTAACAATATAACATGACAGTCCTTGGGGGTATATTTGGAATATTTAACGGAACCCTAACAGAATTACAAGGATCACAGACGGAATACAAATGTTAGGGGTGTATTTATAAAAAATGAAACAATAGGTCCTTATTTGTAATTACCCCAAACCACGAGGGATGTAGATGTAATTTTCCCTTGTTTAAATTATGACGTGAATTATATGATCGTAAATGTTTTAATATCCATCTCTTTCTCTCCCTTATCAGCTGAGATTCGAACCAAAGCCAAGGAAAAAGGAAGAAAGAAGCCATCTCAAGCCAACCTCCATTGTTGTGATCCTTAAGCTCAAGTTTAGATATTTTTTGTTCTAATCTTTTAAGGTATGTTAGGAATCTTGATCTCCTTGTTCTTGTGATCATTTTGCCCCCTTAGAAGCATGCTTTAATGTTAGAGATTCATGGATCTGTTGTTAGGAATAGTGCCCTGAAAGCCGATGCAATAGTGTGCTTAGTACTTTCCTTTTGTAAATCACATACAATCTTTGAATAATAAACGAACTAAGGCAACACTTCTTTATATGCTCTTGTCTGATCGTGTGTTTACTTTAGTTGTGCATGTATAAAAACTCCCCTAATCAATATGATTTATAGGACTCAACCATTTAGGCGAAGTGGTACATGAGACGAGCCCTAAATCACTTAAGTCATGATTAGAAATCATTCCAAGCCGATGAGTCCAAAAGATAGTAGGAGTGTCGATATGACTCGTTCGAGGCTTGCTCGTGCGATCACACCCTTAAGAAAGACCATCTTGTTTCATGGGGTGAAAAGTGTATCAATTGATACGTGTGTGATACATGGAGGTGCTTACTTATTCTAAGTAGGTACACTGGGGTGTCCCTTGTGAGAAGATTCCTAAATGGGAAAGGAAGTTTCTATTTCTGGAAATAGAAGCTTCAATATTAGGAAATATCTCACGAGTCATTGATGTGATTAAGTAGTCCTTAGACTTGAGATTCCATCGATGCTTTATGGGCTAACTCTTTAGTCTTAGGTATGAGCTTTAAAGGGTGTCGTCTTAGACAACTGATTCAAAACTTATGCTGGGGCTGCACAGGTGGCACATGGAAGCATATGAAGATCGATAAAGGACCTACACTTGCATTAGCGAGTTGATCTCTTATTGTGTAAGTCATTCATATGCCATAATGGAGTCCTTACCCAAGGTAGTGGATCGAAATCAAGAAATGGGTTTCTTGGATAGAAATCAAATGGATATGAAATGCACTTAATTTTAAGATTGAGATTATTAGGGTTCTGATTATTCCCTTGCCCTAGATCTCGATTGAGAGATGGGATATAGGAGGATTTTATCTCACATATGTCAATGATTTAAAGGTTCCTTCGAATTGAGATATTCTTACTCAACTAGGGGTCACACACCTATTGCTAGATTATGGTAGTGTGATTTGTGGACTGATTAATTAATTAGGGTCACTACTAATTGAATTAAGAACCTAGAGGGTCACACACAAATGCCCGGTCACGAGGGTTAAGGCTTGAATCGATTAAATGAGTTGATCGAATCAATAAAAGATTGGTTAGGAGCCACACTGTGGCACACGTGTGGGGCATGTGCCTCGAAGTGACACGTGTCACTTTGTTGTGATGATTAAATGATTAATTCGATTAATTATTTAATGGACTTTAATTTAATTATGAATTAATATTAAAGTCTTAATTTGGAGAATTTAAGTCTAATAAATAATTAATTATGAATTAATTAATTATTAGCTTCAAGTTATTTATTATGAATAAACAAAATTATTAGCTTCAAGTTATTTATTATTGCTGATGCATATTTGGGAGGTTGTTCTGCTGACCAGTTGACTGCTGTTGATGCATGTTGCAAAGGTTGTTTTGCTGGCTAATTGTTTGCTGCTGTTGCAAGTTGGACATATTGTTTTGCTGAGTGATCATCCGCTGTTGTTGCTGATGCTGCTGTACATCAAGAATGCTATTTGGTTGGGCCATCAGCTGGTTCTGTTGCATGTTCGCAGTGTTTGGTTGCTGCCCAGTGAGCTGCTGCTGCTGTTGTTGTTGCTGCTGCTGCTGTGTGGGCAGCATTTGCTGCTGAGGCATTGAAGTTTGTGGATGCATGATGGAAGGCTGTTGTGTTTGTTGTTGCTGTTGTCTGAGGACCGATTGTGATTGCTGCTGAAGCATAGATTGAGTTGATTGCTGAAGAGAAGACTGTGGATTTTGAAGAGTTGAAGAAGCTGATGTTTGCCTCGCAGAAGTTTGCATAACAGCCTGCTGAGAGGATTGAAGCTGATTTGGTTGCAATAGGTTCTGTTGCTGTTGCTGTTGCTGCTGCTGGAGCTGAGATTGCATAATAGATTGTGGAACACCTCTTTGCTTCATAAGGTGGTGGTGCTGCAGCGGCTGATTGTAAAGATATTGCTGTGGATTCTGAGACTGTTGCTGTTGCTCCTGATTCACAACTTGTTGCCTACCCTGGATCTGTCACTGAGAATTTGCATACATATTGGAAGTCAAACCTTGGCCCACAGAATTCCCTACTGTATTCGGAGTTACATTAGACACGTTCAGTATATTTTGCATGTTAGGATTCTGGCCAGGAACATTAGGAATGGTACCCTGAGAAATACCACCAACAGGGGGCATTGAAGATGTCAAACCAGTAGAACTTGGCACTCCAGTTGATCCAATGTTATTCTGGATATTCTGGGATAAAAGCTGTTGCTGCACTTGAGATTGATTCGACACCAATGGAATTGGTAGTTGTTGAACCTGATTCTGCATTTGGGACTGCATGCTTTGAGCAGCTGGCAAAGATGAAAACACCAGGCTGATGTAGTTAGTAACTGACTAAAAGAGCAAAGTTGACAGCTCATATTGATGAATCTGAATGTAACTGGTAAAAGAGGAAGACGAAAAACAAAATGAAAAATGATCATCAGCACATGGAAGCTACACTTCAAAACACTACTCAGTAATGTGATCCACTATCATACGCAACCCAGACGGAAGCCTATCATGTGCCATTACAGGGAAGAGGCATGCAACACTAACAGATGGAGTTTGGGGAAGAAATATAAAAAAGAAATGGCAGATCAAAAATGATGAGATTGACACTCATAAGCAGTGTAGGCAAATTTTCAAATTTAAGGATGTTATGAACTAACAAATAGGCACTAACAAGTGCCATTACAAGAAATTACCATACACTCGGTCCCTGGTTTTGCCATCGTGTTAGTCGCCTCCAGTCAGTCCTTTGTTTTTTTGTTTGGTCAAGACAGAAAGTGATTATGTCTCTTTGTTATCATGCATAACCATGATATTATTGTGTCTCGGCTTTTCTGTGATCTCTCTATCAAGATTAGTTCGTGTTTATTTACTTCTTTCTTAGGTAAAATTAGCAAACCCCCGGGGTTTTGGCTTAAAAACAGAATACCCCTGAGTTTCCAGATTTACCAACTCCTTGATGTTCACACTGACCAAACAACCACAGCCGTTACTTATGATGTTAGAAGTTGATGTCATCATCGATTTGTTTTGGGATATCCCTATTTTATTGTTTACCGATAATTTAAGGACAAAAATATTCTTTGGGGTAGATCATAATTCTTTCTAATATTTAATGAGATATTTGTAATATTTTATATGTGTTGACTCAAAAAAAATATTAGTTTTCTTTTAAATTAATATTATGTTTATGTCTCAGTTATACAAATATTTGACCAAATAAATACCCATGCAACATGCATTTCATACATCCTATCTAACATTATAACAAATACCCCTTGCATAGAAAACTATAAAAAACACACCGATAAGATTTGAACTGAACATATTTAACATTCAAATTGATACTCAAAAGTTATGTATAGTACATACTCCTAACCCAAACATAAAACATCAACATGCCATCTTTATGCATCAACAAGTCATGTAGTTGGTAAAAACTCAAGTTACTTTACAATATTTAACAAATATTTTTCATTAGGGATAAAATGGTGATTTTACTTCTTCCATTAAATTTTCCATTATTCACATACCTCATGGAGGAGTTGTAATCTAAAACCATAGGATGTTTAATTTAAGCCAAACCCCAGGGGCCAGTTGGTGTTATCCCTAATATTTATATAGTCATGGTGATTCTCGCTACTCATATATAACATTTAACATTGCGATATCTACTAATCTTCTATTTCTCTACTTTATCAAAATACATTATGATGTCATGAATGATGCAATTGGTTTTTAGGATTTTGATGCAATGGATTGTGATATAAGCTTCCAGATTTCAGAGCTTGACGAGAAGGAATAAATACTTTGAGAGGATATTTTTAACTTGTTGCTATTAAAAAACCAAAAAACACAAAAAACAAAAACTTGTTGGGATTATTTTCTTTTTATATTTGCAACACGACGTGCATGCTTAAAATACATGCTCTAGCTTCAGAGGAGCGTTAGAATATTTAACAAAATTATATTTCTCGTAGGATATCTTCGGAATTCAGATATTAGTTAGATTTCCTTTATTAGATTTCCTTAGGTAATCAACCTTTATATCATGTTCAACCTATTCTCTATAAATAAAGGAATGGATTTATTCAACACACAAAATACAATTACACTATTTTCTGTTCCAAACACTTCGAGAGAGATACGAACACAATTACAAATACTTATGCTATTCACTTTCTTATCAAGAATGATAGCTAGCAGAATAAATGGGAGACTGGAGGAATGAAGGACAAAATTGAGCAGAAGAAAGTTAGAATTGATTGATCCAAGTACATAATTGTTGCAGTGTTTGAACCAATTAAAAATTTTCACGAGTCACTCACAGAGTGGACCAATTCTCAAATTGTAGGTAACTGAGCAATGTAATGAACACCCTTGCGTTCAATAGAAAGAGCAAACACAAAAGCATTCATCATAAAACGATTAATCCTCAGCATAACA
Organism: Lantana camara; assembly: GCA_037501455.1. Classification (NCBI taxonomy): domain Eukaryota; kingdom Viridiplantae; phylum Streptophyta; class Magnoliopsida; order Lamiales; family Verbenaceae; genus Lantana; species Lantana camara. The sequence continues at coordinate 109,456,155 of CM074859.1, read as the reverse complement.
GGCTTGCTTGGAAATTACCAGTCAGATCAGAATCAAAAAGAGTGTGGGCTTTGATTGATATCTGTGAAGGAAAATGCAGAGCGAACATCAATACCTAAAAATAGTCTCGAGGTACAAGATTTCAGTAATGCTGAAGAATCTCATGAGTTCTCCTTCACATAACAGCAAGCTAAAAGCAAAGTGTTGAGATCTAAATATTTGTAATGATTCACATCTCTAACAACTTAAGCTTTTCAAGATGAAATCTGCCTGCACTTGCCGGGACTTACTGAGATGTTTAAAATATTACCAACTGCACTCTGGGATTTGGCCTAAATACAGAAAACATGGCGAGGTTTAAGATATTGCCAACTCCCCCCAAGGTTTCAGAATAATGAAAAACTAATGGAAGACGCAATTTATCGTTTTACCCCCAACAAAAAAATAAAAAATACTAAAAAACTCAATAATTTTTGAAATACTCAAGCTACCCTCCTCTCTCATCCCTTGAGAGACAATGATTTATTTCTTATTCCATAATGTCATCAGGGGGTAATTTTTTATATTAAAATCTTTGTGAGGGGTTATTTGTTAAATATTATATAGTAACTTGACTTGTTATTGATTACATGGCTTGACTTATGAATGGAGATATTGGGCATGCTGATGATTATGTTTGGGCAGCATTGCTGAATGTCTGTAGATTTGGGTTAGAAGTATGTACTTAGATCAAGTGGTGATTCTGTACAAAGTATTTAGGAAGTAAGTACAAGTTATCTATCAGCAAACAAAATTTGAAACATTTAGTAATTGTCAACAAAATAGCAAATAAATTTCTTTACCCTGATCTTGGGGATTTTTGCTATTACTTGCAGCATTAGACGGAAGAGAATTAGCCATAGGGTTCTGTGATTTCGTTTCCATCGTCAGCATTTTCAAAGATATCTTCCTTAAATAATCTGACTGCAAGGATAAATTATAGGGTATGTAAATGGAAAGTTACAACGTAAAGTTTAGGACACGTACAAAATTATACATACATGTAGCCTGCATATAGAAAATATAAAGGACAAATATACCTGACTTGTTGCCGCAGTATAAATCTTTTCCTCAAACCTGACAGCTATCTTTTTAAGTTCCTGCAGTCCCTCATGTCCAGAGAAAGGAAGATGCCTCTTCAAAGTTTCCATTCTATACATTTGACATGTCATAGTCTTAGTATGATATTCATAACATCAGCCAAAAAAACAAAATTTAGAGGAAAAAATCTGACCGATCTTCAAGTGAATTAAGTAAGATGGCGAATTTAAAAGGCAAAAGTTAGGAGAACTATTAACAAGATTTCTCAGCCAATATCAACAAGAAATGCCCATATCAAGTCAAAGCACCTCGGTTTCATTTGTATCCTTTGACCTTTCATTACATTTCAAGGTAACATTCAATTGAGAGACCGCAGGCATTTTCCACTAGGAACATATATATACTATCCAGATTTATTTAGCATGGTTCAGTAGGAGCATATATTTTCTTCCAAGTGGCGTGGAATAGTGGGTCAGCACTATTCTAGCTTAAGCAAAGGTATTGAGTTCAAGTCCCTGAGAAAGCAGTTCCCATGCTCACAAGAATTACACCAGATTTAGTTATTCTTTAGCAAAGACTCGGGTTAGCGAGTATATAACTTATGCAGTGGCATTGTATAACCAAATATAAAAGACTGCAATAACATGAAGAAAGAGAAGTTCAGGTGTTACCATACGCAAAGAGAAGACAAGAATATTCTTGAAGGACAGCCAGTTTAGTAAGAATTTCAAGCTAGCCAGAGCTTGCTTCATGCAAAATAATATTGCAAGTCAAACATAATAGAAAATGTTTTGATCCAGTACTCACGATATTGGAGATATTAAATATGTAGTGTTTTCCCAAAAATTGCTTTAGCTTTTTGATGAAGTGGAAATTCAACATGTTATCTTAACTAGTAACTACAACAAACCAAACACAAAGCATTGAACTAGTATCTCACCTTCACCCATTTCTTAAGAGAATTTCACGTGTTTATGAATAACAAATGATATGCCAGCTGCATGTGTTAGGTTTATTAGAATGCTAAATTCATCTTATACGTTAGAGATCTTTAAGATTTTCAAATGTTAGAGATAATAAATAATAGAATGCTAAATTTCCTTAGAAACTTTTTGGCAACCTAAGTATTGGCATATCTATAACATAACTATTTTATAGTTAAGTAATTATTTGAAGTTACTGAACTTAGGTAACATAATGAAATCACATCAAGCCTCTGCAATATTAACATGACTGGTCACATCTTATCATTGATGTAGATCCTATCACATGAGAATGCCTGGTTTCGTTTTATAATATCAAGTTTACCCATAATTAGGGCAGGCATGGTACTGGAAACTACTCGAAATATGAGTACTTAGATGAAAACAAAAGCAGGCAAATAGAGTTTAATAGAACCCTAGCATTGTGTTTTATGTCATTAATTAGTGAACAATACAATATTAGTCTTTTGTACAGCCTGCTTGCCTCTAAAGATAATGGTCAAGGTTGAGTAAATAATAATATTTTATAAAACTGGCTTGCTGCACCAAATACGCACAGAAGATCCAGAGCTCCCATACTCTTGTCTTGCCAAAGCTCAAAAAATTTTCAAGATCCCAAGTACATTAAATTTTATCATCTTCTGGTTGAAGGTAATTCAGTGCAATGCATTTGCATACAAATATGCCTTATAATGGATCAGCAAACATATCGTGATACTTAAGAATATGATTCAAGATTTACACACAGCAAGTTTCTTACATCATAAGAATTGAGGACTAAATTACCTAAAGCAAAGGAAGCAAAACCAAACAAACTAAAATTCCCAACAACAAAAAAAAGAACAGGAAAATAGAAATCATGGGAAGTAGACAATTAACAGACATGGACCAAACGAAACGTGCAAGGTCAAAAATATTCAATAAACACCTAGAGAAAGAATTACTTAAAATAATTGAAAAGGTAATATGCAAAGTATACGATTTTTACATCTTGTTTACAATCCTCGGTCTTGCATCTGGTTGTAACTGAGTCCTCCAATCACCGCCTTCCATACCCCCAGCCGCCACCGCTTCGCCGCCAATAACCTGACTGGGGATCTGAACCTGAGCTTGCGCTGCCCTCCAATTATTGCTCTCCATTGTTTACTTCTTCATATTCTAACCCAAGTATTGATTAAATCCAAAGAAGGGCTTCTGTGATGCAAATTACATACAACCAACAATTATTTGTTTGTTTCAAAAAAATGAGGGCTCAGGCCGCACCTACACGGTTTCCAGAAAAGTAAACCGGTTTCCAGAGAGCACAGATTTAGATCTGGTCCTTCGCCTTCATTTCCATTTCATACGCCATTAATACGCTCAAACAAGCCCTACAATCTACTTTGACATACCTGAAACAGATATAAGAACTTCTTTTCCAACGGGGTCGTAGTGATTCGAAAGATGGAAAGTGTTTTGGAATCAAACAGGCCGCCCAGCTGCGTTTCGGAAGGTTGAAGAAGGACGAAATTTTGAGGGGCCAACAAGGACTTGTGAATTTTTCTAATAATTTACAATATGTCCGTATGACAACAACTTAAGATTTTTGTTTTAAAATCCTTTTTCTAAAATTTTTTTTTTATGTTATACCTGTTAATGGGAAATGTACATAACCGAAAAAACATTAATGGGAAATGTTAGATAACCTGTTATAAAATCAACAAGAAAGAAATTAAGGGGCTTTGATATTAATTTACAATATGTGTCCTTATGACAACAACTTATTTTTTCTTTTTAAATCCTTTCTCTAAATTTTATACTTATTTATATATAGATCTCAAATAAGTTTGTAAATAACAGAACACTCTCATATTTAAATTTAGGATTAATTACACTTAACCCCAAATTAGATAGGATAATTACGGTTGGTATCCCAAGATATAATTATAGACACCACCTCTCTGGAGTTTGTTTATTACACTTAACCCCCAAAATCGCTAAAAATTTGATAATGTCAGCAAAAATATTTGTGAAAGCTCAAAATTAACCCTGTTGACTTCGGTCAAAATTTTTATGGGGGTTTATAGTAATTTAGTAAATAAAAATGGGAGTTATGTGTAATTTTTTATGTTAAATTTTTAAGTTAAAATTAACTGTTGCAATGGCTACTTCCATGTCTAATATGACCATAATTTGAAACTTATAAATATTGAATTTCACAAACAATATACAAACCAATAGTTAATCTCTCTCATGGTTTCATATAGTTATTCTTCAATTAATCGAGCGCTAAAATACCTTGATAGTTGTATAATTTTCACATATTCAACTCAGTATTTATAGGCTTCAAATTATGAAAATAACGGTCTTACTAGGCATAGAAGTAGCAGTTGCAATAACTAATTTCAATTAAAAATTTTGATTGAAAATTTAACATGAAAAATTACACGTAACCCCCATTTTAATTTACTAAATTACAATAAACCCCAAGGATATGATCCGTAATAAAATTTTGACAAGTCAACAAGGTTAATTTCGGGCTTTTACAAATATTTTTACTGGCATCATCAAATTTTTAACGATTTTGGGGGTTAAGTGTAATAAACAAACTCCAGAAGTGTGGTATCTGTAATTATATCTAAAAGTGGGGTACCATCTGTAATTACCCTATCTAATTTGGGGGTCAAGTGTAATTCACCCTTAAATTTATTAACATTTAACACCCAAATGAATTTTTAAATTACAAATGACCCCACTTTCGATTAGAAAACCCATTTAAAAACTGTTGTATTCATTAGGGGTCTAGATGTAAAAACTTATTTATTATCAAGAATTTTAACAAAGAGGGGGTTATTTGTAATTTTAAAATTTATTTGGGTGTCCCATATTATTTAATCTAAATGTGGAGGTAATCTGTTATTTAAAAACTCATTTAGGGTCTAGATGTAAGTCACCCTTTCCATATATACATATTAATGGAAAAGGCAAAAATGTAAATATGGTCTTGTAAGTTTACATTTTGGCAATTTAGTCTTGTTCGTTTCAAAATTTACAATTAAGTCCTGTAAGTTTGTAATTTTGGCAATTTTGGTCCTGTTCATTTCGAAATTTGCAATTAACTCTTGTAAGTTCTAAAATTTTGCAATTCATGTCCAATTTTCGCAGAAAAATTTATTAATTGCCGGAATTGGCCACGTGGTTCATTTCTTTGTTGACTTGGTAGGATGACATGACAAAAATATATGACTTGTATAAAAACATTATTATACATGTAGCTAGGCGTGCAAAAGAGCCGAGCCGAGCTTTAGCCATTTTTGCTGGTTCAAGCTCGGGCTCTGTGTATGTGAGGGTGGCTCAGGCAGGGCTCGCGAGCCAGCGAGCCAGCTTAGACCTGCCTCAGGCTTGGCTCGCAGGTGGCTCGAGCTAGCCCGGCTCGGCTCGCGAGCCATTGCAAGGTTCTTTTGTTTTTTTTTTTAGAGACAACCTATGTAGAATTAATACATGCATACCAAAAAATTACAAGATTCAAGCCATAAACTAGTGCACATCATGAACATTACAACTAAGTTAAACAAATGTGTTAATCATCATTCATTAGGTCTATTTTTCAGCTACCAAAATGCAACCACTAACCATAAATCCTTAATCAAATTCAAAACAAATGGATGTTCATATGACATAGACCATACACCACAAACATATAGATGTTCATATGACATACACCATGCACCACGCCTGTTGAAAAATGAAAACTTCAAATGTCCCCCCAACTTTGAAAAGGCTCCAACAATCATATTATCTGCATCGCCGAGCAACTGAAATTTAAAAATAAGAGAATATAAACAACATTGTAATAATAATTTGCAACAGAAATTTAGAAATAAGAGAATATAAATAACCTAGTATCCAACTTGAATCAACCCAATGCCCTTGTTCAAGTTCCAACTTGAATCAACCCAATGCCCGGTTACCGTCATATATTCAAGTTTTTGATTCTTAGACTTCCACAAATCTGTTGTCAAACAAATCTTTTCGATGGATTTCAATGCTTGCTTCACCTTCTTTTGTTCCATTTCATACATCATGAAATAATTTTTCTTAAGTGTAGTTCGAGATATACTCTTCCACTTGGCCATCCCACGCTTAAGAGTATTAACTGTAAACTAAAGTGCCTTAAACCTGGCTACTTAGAACAACCTTTTCATATCAAAACATTAATAATAACCGAAACATAAAAAAAAAAAAAACTACCCATTGAGTTAAACAAAGAGAAACATGTGGATTCCACAACATCTGAATATGTCTGCCACAGAAACAGAGTTCTGAAAACTTTTCATTAAAAATAGTACATATAATAGTTTTTCTGCTTATTATATTATAGCATAGATCCATTTTCAGTCACAAAAAAAATTAATTAGAAATAGAGTTTGTTCAAAACTAGTATGAACATGTCTAATTACTACAGGACTGACAGACAATTAGAGAATTGTGTTCCTGGTGCAACCTAATCTTGCTTAATCAGTCAAAAAAGCACAGCGAGAAACTAACAGTGTACTAAACATCTCTATTGAAGGAAAAACTGCAACTGAACAACAAGTAATTTTAAACAAGAATCGACTATGGTAAGTTGAAATAACCCAAATAATCAAAAGAATTATCAGATTTCTTGAAGCGTGATAGCTTAAAAATGATAACATCTTCATACATTTGGTAAAGAAAAGTAAATACTTTTAAGTTTTAACTCTGAGAATTGCCATCATAAAAAAGAAATCTCACTTTTTCAGAAATACGAGATGCGTAACGAGTTGCGGCGAAACAAGGTGGAGAGAATACGTAGTGGTGGTTGGTGGGGTGGGGCACTGGCGCGTGACGAGTGGCGATTGACGAGGGATGGCTGGCGGAGAAGCAACGGCGGTGGCGTAGGATGCCTGGCGGAGGCGCGATGGTGGTGGCGCGGGATGACTGGCGATGGCGAGGTGGTGGTGAAGGTCTTGGTATGGAGCTGGGCGGCGCTGAGATGAAAGGCAGAAAGGGAATTTAGCATTACGGGGGAGGACTTGTGAAATAATTGGAGAAACTAGGGTTAGAGTATATATATATTTTTAATTAATTAGCATGGCTCGCGAGCCACGAGCCTCAAAGCATGTGGCTCGGGCTTGGGTTCGAACCCCCTCAAGCCGAGCCAAGGCTCGGCTCGGTATTATCGAACCCAAGCGCGAGTTATTTCCGAGCCAGCTCGCCAGGTTCGCGAGCTGGCTCGTCTCGTTTGTATCCCTACATGTAGCGTATCTAATAAAAGAAAATTTAAATAAAAAAATATAATTATATTTGAACAAAAATATCGTGTCGTCGAGCGGAGCTTAGACTTGCTCAGACAACTGACTCATTTTCAATAGAAAAAAATAGTCAAATCAACCCAGCTAACTGGTCAATCTCAAAGATCTTATCGGTCGGCAAACTGGAGACGGACGACCACGATCCCACGATAATCTCTCCGTAGTTGTTCCAGTCCAGTACAAGTGAAACCTTCTGGTTTGTGTGCGTGGAACAACTCAAACAAAGAAGAGTTTGGCTCGGTTTGAATTTAGGCACGGCCAGCGCCGTCTGAATTCAGACATAAATTGCAAAATTTTAGAACATATAGGACTTAATTGTAAATTTCGAAACGAACAAGATCAAAATTATCAAGATTACAAACTTACAGGACTTCATTGCAAATTTTGGAATGAACAAGACTAAATTGCCAAAATTGCAAACTTACATTACCAAGTTTGCATTTTTGTCTAATGAAAAATGTTAGAGAACTTGTTATAAAATCATATTACTACTATTGACTTATTAATTAATTGGGGGATTACATAAGTTTATTGAATATGAAAGATAAAAATTTATTTTAAGTAAGAAACACCTCTTAAGGTGTGTTTACTTTTCCTCTAAAAGGGGTTAAAGACTAATTGTCCATCTATTTCTCGCATTTTCTTTAAATAGGTTGTGGCCTGCAAAATCTGTATAACCCCGTAGGCTAGTTATGTTTTGGAGGTTGCTGGAAGATTTGAGAAATTGCCATGTTCTACTAGACATGGTTGTAAAGTTAAGGTCGTAAATTACCATTGTTCTCAAAAGTTAGATGTAATTTAGAATCAATTGCCACTGAAAAACAATTCCTTCTCATTTTTTGCTTTTTCCTTTCCCCATGGCACCTGAAATTTTGGAGCCTTAATTTCATTTATATACTCTTTTTCAAATATTTCCCTCATTTACGCAGATTTAGTCTGAAGCAAGGAAAGACTTCTTCCTGACGTGATTCCCTCATCTCTCTATGAATACAATTTTAGTTCTCAAATTTTTTTTTCTTGTAGTTATGCGATTCCTTCATCTCTCTTCCTCCACAATTTTATTTCTCAATTTTTTTTTCCTTCTCTAACATGAAGGGTATGATGTTCAGGTGCTGCTAATTAGACGGAATTGATCGTGTGTCTGCAACTTTTGGTTTTTGGTGAGTACTAAGATCTGATACGCACTAATTCTCCATTTTAGTTTAGAATTTGTTGTTGCTCTTGAATTAACGTATGTTGTTGTTATCTATTAAATTGAGATTTTTGAATTCTTAAAAATAGGAAAGAGGCGTACAAAGGACTTCAACTCAATGGCCTTACATATCAAAAATTTCAAAGGGGGGTATTTTGGTATTTTACACCTACAAACACTTAACAAACATGAAATGTAAACGAGACAAATTAGTATTCTTCCAAAAAATAAGAATACAAAAAAGAGAAAAGTAAACAATGGATATCAACACATAGTGTAACTAAGTCAACTGCAAAAAAACATGACATCCAAAATCCATCCTAGCCAAAGTGGCGGTGCGTGGAGACACGTGCTCGATGATGTTGGACTCGTAATGACACGAGCTGCTGTGTGGCATCCTTTGATTGGTCATCCGGCCGGCGGAGACACTTTTGGAATGCTAAAAAGGACAAAATTGCGCTCCATTTTGGGGCTACAAATAGCCTTCTTGCTACATTCATTTCTTTCAACCAATTTCATGAAAAAATTTCTCTTTTTTTGGCAGTTTCAATGCTTTTCTTTCTCCTTTTAATTAATCCTTATAATTAATATATAAAACACTTAATTATTAGAAAAATAGGAAAATTTCTAGTTTAGAAAAAGGTGTTTTTCTGGAAAAATATTTTCTTTAGTATTTTGGAAAATACTCTCGGAGTCCACACTCCAAGGTCAAGTTGGGGATATCACGGAGAAGCTCCGTCGGTTTTACGAAAAGCAAAGTGACTTCAGAATTGCCATAGATAACCATATTTGGTGTACGGTAATATTTTACAATTATTTTGTTATTAAGCATGATAAATTATATGCTTTTAATTGTTGATTACATATCATGTTTATTTGCTTTATGAATTAAAATCATATTATCAATGCATGTATATACCTGAGCAGATTTGGCTAATTGTTACACTGCTTTTGAAAATATTTTGATAATTGTATTATGGGAAAATTTCTAAAATACAGTCTCATACTATTACTTCTTTGGGCCTCTACATAGCAATATTGTCTCTCCCTTCCACTTTTCCCCTTTATTCTTTATCCAACAGTGAGGCATGACAGTGAGGTTTAGGATAAAGTGGTGAAAATAGACTTTCTGGTAGTCGGTTTTACAAATCTATGTTAGACGAACTCCTCAAATGGTGGAATATAAGTGGCTAATTGGTGCGTGACATGGGGAGGGGAATGTTCCTATTGGTAAGTGATAGCGGACGAGTGGGTGGGAGAGGCATGAGGTTCTTCCACTGTAGTGGGAAGAGAGAAAAAAATGGAGAAAGGGGGTGGAATAGGTACGACGTGTGGTGGGTGGAGGTATAACATTTAGTCGAAACTCATGTTGGTCACTGGAAAAAAAATCATCAATGGTTTTATCTCTATCTCCCAAGAATAAGATTTGTTTGGATAATTTTCACTTCTTCAGGGTGCTTAAAATACTACTTCGAAATCTAACAAGGCTTTATATACTATAAGATCAATTTTAAACGGGTAAAACTTTTTTTTACCTAAACTTTTGGGATGTTTTGCACTTTAGTATCCAACCTTTAAATTTTAAGGATTGTGACACCCCTTCGTTCGTACGTGCAGGTTTGTGCCACGTGTGAGTTTAATTTACACATTTACATGCTTTTAAATTTATTTAAATGCTCTTTAAATGTTTTATATGATCTATTTGATTTATATTGTCTTGTTTGTTTAAAGGGAAAATTACATCTACATCCCTCGTGGTTTGGGGTAATTACAAATAAGGACCTATTGTTTCGTTTTTTACAAATACACCCCTAACATTTGTATTCCGTCTGTGATCCTTCTAATTCCGTTAGGGTTCCGTTAAATATTCCGAATATACCCCCAAGGACTATCATGTTATATTGTTAAACCTCAGGGTTCATTTTGTAAGAAATTATATACCTGAGGGACTAAATTGTAAGAATGTCCTAAAATTTCAAACTAGTTGTTTATAGTCGATGGGATTGGACTACTATATATATTTAGTCAGGGTTTTAGCTTTTTAAAGCCAATTTCACATGGCTACTTCAAGAAATTCATCCCATACATATTATCAATGTTTGAAATATAGAAAAAAAAGATGTAAAGGACTTGTGGTTCATGCACAACAATTAAAGTGGTGGAGAAAAACAATTTAAATAAGAGGAGGCTATTTTATTGTTGTGATTTGCATGCCTTCTCACACCGGTGCACACCAATTGAAGAATTCAGGGTTTGAAGCTCTATACTCTAATGAATAACAAGAAGCAAGTAGTGTTAATTTCAAGTCAATACAAGCCCGGAGACCAAGAACAAGCAAAAAATAGCATATTTGTTATGAGACTTAGATATAGCCAATAAGTAGGCCTAACCGTTTATAACACGCTTAATATATTTCAATCATTCACACCCTCGCTAATTATTGATATATCACACGCAAATAAAGATTTTTTTTTTTAATTATAACATCATTTTAATTACTTAGTTGTGGGGCACATACTCAAAATCCACAATGTTATACTTATTTTTCAATTCAGGTCGATCAAAATCTTTTTAGTTTCTAAATTGATCTTTTTTCTACGTTCACTTATTAACAAAGGACGATCCTTCTCTTCTTATCCTAAGACTAGTAATTAAAAACTATAAATAAGCATGAAAAGAAAATTCTTTTGTTTTTCTTTAAAGGATTCAAGTATCTTAAAAGGTTAAAGAGTGCAATTAACACTACTTGCCTTTTATTCTTCATCAGAGTGTGGACCTTCAAACCTATCATCTTCAATTGGTGTGCACCAGTGTGAGAAGCCATGCAAATCACAACAATAAAATAGTTTCCCTTTGTTTAAATTGTTTTTCTCTACGACTGTGCATGAACCACAACTAATTACTCTACATCTTTCTTTTCTATATTTCAAATATTGATAATATGTATGAGATGAACTTTGTGATTAGCCAAGTAAAATTGGCTTCAAAAGGCTAAAACCCTGACCAAATATATATAAAAGTCCAATCCCAGTGGCTAGTTTGAAATTTTTGAGCATTCTTACAATTTAGTCCCTCAGGTATATAATTTTTTACAAAATGAGCCCTAAGGTTTAACAATATAACATGACAGTCCTTGGGGGTATATTTGGAATATTTAACGGAACCCTAACAGAATTACAAGGATCACAGACGGAATACAAATGTTAGGGGTGTATTTATAAAAAATGAAACAATAGGTCCTTATTTGTAATTACCCCAAACCACGAGGGATGTAGATGTAATTTTCCCTTGTTTAAATTATGACGTGAATTATATGATCGTAAATGTTTTAATATCCATCTCTTTCTCTCCCTTATCAGCTGAGATTCGAACCAAAGCCAAGGAAAAAGGAAGAAAGAAGCCATCTCAAGCCAACCTCCATTGTTGTGATCCTTAAGCTCAAGTTTAGACATTTTTTGCTCTAATCTTTTAAGGTAAGTTAGGAATCTTGATCTCCTTGTTCTTGTGATCATTTTGCCCCCTTAGAAGCATGCTTTAATGTTAGAGATTCATGGATCTGTTGTTAGGAATAGTGCCCTGAAAGCCGATGCAATAGTGTGCTTAGTACTTTCCTTTTGTAAATCACATACAATCTTTGAATAATAAACGAACTAAGGCAACACTTCTTTATATGCTCTTGTCTGATTGTGTGTTTACTTTAGTTGTGCATGTATAAAAACTCCCCTAATCAATATGATTTATAGGACTCAACCATTTAGGCGAAGTGGTACATGAGACGAGCCCTAAATCACTTAAGTCATGATTAGAAATCATTCCAAGCCGATGAGTCCAAAAGATAGTAGGAGTGTCGATATGACTCGTTCGAGGCTTGCTCGTGCGATCACACCCTTAAGAAAGACCATCTTGTTTCATGGGGTGAAAAGTGTATCAATTGATACGTGTGTGATACATGGAGGTGCTTACTTATTCTAAGTAGGTACACTGGGGTGTCCCTTGTGAGAAGATTCCTAAATGGGAAAGGAAGTTTCTATTTCTGGAAATAGAAGCTTCAATATTAGGAAATATCTCACGAGTCATTGATGTGATTAAGTAGTCCTTAGACTTGAGATTCCATCGATGCTTTATGGGCTAACTCTTTAGTCTTAGGTATGAGCTTTAAAGGGTGTCGTCTTAGACAACTGATTCAAAACTTATGCTGGGGCTGCACAGGTGGCACATGGAAGCATATGAGGATCGATAAAGGACCTACACTTGCATTAGCGAGTTGATCTCTTATTGTGTAAGTCATTCATATGCCATAATGGAGTCCTTACCCAAGGTAGTGGATCGAAATCAAGAAATGGGTTTCTTGGATAGAAATCAAATGGATATGAAATGCACTTAATTTTAAGATTGAGATTATTAGGGTTCTGATTATTCCCTTGCCCTAGATCTCGATTGAGAGATGGGATATAGGAGGATTTTATCTCACATATGTCAATGATTTAAAGGTTCCTTCGAATTGAGATATTCTTACTCAACTAGGGGTCACACACCTATTGCTAGATTATGGTAGTGTGATTTGTGGACTGATTAATTAATTAGGGTCACTACTAATTGAATTAAGAACCTAGAGGGTCACACACAAATGCCCGGTCACGAGGGTTAAGGCTTGAATCGATTAAATGAGTTGATCGAACCAATAAAAGATTGGTTAGGAGCCACACTGTGGCACACGTGTGGGGCATGTGCCTCGAAGTGACACGTGTCACTTTGTTGTGATGATTAAATGATTAATTCGATTAATTATTTAATGGACTTTAATTTAATTATGAATTAATATTAAAGTCCTAATTTGGAGAATTTAAGTCTAATAAATAATTAATTATGAATTAATTAATTATTAGCTTCAAGTTATTTATTATGAATAAACAAAATTAATTAAAATATCTAAAAGAGTTAGATATTATATTCTTGCTTGATAAGTTGGTCAAAAAGAGACTTTTGGTCAAAGTAAGAGTCTTCTCTCCAAGCAAGGAATTTACTAGCTAGTGGGCGAAAATCCAATCCCTAATAGAAGATGGGGTTCGAACCCCATAGCTATAAATACAAGAGGTTCAAACCCCTTGAGAGATGAGAGCAAAATTCTCCTTCTCCATATTATATCACACAAACCCACCCTAGAGTCTAAACACTAAACATAGAACTAGCATCTTCCCTGTTTAGATCGTGATCAAGGTTGGTGTGGACTATTTCTCTAGAGGGCTGCTTTTGTGGAGTCTTGAAAGATTCGAAGGAGCTTGGGGACTTGCCGCTTGAAGAGCGTTTGTGGCGGCTCAAACGTGTCAAGAAAGCATCGATCTAAGTGAGTTTCTTAGAACCCTACGAATTTGGGAATAAGAATTGCAAGATTCGAGCTTCTTTTAGGAAATTTTTTTAAATTCCGCTGCGCCTTTGTTTCGTGTTTTCCCAACATATGCTATATTTGGTGAATAGTTAAGGTATATGAAGTTTTGGAAGAATATGTGCTTCTCTTGCCTACTTTGAGTTTGGAGCTATATATGTTGATCAACATGACTCCTTTATTGCTTATAATTGCTCCTATTTGATGGTAGTTGGTTGTAGTATGATTTGCCACTAATGCTTTTGTGCTTTGAGGTTGTTTATGCAAGAGCTTGGTACCTCTTTGTTGCCTTCATGTTTTGCTCGGCTTTAGTCCATTTTGCTGGAGTTTTGTGATGATTTGCTGCTACTTTCATGCTTATATGTTGCCTTAAGTTGCTGCCCAAATTAGCTACCAGTTCGCCCCTGTTTTGCTGAGTTTACAGCAGCCTCGCCCTTAAAGTTTTTGAGCAGGACGACTTGAAAACGAGTGTTTGATATTTTCAAACTAAAATGATACGCTCGTTTGAGACGCAACTGACTCGAGAAAAATTGGGAAAAATCTTAGAAACGGGCGTTTCTTGTTTTGAAGGTTTTGGGACACGCCCATTTCAAAAGCTAATGACCCTGGAAATTTTCTGAAATGGGGTGAACACTTTGGAAACGGTCGTTTCCTGTAACAACAAGATTTGGGTAGTTTCTTTTGGCATTTCGTTGCTTTTAAGTGCCTTCTCCCGCCCTGTTTATGACTTGTATGCATTATTAACTTGTCATATTGTGTGTTATATGTATTGTATTAAGTTTCTGGATTCATTTGATACGAGTTTTACGAGTTATGATTAGATATGTCTTAAGTGGTACGTTATGCACTTCATATGCATACATTGCATTCATAAGCATTGTCGAGCATCTAATTGGTTCATGATTGAGTCTAAGTCTTGGGTATTGTCTCATTTTGTTTCAGAGCCTCTTTCGGAAGTCACCAAGCCCGAGGTTTAGGTGTCCGTTGCTTGTTTTGGCCCGGTCTCTACTCCTACTTTTGCTACAAGGTGAGCTTTAGGAATTTTTGTTTTAGTTATGAATCATATGGCCATTATGTGATGTTTTCTCACCCTGCATGCGACTATATACTTCCTATATAGTTAAATACGTGTGTTTATGATATGTTTATGATCTTATGAATCCCCCTTTTCGAGTTTATGAAATCGGTATAAGTATGAGCATACGTAATTTCAAGATTGGAATTCCTTTGTACGTTTATGTTATGTATGAGCGAGGTATGCCCTGAAAGATGGGAAAACGGTTTGATTTGGTATGTTAGGCCCCGGGAATTATGGGTAAGGAATGTCTGAGACGGTAAGGGTCGTCGGGTTTGGCCTGTGCATAGTTCCTTTTGAGGTATTCACGTGCGACCCTTGGAGGTTGGGAAGGCGTGATACTTTGAGCCCTCGGTGGATAACCGGGGAAGACATATTGTGGGTTATGTAACGCCCCAACGAGGGCATCCACGCCTATCCCGTGCTACGGTCATAGCTTATATATAGAATTGCCATCCATATACCCGCCAGGTTCGAAGCAAGCGGTGACAACGAACATCCTAGCTAGGCGGTACTAGACTCACAAAGCGAGTAAATCAAACACAAGTATGCGGAAGCTTAAATCAAAACATAACAAGTACATAAATTCATTCATTCATCAATTAAGTGACCATCACGGTCCAACACAAAATGCTCAAGTGCGGAATGTAAAATCAACTTAATGACCAACACGGTGTAAACTAACATAATATATCATCATACATACCAAATCCATAAATCCCGAAACATAACATAAACGTAAAGTATGTATCAACATAACGAGTACAAGCTAGACTCGACACAAAACTCTCAAGTAAGACCCCGCCTAGCATGACTCCAAAACCTGCGGACATGAAAGGTAAAGGAGATCAGTTCAAAAGGAACCGGGGAGGAAAGAGTGAGTTATACAATAGTATACAAGGGTTCAATGCATGCAAAACCAAAGGTTGTTCATGATCCGTTTAGGTTTTCCAAAACAATGCAAGGTTTTCAAAGCAAGGATCATAAACTACGAAACACCCCGCTCGGCTAGAACGAGCACTCCATCCTAACTCCTAAATTCCAAACAAAACCAAAACCAATCCACCCAAACTCCGTGATGCCGAGGGTGCGTTCCCCCGAACATCGGTCTAAAATAATTTGAGAAGTGGGTCCATGACTCCCAACATCTCCCGAGATCACCTCATCCCCGAACACTCCGTCGAAGCCTTAGCAATTCTCATCCAAAACATGGAAACTTAGTAAGGGTCAACCGTCAGCCCTTGTTTTCCCGGTATCACCACTTACTCCATTCCCGAGCTCTCAAATCCAAGTCCAACCATGCAAGCGTCCCTGCAAGGCACCAACCTCTATGCCACTTTCATAGCATGGTCCAAAACATCTCGCTACACAACACATATATACATAATAACCAAACAAAGTTCCAAAACCATTTTGGGTATCTGTCCCATATACCAAAACTCAAGTTTTACTTGTAAACTATTTTTCCAGAAGCAGATATTCATAATACGAGCAACGCTCACAAACTTAGCTTATAAAGCCTATATATATATTTTGAAAACGGAGGTTCAAATCATCAAACATGATAGGCCATATGTGTCCACAGTTTTGAAAACATTTCATATACATATAACTCCTCACCTTCATTAAGAACTTCGAAGGCCAACCACGAGCAACAAGCTACTCGACCGGAGACTCACCACCTAACAAGACAACGTACTAACAAAGGTAAAACACGACTCGAAACCAATTAAGGCGATGCACGGCTTCAAGATAATGCAAATATGCTCATGATGTTCAAATGATTGTCCTAAGATAACATAAGTGTAGTATTTACAATCAAACAACATCATATAAGTCATATAACAAGCTTTCAAGTTATAAGATAAGCAAATAACAACATGTGAACCATACTTAGCACATCATTACACATAATCAAGGTATGTAAGACATTACAATGCATATAAACATGATTCCAGGTCATATATATCATGCTAGGGGGGTGAGAAGTGCAAAGGAAGTGAAAACGAAGCAAAATAATCAAGATCACAAAAACACAAAAATGGGACCCGAGGCCCTCCACACGGGCGTTTGGCCCCCAAGAATAAAAGTTACACTCCCATTTTGGCCATGAAAATCGTGACAGTAGGTTTTCAAACGGGGGTTTGGTGTTTTAATGCAATTTTCACACGGGCGTTTGGTAGGCCACTGTTGCAAATTGGAATTACGAACATATGCTTGAAAATTGTGAATTTTAGGCTCTAAACAGTCCTAAATCATGCTCTAAAGCTCATACAATATGAATAAACGAATTTAGACATCAAGTATCATGATATAAACATTTAGGAATGAATATGCATCAAGAAATCCAACAATTTACACATATGAACTTCAGCTTCTTCATGTATTCAAGCTCCAAACTCAACAATGGTGGAATCTTCATTCATGCAAGAAACTCAAGGAAATTAATCACATTCTTCATGAAATTGCTCAAGGAACAAGAATCAATCATCAAATCAAGCTAAAGTACACAAGAACATGAACATGCAAGATTATTCAAGGAAGCTTCAAAGGTCATCAATGGTAGATTCTTCAAACAAACATGAAAATAAGAAATTCTTTCATTAAATCATTCCTAGCATCGTAAGAATCATATTTCCAACAAGAAATTCGAATTCAATCCAACACACAGGAACCCCAGTTCAAATTCAAGTTCAAAAGCTTCAAGAACACCAACTCAACTAAAGAGCACACAAACCTTACCTTAGGAGCTGAGAATCAAAGAGAATAACTTGGTCTTGAGTCTTGAATCTCTAGCTTCAATCTCCAATCTTGTCTCTTGAAAATAGCTTGAAGTGTTCTTGAGAGAATATGAATGGTTTGAGAGAAAATGTGAGGGAGAGAGGGTTTGAATCTTGTGTTTTAACGTAAGAATGGGTTTTGGGTGTTAAAATCTGATTTGGTATATTGGGTCAGCAATACGGATTGCGAACCGGGTCAATTGGAGGGGGTTAGAGGTGAAATTGGGTCTCAAATTGGGTTAAATTCGAAATTGGGTCGCGGTCAACTGCTTTGGGTTAAAATGGTTGACTTTTCGAAAAAATGGCCATAACTTCTTCGTCCGAACTCCGATTTGAGCGATTCAAGAACCCACGAACTCGTAATCGAATTATCTACCCAATTCCATTAAATTCTATCCAGTTCCAGGATTTGAAAATAAATTTACCATTTAGTCCCTAAATTATTCTTTAACGTCCAAATAAGCACGTTGGTTCGTTAAAAGCTAAAACATGCTCATCAAAGCATAAAGACGACAATACGAGCACATACTCAACAAGTCATGAATCCACGTATCTCATGCAATTCACGTATTTCATATAAGCAGCAAATGGCTATCAAATTAAGGCATAAATCCACATAAATCATGCATAGAAAGGTAAATCGTGCACTCTCGTACCAAACCTTACCTTGACCGAGAAGCGAGGCGTCACAGGTTAGCTACCCCGTATGTGTTTGTATTGTAGGTGGAGAGGGTTTGACTCCCGAACACCAAGGATGTGGTGATGGATTGGTATTTATGATTTCTGTGTTTTATGATATGTTATGGGGCATTGGTAGAGGTCCGTACTCGCAGGATATAAGTTTCTATTGGTATTAATGTAAAACCCTAGCTCGATTCATAACCATACCTTTTGTTATTTTCTATGCTCTATACGTATTTATGTGTGGGTGTGGGTTAGCCCCCTCACTCAGTCGAGTTTAGACTGACCCTCTCCTTAACACTGTAGTTGCAGGTGACTCGAGCTAAGCGGGGAAGTGTGTCTTGAGGTCGCACTAGCTTGGATAGGTCGAGTCTGCATATTTTATGCTGCATTTTGATACCTTTGGATATGTATAAGTTTAAATTGCATAAGTTGGAGATTTATGAATACTTGATAACTTTTTAGGTCGTGTGGCCATTGTATATATGTTAGTATGCTTTTGATAAGCTCTTTTATGGATCCTAATTCTTGCTTCCGCATATTTGTTCATCTATTTGGTGTGCTCTGTTTGTGTTTTAGCCCTGCTTAGCCAAGTGTGTGTAGGTCCCCGTTTGCTTAGACTTGGGCTCATGTATGGACTTCTATTTCATGTGTGGGTTCGGGTCTAGGTGCGGGGGATGTGGTGACCTATCGCTCCGGGTGCTACAAAGACGAAGCAAACCAAGCAATGGAAGAAGCACATTCTAGAATTTGTGGTGCTCATCAATCGGGCCAAAGCTGCACTTTCGCATAAAAAGAATGTGATACTGCTGGCCAACGATGGTGAAAGACTGCATGAAATATACGCAATGATGCTAAGCTTGCTAATTTCACGCAAACTTCATTCACCAACCGCCTGAGCCGTTTACCCGACGGTTGCCTCATGGCCTTTCGATGCTTGGGGTTTGCATGTGGTAGACCCCATAATGAAGTCTTCTGCGGGTTACCTTAACATTTTGGCTGCAACTGATTACTTTTCTAAGTAGGCGGAAGCAGTTCCTTTAAAAGAAGTGAAGAAGGAGAATGTTGTTGACTTTATCCGAGTAAACATCATCTACCTCTATGGCATGCCTCGTTATATCATCACGGATAATGGAAGCCATTTAGTAATAGCCTGATAGACAAACTCTGTCAAAGGAAGTTTTCAATGTATAACGCCGCTGCCAACGGTCTCGCCGAAGCTTTCAATAAAACTCTATGCAGTTTGTTGAAGAAGGTGGTCTTTAAGTCGAAACGAGACTAGCATGAAAAAATTGGAGAAGCTTTGTGGGCTTACCGAACCACCTATAGAACACCTACCCAAGCGACCCCTTTTACATTGGTGTACAGTGTCGAAGCCATTGTTCCTCTTGAACAACAAATTCCATCGGTAAGGGTGAAGATTCAAGAAGATTTACCCCAAGATAAAAATGCTTGCCTACAACTTGAAGAGTTGGAGAGGCTCGGTGAGAAGAGGTTGGAAGCTCAACAAAGACTCGAGTGCTATCAAGATCGTCTCTCCTGGTCATTCAACAAAAAGGTGAGAACTCGTTCATTCCAAGTTGCTGATATTTGGTGCTTGTTGTGAGAAGGCCGATCATCACTACTCATCGAACGGGGAATAAGTTCACCTCCAAATGGGATGGTCCATATGTTGTGAAGGAAGTTTATACGAGCGATGCTTACAAGTTAATAGTTGAAGATGGTCTGAGAATTAGTCCCATAAACGGGAAGTTCTTGAAACGCTACTACGCATAAATTGCGTGTGGTACTCTTTCTTTCGTATTGCTTGCGTTTGTTGCATGTTGTTGCTCAATTGTCCTGAGAGATAAATCTGAGTGTACGGGTGCTCTAGTTCTACGATAAGTTGAGGGTTATGTTTTCTACCGAGCTTCTAAGGTGATTCAGCAACCACGAGAAGGTACGAGTGGTGGAAGTCCGGTGACTACACCATTTGTGTATCTTTGAGCTCTTGAGTTAGCTTGAAATGAATAAATGGTGAGTGATGAATCTCGTTTAGACCCTCTCATCGTGCAAGACAAATCGAGCTGCTCCTAGTCGGAATCAAGTTCTTGAAGAAGACCCTTCGTCATGCTTTGAAGGAACAATCAAACCCCTTGTGCTAGAAAACCTATTCGGGATAATCCTTGTTGGGATGTCTTGAACCTCAAACATGGGATGAATACGGTAAGTCGCTCTTGCTAGAAACTCGAGCGTTAGGACCTGAAGACAGGTCCTATTTAAGGGGGAAAGGTTGTAACATCCCGACTTTTCAGCCGTACAGGTATGACGTCACGAGTTTGGTAAGTGCACATTTAAATTATTTAAGTATGCAATTATATGATTTAATTGATATTTGAATATTTTTTATATGCCTTATGTTTTTAAATTTAACGTTTTTGTACTTTTTCAACTCATTTTTAACTCCGATTTCAATTCCGATTTTTGTGACAACTTTATATGCATGAAATATATGAATAATGAACGTGTTTATATTCTTTATACATGTTTTAGAACTTGTTTATTTTGGTTTTTAATCATTTCATTGAAACGGGACTTAAAGGGGATAAAGATCAATTAGCGCACCTTGGGTTCCGAGAGTCGTAACTTGAGCTCGGGAATTCAGATTTGAATTCCAAAACCACCATAGGAATTGTTTCGATGATTTGGATCCAATGGAATAATCCTTGTATTTTTCTAAGCCCGTTTGAACTTTTGAAACTTCACCGAACCGAGCCTCACTCACAGATCTACCACCTTTTACAATTTTGACCATATCTTGTTCATTTCTTGACCAAATGAGGTCATTCTTGGGCCCACACCTCACCAAATCACTCCCTTATCCACTCATTCAGCCCTCATTTCAGCCACAACAAGAGAGAGAGGTAAGCTGCTGTAAATCGAAGAAAAAGGGGAAGAAAAGAAGAACACCCAGCCACAATTCACCCTTGGAGATTTTGAGCTCGTATCTTCATTGTTCCTTATCTAATTTAAGAGGTAAGCATAGATTCTTGTTCTATATCTCATTTTGATTCTTTTAAGCTATGATTTGCTAATTTTCATTAAGATTTGAGCATGTTATAGCTTGGAGCATGAATAGTTAGGTTTTGGAGTTTTTGAAGAAGCATGAGTGAATCCTTGTGATTTTTCTTAGTTTGAGTCATGATATATAGATAGATTCTTTATTGTGTTTATAAGTATGAATTTCATGGTACTTGAGTATATGTGGATCCACCATTGATGAACTTGAAATTCTTGAATTTGAAGATGAATTCTTGCTCTTATTTGTTACCAGTTGAAGTATGCCTCGTATGTACTCGATTCATAGCTTATGTATGCATGATTTTATGCCTTTATGTGTGCTTTTTGCTGCCTCTTCCTTGCCTTATGAGTTACTGATACTGCTGTGCGAAGAAGAAGGGGAAAACAGGGCTGAAACTTGGAGATTTCGCGCGAGGAAGAAGGTGACTGCCAAGGGACAAGGGAGTGTCAATTTTGAGACACCCCCATGTCTCATGCTACTCTTGCGTCTGTACTAAGACACGGGAGTGTCTCTTTTTTGCCTTAGGAAGAGACACCCCCGTGTCTAACCCCCGGTTTTGCTTACAGGTTTTGTTGTTCGTTTCTTCGTCTTTTGTTCATTTTATATGCTCTTTTCTTGCTTCTTTTGTGACTTATATGCAGTGTAAACTTGATGAATTATGTGTCAAGATCATTGTATTAAGTTTTTGGATTGGTTTAATATGATATATGTAGGATGTAATCTTATATGCTCTGAGTGCTACGTGTGCTGGTTCTTTGTATCAATTGCCTTCTTTAAGTATTTGAACTTGTGCATGCCCTTGGTATGATATATTTGAATGTATTATGTGCTTTTCTTAATGTGTTATGTATTGGAATTAAGTGTCATTTATGTGATAATATGCTAATTGCTTCGATATGCCAAAGTTTGAATGTTTGTGATTCGCATTACATCCATATGCATTTACCGAGCATTTGTATGGTTCATTTGGAGTCTAAGTATGTCTTGTTCAGAGGAGTATCCCGTTGGTGATGAGGTTGCTCCGTAGGCGTTGGTCTTGTTCTCTTTTGCCCGGTTCGTCCGTGCAAGGTAAGGTTAGATTATAGTTAAACCCTAATGAAATGTGTCTTCTATGTATGCATGTGAATATAAGCCTTATGTATACGTAATATGTATGAGCTATGAATATGTATGATTATGTTGCATGATATAGAATATGATATGCTATGAAAATGAATATGCTAGGGTTATGAATATGTTAGGAATACGACTATGTTATGAATATAGATATGATTATGAACATGAATATGATACGAGTATGAGCACACTTATGATATGAATATGAATATGTTATGAATATGACCTTGATATGGACATGTTATGATTATGGCATAAGTATGATATGCCTCTGGATATGATATGTTATGTTATGGATATGAACTTGGTCTTGGACCTTGTTATGCTCTGGATATGTTTGGGGCTCGATGATTATGGGTAAGGGAGACTCGGGACGCTGGGTATTACTTCCGTGCATGATCATAGGGATATGGGATAGGGAATCCGAGATGGACATTACCCCTATGCACATTTCCCTCTTGCTTGAAGGTTTGCCTTGTGTGTATCTTTCTGCATGTTAGTTTGTTATGTAATTTGTTGGTGAAACGGGAGTGGATTCTCAATTATTAAAATTTGGTTGTTTTGGCCTTCGGCCTAACTCTCTTTCTCCCTATATTTAGTATCACGTGAGAAACTGATTTAGAATGCAAAAATCACGCCCCGGTTCATGAACTCCCAATTTTGATATGTGTTGTGCTCTGTATATGTATGTATGCGCGCGTGTGTGTAGTCCTTTGCTCAGTCCGTGTGACTGACCCCTCCCTCTTTATGTTTTTAGTTTACAGGTACAGGCCTATTGGTCCGAGCTAGGCGGTTTGCGGTTTTTTGGAGTCTTCCTAGTATAGTTCGAGTCTACATCTCATTCTTTAAATTTTTCCGTATTTTGTACTTTGAACCTTTTGTAGCTTGAGACTTGGAACTTGTATATAATTTTATTTGGCCTGTGGTGAACAAGTTTGTATATAATTTGTTTTAAGTGACATATAACCTTGACTTTATGCCTTGTTTAAGTTTGTTTGTATGCTTCCGTTCTTGTATGAGGGTTTAGAGCGCCTAGCTTAGGTATGGCTTTTCTTTGTCTCCAGTTCGCTAGTGCTTGGTGTATGTACGAATTCTCTATTTTGTTACTCATGTCGGACTCTAGTGCGGGGGATGTGGTGCCCACCGTTGGGGTGCTACACCTTCGCCCCTCCCTCACCAGAAAACCACGTCATTTTCGGACGATGGATGTCTTGATAGGCCTGGTGGCATGTCTTGAAGTAGTGTACGAGTCAGCCATGGACGAAGTGGACGGGAAAGGGAGCATGAACTCGAGTCGGCCGGGGAGAGGCTGATAGCCTGTTCAAACTATGATAGATGCTTGCCAAGACTGGAATAGCCAAATCAACTTTGAAACCGCTTGCTATGACGCTCGCCATCTTGAAAGTACTTGGGCGTATCGAACAGATGCTTTATGTTGGAAGAACGAAGAGACAGAGCCAGTAAGCTATGAACGACGCCAAATAAGTATACTCCTTTTTGTTCCCATCAAGTCCGAGTCTTGTAAATAGCCTCTTCTCTACGGTGTTCCAAGCTTAATGAGGTCCGAAGTCACTAAGTGGGTTGTGTGTCGACTCGTCTTTCTTGCGAGGGGACTGTTGGACATACTTCTTCGCCTTTTTGCACCGAAAAGTCACCTAGGCCTTAATGGAAACTTGACTGCCATGAGCATCCTTGCGCAGCAAGTGGTAAGCATGGAACAAGCACTGGCAACTAGAGGGGGCATATCTCCTCCCGAATTCACCTCTCTTGGTGAGCTCCTTTGCATTGAGGACCACTTCATCATAGAGAAGACCCGTCAGAGCATGCAAATCCCTAAGTGATATAGACAACTCGCCATTCGATGTCAGAAGAGTGTTGGTTTTCGGACACCATGCTTCACAAAATGCCTTCATGATCTTTGAGTTGCGGTCGTAGATAAACAGTGAGGCGCTCACTGAGCTGTATATTTGAACTGACTTCAATTTGTCGTCGCACCATGTCCTCGGTCCACTCCCAATATCCAGCAACGTAGGAGAACTCGCCATCAAACCGAAGGTCGTCTCCTCACTTTGCCTTGACTTCGATGATGCTTCGCCCAAGTGTCGGTAGATGAGTCGGTTCATTTAAGTGTTGATGATGACCCGCTTGCAAAACCCACACTTGCAACACTTTGCTCAAGTCAAATATTCCCCCGATTATCCGTATATGGTCCGGTGAGACAAGGATGAACCACCAACGATGTGCCTTTCTCGAGCTCTCGCTTCTTGTCGTCAAGAATCACCAAATGTTGACTCTGAAGGCTAAGATGATGTCTTTGAAGTGCACCATGGTTACCTACAAATCGGCATGCTAAAACAACATGAATTAAGTTGATGAATATTTTTTTTTTAAAAAAGAAAAGAATTTAGTGGATATAAATCTATCGTATCGATGCGACATTCAATGAAGGAATTGCAAGAAAAAATGATATTAGGTCACTGTATCATTCATGCCTCGGTCAGATTGCAAGAAAAAAAAAAGCAATTTTCAAGTGGAGGTATAGTCCATGTCATCATGGAATTACAAGAGAATGGTGATGTAAAGTGGACTCATCATTAAATTGCAAATTAAAGCAGTGAAGCTTTAATCAATGTTGGGTGGTGCGTGTTGTGCACATGTATATGTATTTTATATATTTATATGTAAAATATATATATATGTGTAATAATAATAATTAATTAATATATAAATAAAAAAGGAAAAACAAAATTCCTTTTAATTTGGCTAGGGGTGTACACGGCCCAGTTTTTCGACCGAACCAAAAATTCGGTCGGTTAACCGAAACTTTCGATTTTGGAAAAACCGAAACCGAAACCGAACCGTACCAGCTTCGATTTTGATTGCCGACCAAAAACCTGTACAATCATAAAATTTTAAAAAAAAAAAAAAAGAAGGGGAAAACCTGGAAGAAGGATGAAGGAATGCAATTATGTAAATATATCAAATATACAATTTATACTTCTGTCAGGCCTGGAGCTATTATATTCAAACAAAAAAAAATGAATAATATGTGCGCAGTACACCACCATTACAAATTTACATTCAAACATCAGTACACCGCCATTACCAAAAGTCCAAACTCTCCAAACTCCAAAAAAGACTTCACCTTTAGTTCTTGACGGTGCTCTCCAAACTCCAAAAAAGACTTCACCTTGAGTTCTTGACACCTTCAGTCTTCACCGCTACCGGAGAAGGAGAGGGGGCTGCGTGGCTTCGAGCCTTCGACCACCTTCAGTCTTTAGTTCCGCTGCCGCCGCCGCCACGTATTGAGCACCTTCAGCTAAGATTCCGTCCTCCGCCGCCGCTAGCTAGGGTTTTTCTCTAATACTTTCTTTCAATTTGGGGAATGGGGAATTGGGAATCGATTTGGTGGAAGTAATAAGACTTATCAATTTAGGGTTAGATGTTGTTATTTGAAAAAAGTCAAAAAGGCAAAAACGTTGTTTTCACTTCTTTATTTGTTTATATTTTTATATTAATATTTGATATAAATAAATTTCAAAAAAATTACAATTCTGTTTTTAGTTCGGTTCGGTTTAACCGGCTCACCAAACCGAAAAACCAAAACTAAGAAAAACCCAAACCGAAAATCGAACCGAATCATATTCGGTCGGTTTGGTTCGATTCGCTTTTCGGTCTGTTCAGTTTGGTTTTTCGGTTTCCTTTTTTTTGTACACCCCTAAATTTGGCTACGCGATTGAACTAACAGAAGCCAAAACAAATAGATTTATTTTAACTGATTTCTTTTACTTGAGTGTGGAAAACAGAAACAAGGCAATTTCTAAACTTCAACGAAAAGGATTTTGACAAAAGGAAACTTCATGGAATCCACTTCGGATGTTATACCAATTCGCGAGTGTCGGCCAAATTCCGGCAAACGCCATCAAAAAATTTTGAGGCGAAGAGAAAAACAAGGAAATTTGGTAATGCTCCCAACCTATTTCAAGCTCCGACACATGAAGTTGACTCCTCCGCCAATTTCAGCACCTGCAAATCAGGAGAAAGACATCGTTCAGCAAAAAGAAAAAAAAAAGTAAGAGAGGGAAGGCGGCGTAGTTCTCCCAACCAGTCGGCAAGCTCCGAGTCGCTAAGTCTCCTCTCCACATGAATTTGGTCCTGGAATACAAGCAAAACTTTTTTAGCAAACAAAAGGGGAAAGGAGAAGAAACGGCAAGGAGAGGTGAAAAAGGAGAAACAGGCCTTCCACGAAAGATATGGATAACCTTTTACCTTCAAATCTTCTTCCCAAAACTAAGACTCCGAAACAATTTATGTGAAGAGAAACAAAGGCTTGAACCTTTCTTTTATAGGAAAAGATGACTCCGCGAACTACTCCAAGGCAGGTTTCCTTCATCGCAACCACGAAGAACGCCTTGTTGCGGATCGGAAAGATTTGCCTCTTCTACACCTATAAATAGAGGTCTTCTACAAGCCAAAAATCACAACTCACACAACTCGGAGATATAGAAAGAAGTTCTTCGGCGTTCTTCAGCATCCTCGGAGTTCTTCGGCATCTTCGACGGCGTTCTTCGTGGGATTCAACATCTTTTGTGTTCATTCCAGAATCGAAGTATCGAGATAGTGTTTTGGCGTTGCTCTCCTCAACGAACTCAAAGTCAAATTCAAATCGATCGAAGTGAGATTCAAGGCGTTTTTAGTGAAAATTAACAAAATCAAAAGCATCCGATCCGCAATAAGGTATCAAGTCTACGAATCCGGCGTTTTTCTTCAAATCAACTTCGAAGGTACTCCAAGCGTGTTCTTCGTGGAAGTCAACAAATCGAGGTGTTCAATCTGCAATCGAAGCATCAAGCTCATATTTCGACGTTGCTCTCAATAAATCCAAGTCAAAATCAAATTAACATCAAAAGTGTCCATCGGCGTTCTTCGAAGTTCACCAAAATCAAGGCGTTTAATTCGCGATTAAGTCGAAAGGCCCACGATTAACGTTTTCAAAGAAACAAATCGAAGTCAACGAAGCGTTTCAAACTTTCCCAACTTCAACAAATTTTATAGGGAGAATCAGAGGAGAAAAATTAGAGATTGTACCACAAATTTGAATAAATCAATAAAAATTCATTTGTGATCATTTCTTGTGTTTAATTATTTAATTATCACGGAAATTGCATTACAATTATAATTCATTTGATGGCTAGATCTTTTCTATAAATAGAAGTTTCATTGTTCAGTTTGAATAGTGTTGTGAGGCTTAGAGCTGAGAACCTAGGGCCTAAAGAAAAGGTCCGGAGAGAAAGAGTCTAGAGAAGAGGCCTAGAGCCTAAAGCTTAGAGAGCGCCTAGAGAGTCAAAACAAAATGCTAAGATTCACGAAAGCTTGTTGTAAAGCTTGTAAATTAAAGAGTTTTTGGGGAACACTTAAGAACTAATTCTTATGATAGAACTGTGATGTTCTGTAGGCGTTGAGTTGATAAGAGAATAGATTTTTTTCTCTAATTGTTGCAAACTCTTTGTTATAGTTGAATCGCTCCCCTTGTTCGTGGACGTAGGCATATTCAGCCAAATCACGTTAATTCCCGAGTCTTATGTTTCCGTTCTTTATTCTGTTTTCATTCTATTGTCGTCTATTGAAAACAATATACCACTTGATCCGGGGTGCTATCCTAACAAATCTCCTTGTCCAATTCAGATGTTTATTTTCTTAATCCAATCCGAATCCAACCCGATGACAATCCTAAAATAACAAAGTAAAAAAAAAAAAATTTAAAATCACAGGTAGAGTGGGAACATTTGAACATTTTGTTAGTTTGGATTTGATTATGTCCTAGTTATACGATTCGAGATGGGTTGATCGTTGGATGAACTACGTTGTGGATATTGGAAAAAAAAAATTTAAAATAAGAAGACAGTAGTAGATACAGCTAGGCCATGAAAAACCATCATATTATAAAAATTGGGCCAAAACCAAACAGATTTTGCTAATTGCTCCTCACCAGAAATATTTACCCAGTATTTCAAAAAACTTTACAAAACGACCATCTAGAATACTTGGCAAATAACAGTCCAGGATTTTCGTAAATTAGAACAGTTAAGTGTAAAACTATTTACACATTCACAAAAGAGCAGAGACGACTAAGCCATCTAATGTTACCAGTCTTCTATTTCGTCATTGTCAATCTCATTATAATTTTCATCCAAACTCGCTGCATGACATTCACCATCAGGGTAGTTCATTTTGTTCAAAACTTTGTGGCTTTCAGTGTCTTCTGCTACCCTACGTCTAAGCCAAGTAAGTGCCGGTTCAAACTCAGTGGCTAGAACTGCAAGATCTTTCGGGCTTGTACTGATCGGAGCATCTCTCGTTTGACTCAGCATTCGACACTGCAAGTGAATTAAACTTAGAGATGAACCA
Organism: Lantana camara; assembly: GCA_037501455.1. Taxonomy (NCBI): domain Eukaryota; kingdom Viridiplantae; phylum Streptophyta; class Magnoliopsida; order Lamiales; family Verbenaceae; genus Lantana; species Lantana camara. Next base: position 109,427,102 of record CM074859.1, on the reverse strand, counting down.
AAACGAAAAATGAGTACTTTTCTTTTCTGCAATTGACATTGCAGATTATCAATATAGAAGTCAACCAATCATTTCAGCACATAACAAAAGGTTGATGAGCAGAAGAGGTAGGTGATGAGGCCCGGCTCTCATGCTGACAGGATCCAAGGTTTTGATGAAGCTAATCCCAGGGTATCATATAAGCAGTTGCAAAGAAACTAAGATGCATGCATCCACATCCATTTAAAAGAATCAATTCCACTTAATTTTCATAGGGAGCCAACTTTAAATTACCTAATGTTTAATTCATCAAGTGGCATTCAACACACTGTCATTTTGTAACCTCAAGGCAATAGGGAGTTGCAAGGAGCCTACGAGAAACATTCATGATGATGGAAAGAAGATAATTCACTAGCGAGTCATTATAGTAAATCTTAAACTAGAAGTGGATTTGATATGCTTTTCAAGTACTCTTTATGTAAGTTAATATGACAAGGATAACAAAGAAACCCAGTTGTAAACTGTGTTATGTGTCTGGAATTTCAATATCCTTTGGGAAATGGGCTGTACGATTTTGGAAGCATAACAGATTCTGCAGAAAGTAAGTGTTGTTATTGAGGACATAAAAGAACGGGGAAATCATCCTTATGTCTGAAATATTAACCTTATTCTGCCAAAGTGACTGCTCAACCTGCCAGAGCCTCGGGCGGCGAATAGCATGCCACCTGTAATGCCAAAATGACACTCATAATCATGGCAGTCATCAAAGGAACAAAATGTTGTCGTTCAATCCGTACCTAGATGACACTGGACAACTGTTTCCAAATAACACTCCACGCATAGCAGTTGAAGCAGCAGTAGATTGTACAACATTTTCAGATTCAACATTTCGAGTTAAAGTTCCACTCAGTGAGGCAAAAAGCAAGTCCGCGTCACTTAAATATGTACCAACAACCCACGCATCCTCAATACCATCGTCACATACAAAATCTAGAACTGTAAAGCAAACATCAATCAAGAAGAAAACTGTGAATTTTCCCAAACTTTAGCAATTAAGCATCATTCTGAGAAAATATTAGTCGGCAAATCCTTTCACAATTGTGCCATATCTCAAGATGTCTTCTGAATATGACTTCTAACATTGCTCACGGAAAATATTACCAGTTTAAAGAACAAGGTAAAGATAGTTGCATAGATTACCATTTTCATGCAGAAAATCGGTAATAAGCCTTGCCTGTCCTTGTGCCTGACAAAGTACCAACTCTGGAGTATCCATTTTGAAGGGACACCTAACAAATTTCTCCTTGAGAAGAATTGATCCTTTATCTACATGATGATACACAAATAGCAGCACAAGAGTCACGATGTTAATTACTTTGAAAAATCGACACACAAATTGGCCAATTTTACTCAACATGCAAGCACAGCGACTCACAACTTAATAACAATATCTGAATGATTATTTGAGCATTGCTTTTTAAGATTCAGCATCACCTACATGGAGAGATGTTAAAGATATCCATAACATCTCAAAGCCCCTTTAGTCGAATAAGCTGATGGATAAGTGCATCTATAACAATAAGGCATCATTTTAGTTTCTCAATCCGTTTTTCTGTTTTATGACAGATGCAGGACATGGTCGATCAAGGTAGCATGGTGTGGTTGTCCAGAAACCTGAACCAACCTTTGCAGAAAATATGTAACCTCCTCGATATTTGAATAAAACAAGAGATGTAAGTCAATTATAGCATAGAATTCATATGGCATGAATAAACAAAGAGGGATTTCCCATTTTTTATGCTCCATTGGTGAATATCCTCATCAACAAGTTTGTCACCAGATCAAGGCTGCAATTTGACAAAGACTCAAACTAATGAATAGAACTACAAATTGATATGATACCGTGAACCCTGGTGAAATTGTTTTACCAATTATAGGCATTCAATTGAATCAGAAAGACACCACACACGAGAAATTCCAATCACTCACAGATTAATTACTGATATGGAAGCTATAAAACTAATAAGTATTTTTAATGCATTAGTTTGGTGCCTATTACTTAAGGGACTACTAATCACAGGGACGTAATTTAATACCTTGCGGTTCAAAATGAGAATTATTTTCCTTTCACGAAAGTCAAATATGTTTCAGCGTGCTTGTCACTGGTAATAGATATTTATTTTCTAATATTATACCTCGCATGCACTCAATTTCAACCATTAAACTTAGGTAGCACCAGTAATTTCAAAGGCAAAGCCACAGAAAAGTACATTCTGTAGAGCCTGAGCAATTTTTCCATTGCTAAAGCACATTATATACAAAACACAATTTCATTGATATACCTTGTGAGATTAAACATCCAGTTTCCCTTTTGTTGTGCAGAAATTTTCCCAATGCATGAAACAATGATAGAGTTGCATCCTTGCCAAATGGCAGAGAAACCCCATAATCCCAATGACCACTTTCATTTCCTCTCTCTTCTGGAGAAGCTGAAACCGTCTTTGGAACAGACAGAAAATGCATCGGATGTGGGCTCAAACAAAAGTACTGTAAAGATATAATTGCATGTCTTATGTCTCCTCCACTGACTTTTGCTATAGAATCGATCTTTTCATCACTCACTTCAAACCTTTCCACTTTGCATATTTTTGAAAGTACTCTCTTGATGGAGTTGACAGTGATTGGATTAAACGTCACCTGAAAAAGTCAACATAGGTTCTTTGCAAGAACATCAGCAAATAAAATTATTAGCTTTCATAAAAGACAATGTAAGAGAAGCAACCTTACGAGCCCCAGCACTTTGTAGAGATAGCTGGAGGTCTTCCCAATATCGATTGTGGTGCTCTGAAGATTCAGATCTGCCATAGTCATTGATTAATATGGCTGTCGGAAAACAAACAGATTGCAGAAGAAGATGCAAGCACGTGCTCAATCTTCCATAAGAGACCTTCCCATTCACCACAGGAAGGTCATCAATCAAGAGTATAATTGGTGATGAAGATACTCTAGTCAAGCATGAGGAAGCTAATCCATATTTCCTTATCCTTTCAATAAAACTTTCAAATTCATCCAACTTCGACGTATACCGTATCCCTAGTCCACAACACAAAGAGTTGCATAAGCAATAACGGAAAAGGTTGGAAAAAACATAATTAATGGAATGGAAATTATCAAAATATCAATAGCGCCCCAAAAAATCCTAATAAACCATAGGTGTGATCATAGAGAAAACTGAAGGTACATAACTTTCAAAATACTGATCACAAAGAATATGAGAAGCGAGGGAAGATCTGGTGGCAGGCAGACTACTGTACACCGTATGATGAACAAAGTGACAGACGAGGAACAAACAAGGAATTAACTAAGAAATATGGCAGCTAAGGTATTTTGAGCGATAAGCTGTTTCTTGTGTTTTGTGCGGAAGGTTGGTGGCATGGCCTGGCAACTAAGAAGAAGATTGTCGAAAGTATGCTGGAGCCAAATTAGCTAGAATACAGCTGGCTAATGATGAACAGGAACATGTGGTAACGGCTTAGAAACAAGTGAAGCTATTCAACTTTTCTTTTTCCTTTCTTTCCTTTTCTTTTTCTCTGTGTGTGTGTGTGTTTGCTGCTTTTTTACTTTTTCTATTTTCTCTCATCTAATCTACTTTATACCATGTGAAGTGGAAAGTAATATTATCATATCTTTTAGTGAGTGACTCGAATATCATTATATAGAGATTAAGGTAAAGTACAAATTATACCATGTGTACACAAAAGATCTGTATGCCTCTTAACTTATACATGATATAAGTAATCATTTCCGTGTCAGAATTATATTTCACACTAAAAGTATGATATGGATATTTAACAGTTAATATATTTCTCTCGTGCATTTATGGGTTGACCGAAAATGTTTAAACATTGGTGACAATTAAGACCACTACAGATATGGCAGACAATTTTCATATTTTGCAGTACCAGTGTGCCATTCTACCCACGCTTAATGGCTACAGGGGACATATGCACATATTCTTGAGAGAGACTCTTTTGCCCATCCCATTCCGTAAGTACCTGAGTTAGAATTATGCAGATGTTCTTGCCATAACGTGGGGGTAGGTGTGTTCCATTCATGCACTTCTGCTCCAAGGCTATTTGCAATAGCATAGATGGTTGCCTACAAGATGATGTCATTCATTAAATAAATTCATGGAAGACTGAATCAGTCAAGAAGCTGACAATAATACATTTATGTAACCATCATATATGTTACCACATTACTTAATGTAGACAAAACCTCCAGAAGGAAAATAGTGCATACCGATTTCCCAATACCAGCTTGCCCAGAGATAAGGATCACATTACCACATGGATTGTCCTACACATTATCCAAGATGATATTCAAGCTACATTAATCATGATGGCAGAAAAGCAGATGTATGTTTTTCATAGTTATCAATCCGAGAAATCCTTATAATGATGTCTTGACCCTTGAGCATAGCTGTCAAACAACCAACTCTAACGCTCTATGCCTGCGTAATTTGAAAGTTTAATACAAATCACAAAAACAAATGCTTTCATGCAAAGAAAAAGGGGGTTTTGCAACGTTTACCCTTTATTAGGGCTAATTAATACGAAAAAACCTGTGATATAAAATATCACATAGAGAACTTTATATTTTCAAAATAGTTGCATGTAAAATCCTAGCGCCATAGATTGTGGTTCATGCTCCAAAGGTGAGACTCAAATAGAAGTTTTATTCATTTTCTTCATGCAAAATAGCTATTTTACTATTATATTACATTTATTAAATTATATATATATATAGTTGTAAAAACTGAACAATAAATACGCTAAACAAGACGAAGTTGTACAGAAAATTCTTATTACTTTATGTAGTAATTGTATTTCTGAATCAATGTACATAGAATGAGCGATGCGTCATATTTATAGAAAAACTTTATAATGTGCATAGTTACTTTATGGTGCCAAACACGGCACATTAAATGTCCTTTGGCAGCGCCTTTAATTCATGGGCATTCCACCAGCCACAATGTTTGAGCTGCAATATTTGACCTTCATAACACCCCCTTGGGATGCAGATGTAATTATTTCTTTCCATCGTTTTTGTTGTCTCATTAAAAAACTCATATCATGAAAAACAAATCTTTTTCGCCCTTGCAAATAAAATGAACAAGTCCTTGGATCTGACACCATAATTCAGTGCAATTGGGACTCTTATGTATCTTGCTAACAATGCTTTTGCAGTTAATTTACTAGTAAGGTTCAGCTCATCCCCAACTAAAAGGCATGTACTCAGAATATAATAAATTAAAGGAAGTTTTAGGATCTGCATTACATAGAAACCATCTCTTATCTATCTCTTCTTGTAGTGATTGGTTAATCTTTACAAATGGCATTTTCTAGACATTTTCGTTACCATCATTTCCAGGGGAGTGAAAACCGAAAACATGTTATGTCCAAGACTTAATTTAATTGATAAGAAAAAAAAAAGTCCATTTCAATGGTGATGAAAATTATTGACATGGGTTTTGAATTCTCCGGAATTCCATTGCTGGACTGCAGCTTTAGGTTGATGCGTGTCTCAAATATACTTCCCTACACATGGCACACTCTATTGGGGTAACAGGTCCACATGTCATATGACCTAAGGGCTACAAGGATTCGCATTTGACCGGATCTATCACAATCAGCGTTACACAACCGGTCAGGGTGTAATCTTGCATGGAAGTGAGAATGTGAACATAAAGCTTTGGCATAAACAACTTTAAGTTTTATACGTTTTATAGTTGAAGCATATGGAAATGATCTTGGAAGTGAATCACATCCCATCGATTTGTTTTGTCAAAATTAACAACACCTTCATATATTATCCTTGTTAGGAAGAAGAATTTTCAGATTAAGAATTGTACTTCATATATGAAAACAGGCTAGCAGTTGGCAGATGAATTGACGAAGAGGTTTTCTAGAGTTGCATAGATGTAGCATGTACTGAATATGCTCCAACTAGAGGGGTGTGTTAGGTTATTTAATAATTAGTTATTGAGAAAACCATATGGAAAAGGATGATCAAGGGCTGCACTACAAAGAGGCCTTTTCCTACCTATCTCTATTTCTCTCTTGAAATCCTACATATCTCGAAAAGTAGGTATCGAAGACGCTTAAACAAGTACTACATCTCGAAATCAAATGCCCCTGCTTACAGTTCTTAGAAAACCCTCATCAACTCCTTTCCAGAATAGGGAATTCTTCTGCATGTCTTACAGCAATATCATTCTTCTGACTGCTCAGTTACCATATACAGAAGATAGGAGAGGAAGAAAGATATTTGTCCTATGCAAATAATAGGGATTTTTGCATCCAAAACCCTTGTGGTTTCCCCAATTGCTACAGAAACTCTATTGTCCTTTAATTGACAACGAAAACCCTGTGTTTCCAAATGACATACAAATGAAACCCAAATAATAATCACTGTTTTTACCCAAAAATAATAATAATAATCACTGTTGCATAAGAAGCATCCCTGGAGTCAATTGACTAGGATTCCCTGTTCGGTGACATATAAATGCTTAATTGAGCAAAACCTTTTGGGGCATATAATTGAGAAAATATTTTTCATACTTATGGTTTTCATATCCATTAGTCTTTGAGTAGTGCCCTTGAATAGCAGCTTCTCCTCTGTCTCGTATTCTTACTCTACTGCTCTCACTGCATAATGATTCCATTTCCATGAAACCCATCCATGCCAACTAAACCAGTTCGCATAACCCACATACCCCCAACGCAACTATTCTAAACCATTGTATAATCAACATCACATCACCCAACAACCATTTTCTTGCTTGTAGAAGTCTGGGTGGCTGGATTTCTCTTCACCAAAAGTCGCATTTGGAAGAGACAATTTTGAAATGTACACCTTCAGAAACTACCATTTAGCAAGAAGAAAGAAAAATACATGGGCAACTTGTCCTCTTTATGAAGTGAGCTTTTCTTTTCTGTAAGATCCTTGCAGGCACAATGTTCATGGAATGGAACACATAGAAAGAGGACTCAATGAGTAGTGATCAACCACACTAGTGTATATTATATTTTTATCCATAATATACCGGATAATATATAGATAACAATCATTTAGGTACTCAAGTTTAGGAACCTGCTAAGTAGAACTATTATTAGACCCTCTCGAAAAAATAAAGGAGCATATTGCCTAAAATTGATAGGAGTAGAGCTCCATCATAGGGTGATGTCAATGTAGCATGTATAATAAAAAAATTGAGGGAAAGGAGAAGTGATACCACAGATTTTGTTAGTCTCTCCTCGAACCACATTTTAACTTCTGCAACCTGCCAACCAAGATGAAAATATACATCAAATAAATTGGATATCTAATACTTAAAGGAAACCATTCATTTAATACTTAGAAGAAGAGCATTGATTTGGTCCAACCTTCTTCTTATGTACGGCTAACTCCTCCAAACAACTTGGCTTAAACTTTTCAACCCAGAGATCTTTGTTGCTTCTCAAACCTATACGTCATTCGTTTCACTCGATTAGATATCCATAATAAATAAAATAAAAATTATGTATCCACAAATTTAGGGGGGATGCAACCTCTTTAGAAGAAAGACTAAAGCAAGTCTTGCAATTGCAAAAGACCAGTTCGTCAAGTTAGTAAAATTTATATTAAAATATTAAAGTGAATGCAGCAATAATGATTCAACAATATCACATAGAAAGCACTCTTTCAATAAAACACACAGCGACAAATCCCTTAAACAACCTCAACAGCTAAACAAATGGAATTTAAAAGGACAATTTTGAAACAGAAAGGTGAGGGAACTGAAATATTTCAGAAAGCATGGAAAAAAATTATAACAAAGAAGAGTCATAAATGATGAAGTCCTCATCCAACATTATAAAAGAGGACAACTAATATCAGTTTACTTATGAAAAAAATTGCAACCTCGAGAGGCGAAGGGGTGAAGTTCATAAATAGCATACCAGATGTTACCTTGAACTGAGTGAAACCTTGATCAAATTCCTCACAGATTCGTTTCACCTGCACCTCATATACCATGAGAACAGAAATCTAGGCTTTCAAAAAGCAATCATGAGAAAGGTAAGTCCGAAACTTATTCCATCCACTAGCCACTAGGTACTTTCATCAACTTGTATTATGTTCTCATGCACACCTTTGCAAGTCCTAAAAATTAAGCCATGAGAGACAGTACTCAGGATATCAAGCCATTATCCAAACACCTTACTTGTTCCCTATTAGATTATTTACTAGTGGGGGTAGCACAGGAACAAATTTTTATACCTGCAGAATTTGGATTCAAATCTTATGTGTTCTCTCATAAGAGAAATCTTACATATTTTTACAGGAAGTATCATATTTTGCATTGTCATCTTTCTAGAAGAATAAATCAAAGAAGAAATGAACTTTTTGAGATTCACAGAATGCATGTCCTAATACGTATGATGGTTTAGTAGACGTTTTAAACTGTACTAATGTCCTTTTCGGAGGTCATGACAACACTATGATAACTAAAGGAGCATCAGATTTTATCTACGTGAATCCATAATACAAAAATGAAACATGCATTTTTCTTCTACAATAAATTCTCTGTAAAATCCAATATTACCATTGACCAACACCTGACTTATTTACATTTAATTAAGGTCACCAAATCCAGTCATCTTCATAAGATCGAATTTCACAAAAAGAACGTACACGACTACGAAGGACATACAGAAGGATATGGAATTTCAACATGAAAAATATAAAAGGAAGTAAAAAAATTAAGATAGTTTTAACACATGCAAACCCAGTTCGACATAATACATGCAAATAACAATGTAGCATGTTGTTGAAATATACCTCATCAAAATCACTGGAACCAGAGAATGGAGACAGCTCTGAGCATGAATTAGAGTTCGTAACCCTCTTAGCCCTTTTAGTATGGCTCCTGGTGGAAGCTGATTTTGAAAGTCTGGAACCACTCTTCCATGGAAAGTTGTCATCCTCATCTGATGACGAAATGACAATGCAGGAATTCCTTTTGCCCTTCACCATCGAAGGGCAATGGCAATGCTTTTCTGGTGGAAGACGATTTTATGATAAATGTCCTTTTGGCCTAAAATTATAGAAATTAAGGGGATTTTAGAAACCCTATTTGCACAATTGATACGTGAGGGAAATGGTGGGAGCTAATACCCTACTTCCATTACTGAAACAATGATTTAGTATAAGTAAAATTGAGAATAATCATTTCCAAGTCACATATATGGAATTAGTTTGTTTTTTTAACAAAAATAAAAGCAGACCACCTCTGCAGAAAAATAAACAAAATACAATAAATAATTTCAAACCTAAAAACCAGAAAATAATCTCTTACAAAATAAGCACCTACACCCCGAAACCCTCATCCCCAACATTATGATCTAAATCATCAAAATCTCTATGTCTATACATTATAGGAAAATTATAGAACCAATGTTTAGCAATTCCCACCTATTCTAGAAATATTTTTGGGCACTCTCAACTGCTCCAAACAATGATCTTTTGAACACCCTAAGCCCATCTTCATTAATATTTTTAACCAAAAATCTTTTTTATGTTCCTCTGGACTTACTGCACCTCTCTAGTAAAGGCAACATATGAGGCTTTTAGAAAGAACAACAAGTAAGCCAACTCAGCCCAATATTGATCCATCTCTTTAGAAACATGATTAGTAATACAAGTTCACATATACTCTGGTCGTTGCAAATCCCCAAAAACATCACCAATTACAGATTATAGTTGTTTGTGCAAAAATTCGCTTCGAATGCACAAGTGATATCTTGGCCCGGAGTTTGTGCTTGACGGGCGTGCCAGCACTATTATGATCAACTCTTAATTGTTTTCATAGCTTTCCACATATCACACGAACACCCCTTATCAAGTTCTTTTAATTTCTAGGTTATTATGCATACACCCCATCTTCAAATTAATAAACCGAAATCTATATTTTACACATACACCCCTTTATTAAGATTCTCGGCAGAAAAGTTCAACACAAACAACACCACTCCTATTCTAACATGCTTTCCTCTACTCCTAGACATAAGTCTCCCGAATGAGCCTATTCTCTAGCAACAACTCATGCATAAATAAACATGTAGTTCCATTTTTGCATTTAAACCATTCATCGAAGCAATATTCACAGGAGCTCTAACATCTTCTAGTATGCTCAAATCCTTCCTAAACATAGCCGAGCACCAATTTTCATCACATAGCATCAAGTTCAACCACTAAATTCCAACAAGCATCAAACTCGAACTCTCTAGCATGATTCATTGCAACATTTAGCATGAAATTCCTATTTACATCCATTATAATTTAATTTAATATATCATTTTAATATATCAATTTAATAGTAACATAAAGAACCTTCAAATATTCACCTAATTCGAACAATGCTCAACTATACACACAATAAAGCAACAAATTTCAGCTTCACAGAGCAAATTTCAGATGTAAAAGAAAAACGGGAAAAGAAATCGAGGGTCATTACCAATTGTCCGAAGAAGAGTAAAAAGGCGAGGCGAGGGTGGACTATGGCCTGCGGCAGCAGTAGAGGCGCAGCTGATGGTGGCACACGAGACGGGGGGCTGAGTTTCCGGCGATGGCGGAGCGAGAAAGGAAGGCGTGCGGTGGTCTATGGTGCGACGGCTGAAGTCAGAGAAGGAAGGCGAGGGCGAAGGCGGCGTCCGCCGGTGGCGACGCGGTGAAGATGACGGACGGCGGCCGCGAGGTGTGGCGAGCGTCGACGTGAATGGCTGGAACAGTTTGGTGGCTGGAAGGAGGAGAGGTACCGGCGACGGTCGCTGTCGGGGTGGTCTGGGGAAAGAAGAGCGGGGAGCTAGGTTTCGTCTCTCCATCGGGGTAGATAAATCCAATTTTCATTTATTACAATTAAGTCTCCAAAGAAATTAAGTTAATCAATTTAGCCCCTAATTTCTAAATAGAGTCCAATTATGCCCAATTGAAGATTTTATAATTGAAAGAAAACCCCCAAAATTTATAAATAAAGTACAATCAAGTTCAATTAACTAACACATAATTATATAAATGCCCCAAAATTCACATATGTACACATGATTCACTCAATTCCAAGTATTTAACAAATAAAGTAAGTCACGAAAACACAAAATTGATTAAGTAAACGGTTTAACTCATGCGAGGACGGCACCGTATCTTGACTCAGAAATGCGGGGCGTTACAACCCCCTCCCCCTCCCCCTCTCCAAGAGAACCTGATCCTTAGGTTCTGCCGTCAAGACAAAAGGGTCATCTCTCGACTTCTCGCCCTTGTTTCCTAAACTACCAAAAGGTGTTCTTTCTCAGTAGTTTGTCATGGTTCGATGTTCGTAGAATTTATGTACCAATCCATCTCATAAGGTCCCTTGAGCAATCCGACCAAGTACACCGGGTGATTATATCTTCGATCCTTCCCGAAAAATCTACACACCTAATTGGTCCCCAAACTAGCTCTTCAAAGGGAGCTTGTAAAAAACAAATTAAAACCATGCGTAGCAAGCAAATTTATGAAAGCATCTAAATCGGATACAAGTTATGGAATGCATATTGGATATATGTCATGCATGCAAAGCGTACCTTCACATGCGTGGGCACACGTATGAACGGCAGGCCTGGCACCTCAAGTTGGCAGTGCATCAACTCCATAATATAGGCACTTCTTCAACTTGTGTCGACCATGTAGCACCCCGCACGGTGGGTCACCACATCCCCCGTACCAAAGCCCAATCCACATACGAAATAAAAAGTCCGTACATGAACTAAGCAGTGGCGAACGGGAGACTGACGAACTCATACCTAAGCTAGGCTGAACGTAGACCCCGAACAAATAAAATCCAAGCAGCAAGAAAGCGGAAGCGAAAAATAAGCCACACAAAATTAAGATTCACGTTGACACGTATGTATGCAAGTCATATAATTCACAAATATACAAAAAAAAACTCTCTCGTGACGTCGTACCTGGATTGCTGAAGAGACGAGACATCACAGACCACTCCCATATATGTAGCAAAGACCCCGTTTCTTCCAACACTCCTCCTCTGTATGGTTAGTGCCCCCACAATATCCACAAAAAGAGGCTTCTTTGGGTAGGGGAATAGGTGGCCTGGCCTTGTCAGGTTTGGGCCTCTTTTCTCGAGTTCCGTTAGTTCCTCTTTGTTGTCCATGGGGTTTAGTCTCTAACTTGGATCCCAATGCATCTGTTTTGGCCTTGTGCCTCTGAAGCCAGTGCTCTGCCTGTAGGGCCTTCTGTTAACCTTATTCCAAGTATTTGTATAGCCTGGTGCTAGGGCATCCTTCATGGCATCTCTGAGCCCCTCAACAAAGTTTTTGACTTCATTCGCTCATCGTCTGTAATATGTGAGGGCATAGGGAGCCAATCGATCAAATTTTGCTAAGTATTCCATGATTGTGGAGTTGCCCTATTTCAAATTAATGAAGTATTGCATACGGAATTCTCGGGTGACCATCTGTGTGTAGCAGTATTGAACTCTCTCACAAATACATCCCCAGTGACCTTTTTGCCCATGGACGCCATTCTCTTTCGTACTCTCTTCCACCAATTGAAGGTTGATCCTCATAGCTAAAATATGGCGAGTCGAGCCATCTCTTGCCCTTACATTATAGCATTGATTATGTCCATGGCGGTTGGTTGTGCTGACCGGTTGCGTGGTCATCTGTTAGGAGCCATCCTGAAACACAGTCTAAGGTATAAGGGTAGTAGGTCACTTAACTAAAAAGAAAAGAAATGTAAACCTCACCTTGAGAAAAAAGGATCAAAATGTGCGTGCAAACAACCAAAACACCACTAGGTCTCGTGCTCTCCGTCTCCAGGAACGGCCTCTGTGACAAACAAACACAAAACCCAAGACTTAGGGTCAATATAAACCAATTAAGATGCACGGCGCTGCATTACATTTATGAAGGGTGATATGAGATGTTATGGAAGTCATAAGCCACATAAGCATGCATAAAACATTCATTCATTAACATTTAATTACATTTCATGCACATAACATAACATATAACGTGAATTCATATCAAAACATGCAATTAGAACAAGATGTAAGCCATTAAAATATATTAGAACCAATTAGGGATCAAATAGAAGTCATACAAACACAAACATGCCAGCAGGGACTGGGAACGACCATGCCCCAAACGGGAATGGCGAACCAGAGTTTTTGGACTACCAGAATGGCCGTTCGGACCCATGAACAAAATGGGAAAGGTCGTTCCCAAGTCTCTGGATAAAAACACCACTATTCACGATTTTGAACGATCATTCAAACCACAGTACAAATCCAGAACGGCCCTTCTCAACCCACTGGACAAAAATCCAATTTCCGCCCATACGAACGGTCGTTCGCGCTTGTAAAAACTCAAAACCTGGGTAATCATACATGAAACAAGGGAAGCAAACACCAAAAGCCAAAAATGGCCAAAACCTTAAACTTACACCAAATTCGATCAAAACATGCCATAACAATATATAAATCATGATGAATTCATATATACATATTTAGCTCCCAAAACTCGAGTGTACAAGGCATAATATACAAGAGTTCATTTTCCCTCATTCAACCTCATTAATGGTATAATCAATATCAATCAACAACCAACCAAGCTCAAGTATTTAATTCACCATTTAGGACATTTATACTACATATATCTGTTAGGAATAGTGCCCTAAAAACCGATTGTATATCCGCTTTGTGCTTTTCCTTATTGTAATCACAGACAATCTTTGAATGAAATAACGAATTGAGGCAACACTTCTTTATATGCTCTTGTTTGGTATGCGTTTACTTTAGTTGTGCATGTATGAGAACTCCCCTAATCCTGATGACTTTAGGACTCTACCATTTAGGTGAAATGGTTCATGAAACGAGCCCTATATCACATAAGTCATGATTAGTAAAATACTCCAAGCCGATGAGTCCTACAGACAGTGGGAGTGTCAACCTGACTCCTCTAAGGCTTGGTTATGGGATCACGCCCTTAAGAAGGACCACCTTGTTTCATGAAGGTGCAAAGTGTATAGTTGATATGTGGGTGATACATGAGGGTGCTTACTTTAATAAGTAAGTTCAGTGAGGTGCCCCGTGTAAGAACATTCCTAAATGGGAAAGGAAGTTTCTATTTCAGGAAATGGGAACTTCCAGATTAGGAAATATCTCACGAGTCATTGATGTGATTAATTGATCCTTAGACTTGAGGTTCCTTGTCACTTTATGAGTTAACTCTGTAGTCTTAGGTATAAGCTTTAAAGGGTGTCGCCTTAGACAACTGATTCAAGGCTTATGCTCGGGCTGCACAAGTGATTCATGAAAGTGAATGAGAATCAAGAAAGGACCTACACTTGCATTTGCAAGGTGATCTCTTATTGTGTAAGTCATTCATATGCCATATGGAGTCCTTGGCCAAGGCAGTAGATCAAGACATCAAGAAAAGGGTTTCTTGGATTGAGATCAAATGGATATGAAATGCACTTAGCTTTAAGACCGGATTATTAGGGTTCTGATTATTCCCTTGCCCTAGATCTTGGTTGAGAGATAGTAAGTAGGAGGATTGTATCTCACATGAATCAATGACTTAAAGGTTCTGTCGAATCCGAACATTCCAATTCAGCTAGGGGTTAAACACCTGTTGCTAGACTATGGTAGTTTAATCTGTGGACTGATTAATTAATTAGTGAATTAATTAATTAGGGTCACTGCTAATTGAATTGAGAACCTAGAGGGTCACACACAAGAACTTGGTTACATGAGTTGAGGCTTAAAAATGATTAAACGAGTTAATCGGGCCAAGAGGGTTCCACACGTGTGAAATCACACGTGTGGCTCACATGAGTGACACGTGTCACACACGTGTGAATATATATATATTGTATATATATGTATTAAATAATTAAATGTGTTAATTATTTAATAGACTTTGGTTTAATTTTGAATTAAAAAGAAAGTCTTATTTTGGAGAAAATAATCTAGTTAATTAATTATGAATTAATTAATTAGATAAAATAAGTTATTTATTTTAAATAAATAAAGTATAAAATAATCCAAAAATAGTTTGGATAATTTTAGCTCTCCTAAAGTTGATTTGAATTTGAATTCAAAGTCAAAGTTGGAAATTACTTGAAGATCAAGTAATAGGAGAGAGGAACCAAAACCCTTGCCTATGAGGACAAGGATTTCGGCCGGCCCTCCCCTTTCCTATATATAGGGGAGCTCATGTTCCCCTTTAGAGCTAATTGACAATTCTTTTGGTTCATGTGTTGAACACCTTCCTTTCTCCAAGATCAAATAAACCCTAGGTTAAGCCTAAACACTAACTAGAGAACTAGCATCCTTACTAGTTAGATTGTGATCAAGTTGGTGGACTTTCTCTAGAGACTTCAAGTTAGAAGTTTGAAGATTCGAGCTTTGCCAAGGAGAGGGGATCAAGCCGCGAGAAGAGCGTTCTTGGGTGGCTTGAAACGCTTCAAGAAAGAATAAAAGAAAAGTAAGTTTTCTATCTTTACGAATTTGGATACATGATTGCGAGTTTAAGATCCTTTTGTTGGGAAAATTTTTAAATTCCGCTGCTTTCTGATTCGTGTTTTCCAACAATATCATCATAAGATTCACATAAATTCAACCTACAACACAAAATCTCCATTTTAACAAAAACCCTTACTATTCATCATATTATTCAAACTCATACAAAAGCATGCTTAGAATAAGCATTTCATGGATGAAAACAAAGCTCATAATGTGGGGAACCCGAAGCTTACGTTGGATCGTAAAATGATAGGGGGAAGAAGTTACACTTGAGCTTTAAAGGTATAATGGCTTGAAGGGGGTTTCTTGCTCCTTTCTTTTCTTCCTTGGTGTTGAACGTTCAAATGTGGAAATGGGATGAAATCTTAGCACTTTTGTGGGCTGACCGGGACGGTTCAAGAAACAGTTGGCTAAAAATATTTTGGTCAAGAAACAATTGGGTTGGTAAAAATAATCTGGTCCGTCTGGATCAGATTTTAAAACGTAGGGTGTTCAAACAACTTCAAAAAATACAAGGTTAATTCCATCGGATCCGAATCGTCGAAACGAATTCAATTGCAAATTCGAATTCTGTAACTCAAGTTAGCCGAAAATAGCTTAAAACACCCTATTTACAAATAGATCCTCAAAATTACAAAATAAATCAAATAGGCCCAAAACCTATTTTCAATTAATTTCCAATGATTCATAAAACAAATCATATCATAAAATATCATGAAATTCATAATTCAACAATTAAAGTCATATATTCAATTATTCGAAATTAAACGCTTAGACAATTAATTCAAATAAATCAAGTATTAGTGCATTTAATTCACATAATTAGAAAATAAATAACAAAAATACATAATGAAACTCACACATGGTATGAACCTGCACGTACGAACGAACGGGGTGTCATATCCTTAGTTATAGTCCTTCATGAGGGAACTATAAACATCAGACATGTCACCGACATAAAATGCTTGAAATCAGGGTTCTCGATCGTTTTGAAAGGAAGTTAATCAAGTATCAACCAACATATAGCTTCTCTAGTTTTTTCTTGATCAAGACTCCAACAAGACATAGTATTTCCCTCCTTCTCACCTGCTCGATTTGGTTATAAAATCATTCAGGCTTGATTGGTCTCGACTTCATGAGGTTTCTTTTTGCATGCCTCCCAATGATTTTTTTATGCCCTTCATCCCATGAAGTTTTAGATTTGTTTGATCTCTCTCTTGTAATATTTGCATCTAGCCTTTTGAGTTTATATCAATGGGGCAAAAGAATTTATCAAGATGGTCCCAATAAATCGACCTTAGTGCAATTGTCCTCTTAATTTTTTTTTTTAATTTCCCCCCATCATTATCAATATCATCCACATCAATATCTTTAGAACCCAAATCAGAAATATGATCCCTCATATCTTCGTCTTTACCACTGGGTAGATTTGACATCTATAAATTATTAATATAACAATTATCTCAAATAACAAAAATAAGCCAAGCCAGCAACTATTCAACATAACAGTAACAAACCAACACTAACAAGAAATTAAAATTAACATTTGCAAACAAACTAAGAGTAACAAAAATTTAGAGCAAGTCAGCAATAAACAAACATCGAAATTATTCTCAATAATTCTCATAAGGCACAATAACAAGTGATTGTGTCTAAATCCAGTTATGTACAAAACAACAAATGTGGACTCCCAAATCACTTAAAAAAATTTATATTAGAGAAAGCTTTGGACCTCCTGGAAGCTACATGGATGAGTAAACGTGAGCTAAGGCCAAAACGGGGGAATATGGGGATTGAACCCATTTTGGCACTCCGACGCTCAAGTTAGTCACTTTGGTCGATGTGGGTCGATGTAAGTGAGCAAGTAGGAGTGTATTAATTGCAGGAATAGTTTCTGATGGGAGGCAGGCCCAGAACAGTAGCAGTCCGGGACCACATTTTAAAATTTTTATTATAATACAAGTATTAAAATATTTCTAAAATATTTTAATACAAAGCGGAAGACTTAGCCGGATCTACTCAAGTATATACATGCAATTGATAATAAATTTTAAATCACTCAAGCAGATAAATATCTAACATGCAATTAACACTTAAGAGCACATAATTTATCATGTTTAAAATAAAACAACTGTAAAATATTACCGTACTGCAAACATGGCAATCTAACGGCATTTTTCCAGCTCCTTGCCTTTTCGTGAGACCGGCAGAGCTTCCCCGCAATATCCCCGACTCGACCCTCGGAGTGTGGGCTCCGCGAGTATTTCCCTAAATACTCGAGAACAATTTTTTCTAGAAAAATCATTTTTCTAGAACTAGAAAATCCATATTTTCTAATAATTAATTGGATTATATATTAATTATATAACCACCTAATTATCTATTAATTAATCCTTTAATTAAGGATTAATTAAACTAAAAAGGAAGGGAGCAATTCTTCAACCATGCAAGGCCGAAAATTTGCTGCCAATTCTGAATGAGAAATGAGGGAATGCATGGCCCTATATATAGGCAAAAACTTAGGGGCAAAATGGTCATTTTAGGCATAAAATTGAGGGGCATTTTCGTCATTTGTACAACCGCGTACCGGCCGGCCAATCAGATCACGCCACGTGGTAGATCTCTCCGCCGCGGACACAACGCCGCCAACCACGCGCCGACACGTGTCCACACGCGCCCCCACGCGCCGCCACAAGTCGGCCAAGTGGTTGGCGCGTGTGAAAACGCGTAGCTTCCACCAGATGTTGACACGTGTCCGGGTCTGGTCCTACCCGGACCGGACCCGGTTTGACCCTATCCGAATAGGGTCTGACCCTATCCGTTTGACCTGCTTTGACCGACCCGTTTCCAGACCAAATCTGGACCGTTACATCATGTCTACGTGGCGCAATCCCGACCGTCCACTTGGCGTGCCACGCGGCGCCTAGTCAGTGCCACCTGGGACCCGCCTACTGACGTGGCATGCCACGTGGCATGCCACGTCAGCTGCCACGTCATCACCGAAATTTTTTTTTTTTTCGATGAAAATTTTATTTTCTCCAAAATAAAATTCCGGGCATTTCCAACTCTTTGGAACTTTAATTTATTTTCTTAAAATAAATTCCTTGGCTATTTTCAAACACTTTGAAAATTCATTTCTCTTTCTCCTTTTAATATTTTCTCTTTGGGTTTTCAATTGGGGCTTGCAGGGGGACCTGCAGGATTAATTAATTTTAGCTCCAAACGGATTAATATATTATCATCTCATGATAATAATTAATTACCGTTTAACAATATTTAATTTCACTAAATAAATATTGTTGTACTCTAAAATTAATTAAATTATTCACGAATTTCTCGATCTAGAATAATTTCGCATTTTACTCCTCCGTGTAAATATCCATGAAAAATAAATTGCAACTACTATCATTTATTTTTCATCTCTAATTTGAAATTTATTGATTCGCCTTAAGTTCAAATTCTCTGTATGTGAAACACATTCAACATACAACTTCGGTGACGTTATCACGCGAAGTGCTTTGGCCAAAGTCTTAATTCGAACTTTTGCAAATCTATTTCAAGGATATCTCTTACCTTCCAGCAAGGCCACAGATTCCTCGATCAATATAACTCTTTAGCGCATTTCATATAATCGCTGAACATACAAAGTATTTTGGCCACCCGTTATCGAGACCTCACTTCGAGTATGTTACAGTGACTAACACTACATGCCTAAAGCCGAAATATTATCAGGATTAAGAGTACAATGCTTCCTGAGATTTTATTCATTTTAGATAGCAGTATAAAATGAATAATCTCAGTGGTCCAGTTCGATGTTTCCAATCCTATTGAAAATCATCAACGTGTTATAATTGGAATCACCATTCCCTATGACGAAAGACTAATCATCTTATATAACCACGTTATAGTCTTGATAAGAACATATTCTTATCTTGCCGACTAGAACTTTAATGACACGTGATTTCGGTATTCAAAGTCTTTTCCTATGACACACATTTCATATGAGAATACCACCACACGTCATTAATTATTAATATGTGAAATACTCACAACTCGCTGTAAATTCAGTTTTATTAATTCAACAAATTGAATTTTCAGGGCACTATTCCCAACAATCTCCCACTTGCCCTAAATTCAATTTGGCCATACATCTAAGTCTTACTCCTTTCACACGAGTGTCAAAACTCGTTTTGCACTCTTTTACGCCAATACTTTTAGTGAGGGAATCTATTAGACGTTTCTCTGAGTCAACAATTAGGAAATCATGAATCCAATACATCTAAATGGCTGCTTCTCAAGCTACTATGTATTTGACTTCCATGGCGGTGTAAGCAATCCAAGTCTGCTTAATATTCTCCAATCAACGGTTGCTCTTTCTAGAGTAAGCAGGTATTCTGATGTCAAACATCTAGAATACAAATCAGATTGTAAATCCAAATCTCTATACTCTATTGAAATGAGCTCACCACTGTGGTAGACAAGCATATAATCTCAAGTCCTTCTCAAGTACTCCAATATATGCTTTCACTACTATCCAGTGTTAGATTCTAGGGTTTGACTAATATCTGCTGACTTAGACCTATATATAATAGACAGCTGGCCTTGTACATAATATGACATACATAAAGCTTCCGCTGCGGAACTCTAATAATGTCTTCTATCCCTTCAGTTGTCTTAGGACACTGATCCTGAGATAGATAAATTCCATATCTAAAAGGTAATGAACCTTTCTTGGAATTTGTCATATTATACCTTGCCAGCATCTTATCTATATATGCTTCTTGTGATAAACCAATCTCCTTATTCCTATGATCACGACAAAAGTCTGATCCTTGGAATAACATCGGTCTCACATAGGTCTTTTCTTGTCAAAATGATTTGATAATTGAATCTTGACTACTAACAAAATTCTTGCATCATTCCCAATGAGCAGAATATTAATTACGTATAAAGTGAAAATGTTACAACTCTATCATGATGTCATTTTGTACACCATGGTTCATCAGGCAATTATACAAATCCAAAAAATCTAAATTGCCTTATAATTCTGATGCTCCATGTTTAAGACGCTTGCTTAAGATCATAAATCGATCTATTAAGCTTGCATTATATGCACTTGATTTCTGGCTGTGAAGCCTTCAGGTTGTACCATGTATCTATCTTTCTTTAAGTTGTCCGTTCAAGAACATAGTTTTTACATCCATTTATCTAATCTCATAATCGATAATGAGATAAAATGGAGAGCATAACGGACTTAGGCGTTGCTACAGGCGAGAAGACCTCATAACTGATTTCTTCTTTCTGGGTAAAATCCCTTGCCATAAGCTTTGCTTTAAAGTCTCTACTTTTGTCCATTTCTCCTTTTATCATCTTGTAGAACCCAATTTTATCTAATAGGGTTTAATGCCTTTAGGCGCCTCTACAAGTTCAAGACTTTGTTAGAATACAGAGATTCTAACTTAGATTCCATGGCTTTTGACCAAACGGTCAGCGTCTATATCTTCCATAGCTTCATTATATGTGACAGGATCAGATACGTTAGATTCAACCTCTTGGGTTAATCTTAGGTACCTTGTCAGGCATCCTGACAATCCTCCCACTACAATGATGCTCTTGTGTACACGTCTCTACATCACATGTTGTATTTGGTACATCACATGTATCCATTATATTTTCAGTCATCACGGGTTTATGGAAATCAGTATCTAATACTGTTATTTCTTTTAACACTACTTTGCTTCTACCCTTTGCGGTTATCTATGTAATTATCTTTGAAATATTCACAAACATCTTTTGTGATTTCTCAAATTACAAAATATACCACCTCTTATTTTTCTTAGGATAACCTTAGAACAAGTAAACCTTTGTTCTTTATTCTAACTTGTCAGGATCCATCCTTAACTCGTGGACCAGGCTACCTTAAATCCGAAGATAAAAGATACAGGGTTTTCACCCTAGCTACAGATCCATCAGTGTTTTAGGAACTGACTTAGATAGAACTAGGTTTGTTGTTTTGTGTGTAAGACCCCAAAACGAAATTCATAGGGTAGCATGACTCTTCATGAATCTTACCATCATTATCAGAGTTCTATTTCTCCTTTCTGCAATACATCTTTGCTAAGACGTATCTCATATATATAGTTGAGATCCAATCTCATTTGAGAAATTCTGTTTAACTCTGAACTTAGATACTTATCACTACTTCGACCTAATCGAAGTGCCTTGATATGTTTTCTAATTTGATTCTTTGACTTCAGTCTTATATTCTTTGAACTCTTCAACAATTACAGACTTAAGTCTCATCAAATAAAAATATATGTATCTAGAGTAATCATTCAAACGAATGATGAAATATCCAAAACTTCCTCTTGCTTGAATAATCATAGGATCACATATCCGTATGAACTGACACAAGCAACTTCATGGCTTAAATACCTTTTGTCTCAAAAAGGTTTCTTGGTCATTTTAACCTTCTAAATAGGATTCGCAGATTGATACTATTTTCAAGTCAATAGGACTCAACAATCAGTCTTTGGATCCTATTCAGATTCAATTGACCAATAGATAGGTGCCACGAAGAAGTTTTTCTTCTTAGATGGTAGGTCAAGCTTCTTAATGTTAAACTTGAATTAGGGTTTTCATTGATGTATAAAAGACCATCTTTTATTGTGCCAGAGCAAATAAACCTTTTATTTTGCTTAGTGGTAAACTTTTGTTCAAAACAAACAATTAAACTATTAGTTATCAAATAACTTACAGAAATTAAATTTCTGTATATATGGCACGTATAATATTAAAACCCTTTTGCCAAAATACGACTTTATAGTCTTTACTGCTAATACAATTACACTTGTATTATCCCCGAGCAGTAGTTATGTGTTAGCCGTTTTTCAACCTTTCTGGTTGGTTTGAATCTTCGCAACAACTTGCAAATATGATTAGTTGATCTCAAATTCACATACCAGGAGTCAGGTGAATTTCCAACTAAACATATTTTTAACGAGTAAGATATCTTCATATCTTATCTAAACGGCGTAACAAACAGACAGACTAAGTATTTTGGATAATTTCCTTTTCCAATACCCATTACCACCAAAATAGAAACACTTTTCCATTGTCGGATTTGACTTTCTATTTCTGAACCTTCGATTGGGAACTTTTCCTTTTCTTTCTTCCACTTACTGGCTTTCTAGCCCGTTGATATTGATGTCTGATTAAAGAGAACTTTTCCCTTAGTCTATATCACCCTTTCTGCCACATTGAGGTCGTTCATTGGTTTTAAAAAATTATTTAAAATAATCTTGAACGTTCAAATGACTTAGGCAGAGAGTATAGGATCGTATCCTATCTGTTAAGATTGTTTCTTTAAGCACAGAGGCTTTCAATCTCATTCAGATTAGCTATCATATTCATAATATGATTATGAAACAGTGATCCTTCAAACATCTTTAACTGACAACCGTTTTCATGGCTCGTACCTACGTACGACTCTGTCTTCAACACATGTTCTTATCAGTAGACATCTCATGTGTTTGATGCTGAAGAACATTTAAAACAGATGTCAGGATATAAGACTAGCCAGATCATCACACTTGATCTATTTAGAATAAACGTCTTTCTAATCCTGACTGGTTGTAGTTTCCAAAATTTTCGGATAAGGTTCAGTGAGTACGTAAACTTTCGTGTCTCAATACGATGTCAAGGTTCATTACTTAGTCAGCGTAGTTGAACCCTTACTAGCCTATTTCCTTATAGACATACAGTTTGGAGTGGGCTAAGAGAGATCGTAATTATAAAACTGAAATAAATAAATAAATGCAAGTTATGATTATGTATTTCACTTTCTTCTGCGTCCAACCAATAAATGAAATCCACGTAAGCATTTTGGTTTACGCAATGGTGACTTAACTAACTGCAGTTGACTCCCCGGAGGCGAGGTCGAAAACCGCTTAGAAAAGCAAGAACTATTCTTAATTAACATGTCATCTAGGTAACTCTTACCAAACAATGTCAATCCACCACGTCAACCCTTGGCCTCTAAGTAAATGTAACATAGCTCCGAAGGGAGGTTAATACATTACTTAGTCAAGTGTGTACCATTACCTAGAAGTCCGTACGAATAGGTCAAGACACTCCACGGAGGCGTGGTCGAGCTGACTTCCCCGTATTTCATTCTATCCGTAGAAGTCTAATCTTGTATACCGCGAATATATACCCGCCGAAGGAAGTAGTATACATCCACTATACTATAGACGGGTAATGGAGGCCGTGAGAATCCAACTCTTTTCATCTCGCTCCCACTTGAATTTTTAAAAGGTGTGGATTATCTGTTGATTATTTAATAATCACTTTTGGCATCTTATTGTTGGAAGTAATTAATCTAATTAATACCCTCCCACTAGGATTACTAAATCATATTTAAAATCCTAATAATAATATTTTAAGGCAATTTAATAACTATTTATTAATTAGGCCGAAAAATATTAGTTCAATTATGCATCGCGTCTAATTTCTATTAAACATGACTATTTAATCACATTAAATAAAATATGTATAATTGTAAATATCATAATATCTCATATTATCATGATCATGCCATAAAATAAAATAATTAAGCATGCTTTCATATAATTATCATATAATTATCATGCTTAAAATAAATGGCATAAAGTAAACATGTTATAAATAAATTATCTCATAATTTAAATCATGTTTACTGATTCGGTAATTAACCAGGAAGATTATTGAAATCGATTCCCAGAAAATTACCATTCCACGTAAATTCCCAGGAAACACTGGAGGGGTCACAACGGTCCCACTTAAAAACCAGCCTCCTTTGACAGAATTTACGTGCACAGTATCAGATTTAAAATTATGCATCACATGCATCATATCAATGCATGTATATATCTAGAGCACGGCTCTGATACCACTTGATGGGAGGCAGGCCCAGAACAGTAGCAGTCCGGGACCACATTTTAAAATTTTTATTATAATACAAGTATTAAAATATTTCTAAAATATTTTAATACAAAGCGGAAGACTTAGCCGGATCTACTCAAGTATATACATGCAATTGATAATAAATTTTAAATCACTTAAGCAGATAAATATCTAACATGCAATTAACACTTAAGAGCACATAATTTATCATGCTTAAAATAAAACAACTGTAAAATATTACCGTACTGCAAACATGGCTATCTAAAGGCATTTTTCCAGCTCCTTGCCTTTTCGTGAGACCGGCAGAGCTTCCCCGCAATATCCCCGACTCGACCCTCGGAGTGTGGGCTCCGCGAGTATTTCCCTAAATACTCGAGAAAAATTTTTCCTAGAAAAATCATTTTTCCTAGAAAAATCATTTTTCTAGAACTAGAAAATCCCTATTTTCTAATAATTAAGTGGATTATATATTAATTATATAACCACCTAATTATCTATTAATTAATCCTTTAATTAAGGATTAATTAGACTAAAAAGGAAGGGAGCAATTCTTCAACCATGCAAGGCCGAAAATTTGCTGCCAATTCTGAATGAGAAATGAGGGAATGCATGGCCCTAAATATAGGCAAAAACTCAGGGGCAAAATGGTCATTTTAGGCATAAAATTGAGGGGCATTTTCGTCATTTGTACAACCGCGTACAAACCGCGTACCGGCCGGCCAATCAGATCACGCCACGTGGTAGATCTCTCCGCCGCGGACACAACGCCGCCAACCACGCGCCGACACGTGTCCGCACGCGCCCCCACGTGCCGCCACAAGTCGGCCGAGTGGTTGGCGCGTGTGAAAACGCGTAGCTTCCACCAGATGTTGACACGTGTCCGGGTCTGGTCCTACCCGGACCGGACCCGGTTTGACCCTATCCGAATAGGGTCTGACCCTATCCGTTTGACCTGCTTTGACCGACCCGTTTCCAGACCAAATCTGGACCGTTACATCATGTCTACGTGGCGCAATCCCGACCGTCCACTTGGCGCGCCACGCGGCACCTAGTCAGTGCCACCTGGGACCCGCCTACTGACGTGGCATGCCACGTCAGCTGCCACGTCATCACCGAAATTTTTTTTTTTTTCGATGAAAATTTTATTTTCTCCAAAATAAAATTCCGGGCATTTCCAACTCTTTGGAACTTTAATTTATTTTCTTAAAATAAATTCCTTGGCTATTTTCAAACACTTTGAAAATTCATTTCTCTTTCTCCTTTTAATATTTTCTCTTTGGGTTTTCAATTGGGGCTTGCAGGGGGACCTGCAGGATTAATTAATTTTAGCTCCAAACGGATTAATATATTATCATCTCATGATAATAATTAATTACCGTTTAACAATATTTAATTTCACTAAATAAATATTGTTGTACTCTAAAATTAATTAAATTATTCACGAATTTCTCGATCTAGAATAATTTCGCATTTTACTCCTCCGTGTAAATATCCATGAAAAATAAATTGCAACTACTATCATTTATTTTTCATCTCTAATTTGAAATTTATTGATTCGCCTTAAGTTCAAATTCTCTGTATGTGAAACACATTCAACATACAACTTCGGTGACGTTATCACGCGAAGTGCTTTGGCCAAAGTCTTAATTCGAACTTTTGCAAATCTATTTCAAGGATATCTCTTACCTTCCAGCAAGGCCACAGATTCCTCGATCAATATAACTCTTTAGCGCATTTCATATAATCGCTGAACATACAAAGTATTTTGGCCACCCGTTATCGAGACCTCACTTCGAGTATGTTACAGTGACTAACACTACATGCCTAAAGCCGAAATATTATCAGGATTAAGAGTACAATGCTTCCTGAGATTTTATTCATTTTAGATAGCAGTATAAAATGAATAATCTCAGTGGTCCAGTTCGATGTTTCCAATCCTATTGAAAATCATCAACGTGTTATAATTGGAATCACCATTCCCTATGACGAAAGACTAATCATCTTATATAACCACGTTATAGTCTTGATAAGAACATATTCTTATCTTGCCGACTAGAACTTTAATGACACGTGATTTCGGTATTCAAAGTCTTTTCCTATGAAACACATTTCATATGAGAATACCACCACACGTCATTAATTATTAATATGTGAAATACTCACAACTCGCTGTAAATTCAGTTTTATTAATTCAACAAATTGAATTTTCAGGGCACTGTTCCCAACAGTTTCTACCAAAAAATATTACAAAAATAGTTACGTACCTGAGTCATAAATGAGATGGTTTAAAATAGATGGGTACTCGTCCCGAACTCCCCGTTCTAATCAAGAAATACCCGATCGGGTCGGAACAAGGCTCAAATTCCTCGATCTGAACGCCCATCCCTAGCCATAGCGTGTTTGAACCATCTTAATGTGTAAGCAACTTTTATGGTCAGAGTTCCCACAAACGACACCAAGATTATGCTATATGAATTTGATTAATGAATTGGATGCAGATGTGGTCGCCCAATCACTTAAGAATTTATAGAGGAGAGAAGATCTCTGCTTGACGGCTGTAAAGAGAAGCAAACTTGAGCTCAAAGGCCAAAACGGGACAAATAAGGGGTGGACCCGTTTTAACTCTCCAACGCTCAAGACACTCAAATTGGTCGAGTTGAGTCCGATATGAGAGATGTAGGTGAGAGAGTATTAATGGTAGTAATAGTAATATACCTGATAAATGAATGAGGGGTACTTATAGTTGAAAGCTTTGTGTGTGCTTAGTACATGCAGTCTACGATACATTTAATGTACAACATGGTATAGTTAAGCAGCAGTATGGTTCCTCGTACCTGCCAGAGGATTTGTAGGGTATGGCAGGAAGTTAATGCTCCTACGAGAGAGATGTCTTGCATTAAAAGTTGGCTCTGTACTTATCACTTTGGGTCGAATCGACCGTACGCTCGATAGACTGTCGGTCGAGAGACTACTCAACTCGAACGAGGCTTGACCAAGTAGGTAGCCTAAAGGAAGCTTCCCAGACTATAAGTATCGGGTCGAGAACAAAGTAAGGGTCGAGCATCCGGTGTGGAGTGGATGTCCAACGAGGCTCCCAGATTATTGCCACCTAGCGACATGTGGCAGTTGGAAAACGCAAGTCAAACGAAGCAGAAAATTAGAATTTTCCGACAAAAGGACTGGTGACTTGCAATTTTTATTCCAAAATGAAAAGGTTTCAAGAACTTACATTTAAATAATATTTCTTAAAACGATTTGAGTCGCCCTCAATCGTTTTTCAAGCAGTAATGAATCCTTACTCCTCGAACGGTTCTTTTCTTTTCTTCAAGAATCCAAATTAGAATTCCTCTACAATGTATCCACAACCTAGAATGAAATCAATCCAGTGAGTATGCTAGTACTTTAGATTATGTATTGAAGAAACTGAAACGAGGAAGAGAGAGAGAGAGAATTTTCTTTTTGCAAAACCCAATGATGTGTGAGAAAAACTCACGCATAAAACCCAAAAGAAATATTCCGACTCCTTTAATATGATAGAGTTCAATTTTCTTTTATTTTCTTATTATCCGAAATAATTAGAAACTGCTAAGAAAAAAATTCTTTATCAGTTCTAGAAATTTGGGTTCTTGTTTAACATAGTTAAGATATACTTAATTAATAATCATATTATTAATCAATTTCACTATCCTAACTACTTTAAAATATTATCTCATCTTTATCTATTTCATAAATAAATAAATTGTGATTTATCCTTTTATTTAAACAAAAAAAACAAGATATTATCTATTATTTATTTCATAAATGAATAAACTTGTTGGGGTCATGATTTTTAGGCCCAAATTATATATAGTTATGGATTTTATCGAGACCTAATTAGTCGGGAATTCTATCCAATATGTGATAAAGTATAATCTTATCTGATTAGTATTAGAATACCGAATGAAGAGTTGAAGAGTTTAAGATTTATACAAAAAAGGAGATTTAAGCAATTACGATATTGAGTCAAACTAGTAAACCCTAATCTCTAAAACTCTATAATACAAACACTTCGAGACATGACGATATCATCAGATAATCCGATCTCTCAATTAACCTCTCCTAAACTCTTATTACTTTAGTAATTCATTGAGGAAGGAGGGTTAATTATATATTATTCTTTATTTTCTATGTAAATTTATATAGCGTTTAGAAAAAACGCAACATTGACGCAGTCCGTGGGAAACGAAACAAAAGGCCAAGCTTGAAACTAGCACCGCCGCTCATCGTTATGCACAGAAAAGAAACAATCGAAGATTAGCTGTTGGAATTGAAAACAACAGAGATCGCAACATTATATAGGAAGGCTCTGGGCAATAAAACGATAAAGTTTCGAGCATAGAAATACACAGTATAAAGTTATCTCCCTGAGCGAATAGGACTTGCGTTGTTGTCGGTAATAATCGATGAGCACAATAGATTCACATGATTGTAAGATCAAGTCTGTTATTTGATCAGATGGGAAAGCTCAGCCAGATAATGACCATGCAACTCAACGAGATTGGCGAGCAAGATAAGTGTTCGGCTATATATTTGGTTCCTAAATTTTATTTGCATCAATTTTATAATACGATATTTATCGTGGGTTTCGATTTAAGTTTAATGTTCTTAAGCTACTCGTCCTGGAACAAAGATGTGTGAAATCAACGAAAACCGAAAACCGAAATCCATAGCCATAGATTAATGATTGCTTGCTCCGAACAATTGATCGGGATTATTTGGATAGAGTGAAGAGATTTACAATAACGAGACGTGGCTTCGCTAACTTTGAGTACTTTGGTAACGACAACGACCAGTATCATCACCACCAAGCAATTATGTGGTAAGATGATAAGTAAGAATTTTGGTTTTTCAATTCCAATTATTTCATGAAATTGAATCGGATAAAATACTTGTATGTTTTGTGACGATATCCTGACAATTTGAGTTGTTATAGCCCATTGTGACTTCGTGTTAGAAAGTGCCACGACTAGGACAACAACATTCCGTGGAAACTAAATTAGTGGTGTGTTTTTTTAATTTTATGTAGTTTGAGTTTATTTATGAAAGAAAGATTTTTATTGTTATTTTTACTAATTATGAAATAAAGATGAAGTAATGATTACCCTCATGTCATACATGTTTGCATGCTAAAATAAAGAAGAAATGAAAATCTCAATCTTCTCTGTTCAATGGTGAGATATGGTCGTTGCTCCACGAGATATTAATATAAGAAGGGCCTTGTATGTGATCGGAAGCATATTTGTTTTCACGGCACGAAGAGACGAATTGATGAGCAATGGAAAATCCTATTTCCGAACAGGCGGCCTTGTTCATGCGACTGAAAGAACATTTGTAAATTCTATTGCGAAATAGATGGTTACTACGAAGTAATCGGATGCTGAAAATCCTGTTCTTGGATAGGTGGCCTTGTTCATGCGGCCGAAAGAACTTTTGAAAAACGTAACATGTGGTTTTATTCATGCGGTCAAAAGAACATTTAAAAATCCTATTACCGAAACGTATGGTTACCACGAGGTAATTGGAGACCTTGATGTTGAAGATTTCATAATCCCTCATAGTGGGGTTGTTGGAAACTTGCAATGAATCTGAACCTTCCTTCGGGCTTGTCCAAGCTTAGAGCATTATAATTTAGCATATAATTATGTGTTAGGAATAGTGCCCTAGAAAGCCGATTATATATCCGCTTTGTGTTTTTCCTTATTGTAATCACAGACAATCTTTGAATAAAATAACGAATTGAGGCAACACTTCTTTATATGCTCTTGTTTGGTATGCGTTTACTTTATCTGTGCATGTATGAGAACTCCCCTAATCCTGATGACTTTAGGACTCTACCATTTAGGTGAAATGGTTCATGAAACGAGCCCTATATCACATAAGTCATGATTAGTAAAATGCTCCAAGCCGATGAGTCCTACAGACAGTGGGAGTGTCAACCTGACTCCTCTAAGGCTTGCTTGTGGGATCACGCCCTTAAGAAGCACCACCTTGTTTCATGGAGGTGCAAAGTGTATAGTTGATACGTGCGTGATACATGAGGGTGCTTACTTTAATAAGTAAGTTCACTGAGGTGCCCCGTGTGAGAAGATTCCTAAATGGGAAAGGAAGTTTCTATTTCAGGAAATGGAAACTTCCAGATTAGGAAATATCTCACGAGTCATTGATGTGATTAATTGATCCTTAGACTTGAGGTTCCTTATCACTTTATGAGTTAACTCTGTAGTCTTAGGTATAAGCTTTAAAGGGTGTCGCCTTAGACAACTGATTCAAGGCTTATGCTCGGGCTGCACAAGTGATTCATGAAAGTGAATGAGAATCAAGAAAGGACCTACACTTGCATTTGCAAGGTGATCTCTTATTGTGTAAGTCATTCATATGCCATATGGAGTCCTTGGCCAAGGCAGTAGATCAAGACATCAAGAAAAGGGTTTCTTGGATTGAGATCAAATGGATATGAAATGCACTTAGCTTTAAGACCGGATTATTAGGGTTCTGATTATTCCCTTGCCCTAGATCTTGGTTGAGAGATAGTAAGTAGGAGGATTGTATCTCACATGAATCAATGACTTAAAGGTTCAGTCGAATCCGAACATTCCAATTCAGCTAGGGGTTAAACACCTGTTGCTAGACTATGGTCGTTTAATCTGTGGACTGATTAATTAATTAGTGAATTAATTAATTAGGGTCACTGCTAATTGAATTGAGAACCTAGAGGGTCACACACAACAACTTGGTTACATAAGCTGAGGCTTTAAAATGATTAAACGAGTTAATCGGGCCAAGAGGGTTCCACACGTGTGGCTCATGTAGGTGACACGTGTCCTTGTGACACGTGTCTCACACGTGTGAAAATATATGTGTATATTTATTTATGTGTTAAATAATTAATGTGATTAATTTATTTAATAGACTTTGGTTTAATTTTGAATTAAAAAGAAAGTCTTATTTTGGAGAAAAATAATCTAGTTAATTAATTACGAATTAATTAATTAGATAAAATAAGTTATTTATTTTAAATAAATAAAGTATAAAATTATCCAAAAATAGTTTGGATATTTTTAGCTCTCTTGAAAGTTGATTTGAATTAGAATTCAAAGTCAAAGTCAAAATTACTTGATGATCAAGTAATAGGAGAGAGAGAGACCAAAATCCTAGCCCATTAAGGACTAGGAATTTCGGCACCCTCTCTCTATAAATAGGAGAGCTCGAGCTCCTTATGGAGCTAATGAGCAATTATTTTGGTTCATGTGTTGAACACCATCCTTTCTCCAAGATAAACGAAACCCTAGGTTAAGCCTAAACACTAACTAGAGAACTAGCATCCTTACTAGTTAGATTGTGATCAAGTTGGTGGACTATCTCTAGAGAGCTTCAAGTTAGAAGTTTGAAGATTCGAGCTTTACCAAGGAGAGGGGATCAAGCCGCGAGAAGAGCGTTCTTGGGTGGCTTGAAACGCTTCAAGAAAGAATAAAAGAAAAGTAAGTTTTCTATCTCTACGAATTTGGTTACACGATTGCGAGTTGAAGATCTTTTTGTTGGGAAAATTATTTAAATTTCGCTGCTTTCTGATTCGTATTTTCCAACATTATGTTGGTGCTAAGTTCGTTGATAATTTACATATTGGTTGTAATGTGAAATCTTAGCAAGTTCGAATAAATAATCAGCTTCTTCAGAAATTCTATTGATAATGGTTATAAACCTGTTCAGAGGAATAAATCATCAAAACTAGAGACCAACTTTTTGAGGCTGAAGCCAGGTTAAGGAATATGTTGGAAGAAATCATTACAACTCGTCACGAAAATAGAAGTAAATTAAAGAAAAGAGAAAGTGCTAAGTAGAGTGATAAAGCAAATAGTTGTAGCTGCAGAAAGAAACGAACATGGAGAAACAAAGAAAAGGAAAGAGGAAAGAAAGGGAAAATGGGGAATTTATAGGCCAAAACGAAGGAGTAGATGCAATAGGGGTAGGTCATGGTGGAGACTTCAATTGGAGAGGTGTAAGCCTAGCATGCATGTTGATGCGAAAATTGTAGGAGTCGGGGTACTTGCTCACGTCGGTCTGTGATGCCCCGTGTTTTTGTCGTACAAATAGGCTCGCCACACGTGTGAGTTCTTGAGCGTTAGAATTATTTGAATGTATTATTTGAATTATATGTCTATGTGAATTATGTGAAATATGTGATTACTTGACTTATGTGAATACTTTATTTATGTTTGCATTCATTTCATTTCATAACACATGCATATTTCATAAAATTCATTCATATCAATTCATATATATATATTAGACTATTTTATAAAATAGTTACATTATACATTCATACAGACATTACATTTTATTATATAAAGTACATGTACTTATATAATTATATAATCCCATTACACTCTATACATACAATATAATATATATCTATACATATATTACACATTACACTTTATACATACACACATACATACACAAACATATTTTATAATTATACACATATATAGACAAGCTCCAACACATCTCATACACTATTCACTCTTCATCTCTAACACACCTAAAACACACAATTCTCTCTTCACACACACACCCCACTCGATCCAACAAGAAGGATGAGAAGGAGGAGCACCATCATTCCATTCAACATCTTCATCATCTCCATCATCTCACCTCTTCATTTCCCTTCCAATTTTTCATTTTGAGGTTTGTATATATATATATCTGTGTGTGTGTGTGTGTGAATGTATGTTTTGTTAGAAATTTTGTGGTTTAAGTTTAAATTCTTGTTCCTAAGCATGCTAAGGTGTATATATGTGTTAAACCTTGAATTTATTGCAAGAATAACTTGGGTTGTTGGTGTGTTTATTGATATTTATTTAATAAGGGTTTTGTGAATAGTTGTGGGTGATGTTATATGTGTAAACTTGTGTTATAGGATGCATAATTGAAGTATAATGTGTATATATGTTTTGAGAACATGTGGTGACTTTGTTTTCCAGCTTTAATCATGTTTTGGGTGTTGTTTGCTTGCATTCTCGTAGCTTTCCTGCCATGCTCTGCATTTCGAGCTTTGGCTCCCGGCTGGGAGCCTTTCCAGTTCATTTTTGGTCCCGGCCGGGATCCTCTTGCAGATTGCTGCCAAAACAGCAATCCCGGCCGGGATTGAAAAATATTTTCTTTCGAATTATTGGTTCCGGTCGGGACCCTTTTTAGTTCAAAACCAATCCCGGTCGGGATGGCAGTGCAGACAGGTTTGGGGATAAGGTGTCCCGACAGGGATGGCCATGCAGAATTGGCTACTGGACCCTTGTCTCGGCCGAGATCCATTTTACACTAAAATTCATCCCGGCCGGGATGGAGCTCTGGGAAGCCTACATGTGTTAATTTAATTCTTTTAGTTTCATTACTTGTTTATGTGATCCATGAGACATTAATTGTGCACATGAACATTTATATAAATTATTATCATCAAAATCTCATATCATATCATCTCATAAGCATGTTGTTTGTCGATTGTTTGGTTCATAAGTCCCGGGTCTAACGTACAATTGTACTTCTTGCATAGAGCTCGATCCCATGGTCTAGGAGCAAGGTCCTTAGGCTTCTTATTCCTACTCTCTCTTATCAAGGTGAGGTTTTATTTCTAGTTATTAGAACCCTTAATACCTTGTGTGACAATTTTGGCCAAAATGTAATACTTATACTTATACTTTGGAAAAATGATTTATTTGCACCAAAAAAAAAGGAAAAATGATTTATTACTCAAATGTTTTCACGAAAATATTTTGGCGAGAATCATTCAAGTGTTATTGCGCTCAGGGAAATATGTGAATGGACCCGGTACGGTATCGGGCTGTCGGATAATCCATTTCATATAAAGTACCCTTTGAGAATATCCTCGCGCGACTTAGGTGGCAGGAAGGCAGGATATTCTTGAGCCGATGGTTAACCTATCGAAGGAGCGGGTAGGAGTCATGATCCCTCGACTCAATATGGACCAATGAGGTGGTTGGGCCTTGCAAACCCTTCCACCGCCCCGGAGGAAGAAGGATGCAAAACAATGTTTATTGTTATGATCACGATTACGTTATAATTATTAATGTGCATGAACGTCTTATAACTTGAACTTAATGCACACACTACGGGGGTAAGGTTGGACAATTGCCCACTCGTCGGGCCACGTATTATTATTGTGAATTGTAACTTAATGAAATTATATTCGTAATTCTGAGTGATGCCTTTCCTAACCATCTCACTTGGGATTTTATAAAACTTCGCTCGGAGTTATGAATTGCATGTGCATACGGTATATTTATTTATGCCCCTCATCCAGTCTTTTGACTGACACCCCACGTTATTTTTAGATCTTTTGTAGGTATGCTAGACGGGGAATAATGTCTTGAAGAGTCTTTATTTCGAGTCCAGCATGTCTTTATATTTTAGCATCTCATGATTACTTGGATACTTTTGGGATATGTATTAATCTATTTTGGAGAAGGGATGCAGGTATTTGGGTCGTGTAGGCCATTGGTTGTATAGCTCGTATTGTATGTTGATTATCAAATTTTAATATGCTAGTATAATGTTCTTATGTTTCCGCTTTAATTGTTGCATCGTTGTAAAATTTGGTTCAAGGTTTAGCCCCGCTTAGCTAGGTTGAGTTCTTTTATTCTTGTCACCCGATCGCCACGTGTTTGATTCATGTATGAACTTCCATTTCATGCGTGGATTGGGCTCATGGTGCGGGGAATGTGGCGTCTATCGATACGGGTGCAACACAGTCGATGTCGCCGACTTGACTCTAGCGTAGCGAATGAAGGTTATAGTGGGGTCGCTGATGAATTTGTCGTGTTCAAAGAGTTATTGGAATTGAGCATGTCATGTATTTCCTAATGCCATGTAGACACACGCTATATGTAGACGCACGAAATCAATCGCACGAGCAAGATAAGTATTTTAAAGAGTTATAGTTCGATTAAGTTTGCTAATAAGTTTCTAATTGGATTATATATATTCGAGGAAATCAATGATATAGTTTATCTACAAACATATTGTCTGTTTTGTTCTGAAATTCTTATTGGTGAATTAATAAATTTTGAGTAATAAGTTTGTGCATGATTTTATAATTTTGGTAGTAAGTGTTTTGTATGATTTTAAAAAAGCTTTTGGATTTGTGGCAATAGTTGTCTTTGAGATGGGATAACTGTCTAGTTTGGAATAGTTTACATACATTATTAAACTTAAAAAAGTAAAAGTTCCTCTGGGAACTAGATTTATACTTGAATCTATTATGAAAGAAACATGGCAATATATGTCAATAAGACTTGTTTGGCTTCGAATCCCAACCGGTTAGAGCAAACATTTACTTCGGATCCCGGTCGACTGGATAGAGCAAGCAATACTTCGGATCTCGATTGTTAGGGCAAGTATTTGCTTCGGATCCCAACGAATTGTTGGAAAACATGAATCAGAAAGCAGCGGAAATTTAAAAATTTGCAACAAAAGGACCTTGGACTCGCAATCGTGTAACCAAATTCGTAGAGATAAGAAACTTACTTTTCTTTTATTCTTTCTTGAAGCGTTTCAAGCCACCCAAGAACGCTCTTCTCGCGGCTTGATCCCCTCTCCTTGGTAAAGCTCGAATCTTCAAACTTCTAACTTGAAGCTCCCTAGAGATAGTCCACCAACTTGGCTACAATCTAACTAGTAAGGATGCTAGTTCTCTAGTTAGTGTTTAGGCTTAACCTAGGGTTTCGTTTATCTTGGAAAAGGGATGGTGTTCAACACATGAACCAAAAGAATTCTAGATTACTCTCTAAGGGGAGCTCGAGCTCCCCTATATATAGGAGGGGAGTGGCCGAAATTCCTAGTCCTTATGGACTAAGGATTTGGTCCCTCTCTCCTATTACTTGATCATCAAGTAATTTTTGACTTTGACTTTGAATTCAAATTCAAATCAACTTTCAAGAGAGCTAAAATATCCAAACTATTTTTTGGATAATTTTATACTTTATTTATTTAAAATAAATAACTTATTTTATCTAATTAATTAATTCATAATTAATTAACTAGATTATTTTTCTCCAAAATTAGACTTTCTTTTTAATTCAAAATTAAACCAAAGTCTGTTAAATAATTAATAAATTAATTATTTAATATTTAATCAAATAATCACGTGTGGCACACGTGTCCCAATAACACGTGTCCAGTCACGTGACCCATACGTGTGGTTTCACACGTGTGGGACCCTCTAGGCCCGATTAACTCGTTTAATCATTTTAATGCCTCAACTCATGTAACCAAGCTGTTGTGTGTGACCCTCTAGGTTCTCAATTCAATTAGCAGTGACCCCAATTAATTAATTCACTAATTAATTAATCAATCCACAGATTAAACGACCATAGTCTAGCAACAGGTGTTTAACCCCTAGCTGAATTGGAATGTTCGGATTCGACAGAACCTTTAAGTCATTGATTCATTGTGAGATACAATCCTCCTACTTACTATCTCTCAACCAAGATCTAGGGTAAGGGAATAATCAGAACCCTAATAATCAGGTCTTAAAGCTAAGTGCATTTCATATCCATTTGATCTCAATCCAAGAAACCCTTTTCTTGATGTCTTGATCTACTGCCTTGGCCAAGGACTCCATATGGCATATGAATGACTTACACAATAAGAGATCACCTTGCAAATGCAAGTGTAGGTCCTTTCTTGATTCTCATTCACTTTCATGAATCACTTGTGCAGCCCCAGCATAAGCCTTGAATCAGTTGTCTAAGGCGACACCCTTTAAAGCTTATACCAAAGACTACAGAGTTAATTCATAAAGTGACAAGGAACCTCAAGTCTAAGGATCAATTAATCACATCAATGACTCGTGAGATATTTCCTAATCTTGAAGTTTCTATTTCCTGAAATAGAAACTTCCTTTCCCATTTAGGAATCTTCTCACACGGGGCACTTCAGTGAACTTACTTATTAAAGTAAGCACCCTCATGTATCACGCACGTATCAACTATACACTTTGCACCTACATGAAACAAGGTGGTCCTTCTTAAGGGCGTGATCCCACAAGCAAGCCTTAAAGGAGTCAGGTTGACACTCCCACTGTCTGTAGGACTCATCGGCTTGGAGTATTTTACTAATCATGAATTATGTGATATAGGGCTCGTTTCATGAACCATTTCACCTAAATGGTAGAGTCCTAAAGTCATCAGGATTAGGGGAGTTCTCATACATGCACAGTTAAAGTAAACGCATACCAAACAAGAGCATATAAAGAAGTGTTTGCCTATGATATTAATCAATCGTATATTATTCAAAGATTGTCTGTGATACTAGGAAAGTCCCAAAACGGATTATGACTAATCGGCTTTCTAGGGCACTATTCCTAACAATCTCCCACTTGCCCGTAAAAGCCATTTAGGTACTCTAAGTCCCATCCTCTCAAGATGCACTTTGAGAGCCTATTGACTTTGGGCGTTTCCAAAGTGGATCTGCTATATTCTCTGCTGATGTGACCCTCTTGTTTACACATCTCTTAGGAAACACCTTTTCCTTATAAAGTGATTCGTAATCACGTGTTCAGTCTCTTGGTGAGGTCTTGGTTCTCTTACTTGAGCAACCATCCTTTTTATTATACAATATGATAAAGGAGTTGTTTCATGCTAGGAACTTCATCTAACTAGTTAGATGGAGTTTCTTACCCAAACACTTACCTTAGCGGTATTTAATACGACTAAGTACTCAACTACAATAGTCGAGATTTTGCCACGTTCGTGCTTGGAATGTTTCCAACACGTTGCTTTGCGATTGAGGCAAAATTTGCATCCTTTCAATGATTTACAATCATCTATGTTTGATGCAACAATTACATCAAAATATCCTTTCAATGATAAGATCTTTTGGGCTCTGTAAACTAATACATATCCTCATTTCTTCTCAAGTACTCTGAGGACATCCTTTACAGAGATCTAATGACCTTCTCTGAGGTCATATTAGATTCGGCCTACTACGCTTAGTGTTGCGCCATATCTAATTTAGTACATAACTTTTCATACATTATGCACCCTTTCACTTAAAGGGGTTTTGGACATTCTAACTTTCTTAAAGTTATCTTAGTACACATTCTCTTCAAAAGAGATGTTCCATTGTCCATACTAAACTCCTTTTAGTATTATGGTTATGTACTCGTTTTGTGATAATCCTTTTATTCTCTTAGATCTATCTTCTATAGATCTGAATGTCGAGAATTTAGGATAATCACTAAGATCTTTTATGCCAAATTGTTTCTTAAACAAGAATTGGTAACTTTCACGTCATCCTTGACATTCCTAATGAGAAGGATGTCGTCTTATAAAGAACCATAATTGACTCTTACATCACTAACTTTCATATGTACACTCTGAGACTTATTCGACTTCCATCTGTGTCAAACGATTTTGACTGTGGAATCGAATTGTCTAACTCCTAGAAGCCTTTATCAATCCATAGATTGACTTAGGGATTTGCATACCTTATGCATACTCCCACTGAATATGAGATTTATAGAAATACCTTATTTCAGTCTCTTTCAATCTCATATTGAACAAGATAGTTCTCATATTCATTTATCATATCTCATAGTCAGAATATGAGGATGTGGTAAACACAATCCAAATGGACTTTTGCATTTCAACCGTCAAGAAGGTTGTAATGCTTTCATTCACTCGAAGCTGCACGAGCTTGATCCTATCAGGTGGATCAACCAAGGTCAAAACTTGGTTTGAGTATATGGAATCCATATTGGATTTCAAGGCTTGCTTACATTATTCAGATTCCAAATCTGACAATGTCTCCTCTTCAAATAATTCCTTGGCAATCCAGGAACGCGTTCTAAATGCGTCTTAAGAGAAGGGTTTCTCACGTGTACACACTCTAAAATTTGGCTAAGTTTTATCAGATGGGCTCGTTTCTTCTTCTATAGGAACGATTCCTTAAGAAAGATACATTCCTTGAGACAAACAACCTTTGTCTAAGGGAATCGCAGAAACGATATCCTATATTGTTGTATAAACTTGAACTCGTTTTAAGCTTATCTCCCACTATCCTCTTCACTTAAGAGGATTCCACTATATTCTTGGACAAGAATAATTAGGGAATTTAGTATGCCACATTGCATAGTGCAACTAAAGGACTGATTTTGGAAGGTACTAAATTCAAAATCTCTAACTGCATATTCTGGTAGTTTATTCCTAGAATGCTTATAAGTCAGTAAAGCTTACTATGGAATGAACCATATCCTATTAGGTTTCATTCCCTCATTCGGAAACACTAAGGTTTTCTCGAATTAGTTTACTGAGAGATAATCCTATTATCTCTAAGATGACTAAGGAATTAGTCGCTAAGATATTGGCTATCTCGATCATATCGATTTACTTATAACTTATGACTACTTCGGTTCCTAACCTCCTTTTGAAATTCTAAGAATTTCACATAAGTTTCGAATTTGTACTTCAACAAGTACATTCATTCATAATGATTAAACTGACGATTGTATCTAGTGCTTACATTAAGCATCTTACACTCATCAGCATGGATCAAAATCCACTAGAATTTTGGCACGTTCCACGTTTCACCTAAACCATATTTCGGGAACGTTTCCCTTCAAGATAGGATTCATAGGAAGTTAACTCTCTAGGTTCATTTTCTTAAAATGATCCTAAGATGTCTAACTTGTTAATCCTTTTATGTCTCAACGTTCCAAAGTAATACGAAGCTTTGTCATCTCACTTACTTTTGTTATCTCGTTGTATGTTCAGAACATTAGTGATTTGAGTCTTTGCACAACAAATTATGCAGTATCAACTCAAGACTTGTGAATTCTATTCCTAGTAGAATTTCTAAACGAGTTAACATTTCAGAGTACTCATACTCTTTGCAGTTCCCTTTCAAAGTCCTTATTTGTTACCATAGAAGCAAACGTCCAATTTGATCTCTAGTGTCTTTTGGGCGTACCCCTTACATGCCCCTCCATTGGGCTCTTAAGGGTTTCTTCTTCTTTAGGCCTTCAAGCCTTTAACTTAGTGAGTTTAGAAGAATAATTAACCATCACAACCTTTTATTCCTTCTTAAGGATGCTCTCAACCATTATCAACAAAATGATTAACTATGCTACATTAGCATCATTTTAGTTGAGCATAAAGGGTTTGAATGATGGTGGAAGCAATGTAAGCAATCAGTGCATTGAGAACTCTTTTCTCAGTTAATGACCACAAGATCTTCAAATAAGATCTTTAGACCTTGTTCGTGTACACTTGTTTCCTCATTTGGAATATTGAATAATTCCATAATGTTATACCTTGTAACATTTTTATGAGGTGGTTTAATTGCTCTTAAGTGGTTTGGAGAAATCCATTCACCTCATATTGCTTCTCTTTTGACCCGGGTCGAATTTTCACAATTAAAACTTCGCCCTTTAGAGAACACCTTTCTCTATTCGGAATCTAAAATGAATTTTAGGGTCCGAAGCCAATCAGAGTTAGTTAGGACTTAGTCAACTCTTTTGACTTAAGGATGGATACGAATGGGTTTGCATTTCATATTGTAGAGAATCACAGAACTACAACCTAGATGCTAAGCAGAGAAAAATGTGAGCATGCTGAATTATAACGATATACAAAAGATAAGGTCTTTAATCTAATGTAGCTACCACTGTTTTTCAAAGATCTATAATTCCCAAAGATCTAAGAGGAACGCTTTTCCCAATGGGTACTAAGATCCTAAGCATTTTACCTCGAACCCACGACTCACGGACATTCTAAGTAAAACCCTAGGTAGATACAACTTACCAATTCTAACACCTTTAGAACTCTTAGTAATTGTTTTGCATAACCTATCTTTCAATATGGACTCACGACTCGTGCGACATCCATATTTACTTAGGCGTTAAGCTAGACCCATCAATCATAAGATCATGATCAAAACTTAGTTCGAACGACCCACGACTCGCGGACATCGCCCTTGCCAAAATTAACCACGAAATATTGATCATTTAAAATGATCAATTAGGTAACTAAGAACTAATAAGCTCCACTAGCTATCCCACAACTCGCGGACAATAACTAGCTTTACTTACTAAACTTAAAACCTATTGATGGAATGCTAGGAATTTAATTCAAAATTTGCATCTCGAATTAAATACCTATTATTCGAAATGAGCTTAATATTTAATGGGAATTTTCGAATCAACCGAAGTGTTGTTCGGTTCGACCTCACCAACATATATGTTATCCAATTTTATTAGTCTTGATTAATGCAAGTACAACTTAAATGCATTTCAAACAAGCACTTAAACAGATAACATGTCCTAGCATGATACTAACATGAGATGATCATGGGTTCTACCTATCTTATGTGTGATATGTGGGAGCCACTCCACAATCACAAGTTCTAACATACATGCCACATAAACAGTTTAAATCACATAAGGGAAAGCGGTAACAAAATACGAGCCCTATCTCTATTACATTTTACAATTGAGATTCCCCTCCCTAACATTTTGAGGGGTCTTCACTTATGGCCTCCTTGTTACTTGAATGTGGTCCATCTTACTCCATGGGTGCATTGTCTCCAAAATGAAAATAAAACCTCACCACCTATTTCTACTCTCAAATTACAATAAAAGGAAAAGGACATAAAGCAATAAGGCTCAATCTTCATATCGGCTTTAGACAAATACACGGGGCATACCCCGGCCCAAAAAAACAGTAATATGCAAAGCCACATAATAAATCACATAACACTACGCACATAAGTGAGGCTCCGACCTCAATTGAAAAACGCAACTATAGGGCTCCAACCCCAATTTAAACCATCCATGTGCATAAATTAAAACCATACATAAGTCTAAACCCATGATCACCTAACATGCATAAATTGCAAGAATTTAAATTTAACCAATAAATTAAAATTCTCGCTTTAAGCTCTAATAGCTTAAAACACGACTTAGATGCAATTTTTGTTCAAGAGCCTTTTCAATAAAACCCGAAAAATAATAAACTAATAAAATTCCAATTAATTTCTAAAAATTAATAATTTTATTCTTTCAATATTTTCATAAAATAAAGTTTGTAATTTTTCCAAAATTTAAATCGCTTAAATTTTCAAAATCCCAATTTAAACAATTATTTCCAAAAATAATTCAAATTTAATAAAAATAAAATTTTTCAGGAAAAAATTAAATCGGGATCGGATTGGACTAAACACGAAAAACGAGACAGCCACGGATTGGAGTGCCCGCCACGCCCGCCCAACGGCCCAGGCCGCCCGCACGAGCGCGCGCGCTAAGCGCGCACATGCCGGCAGCGCAGGCGCCTAGGCCATCAGGCCGGCGTTGCGCGGACACCCTCCCGAACGGATGCGGGAGGCGATGGCGGAAGGCCCCGCGCGGTTGCGGGGTTGTGGTGCGGGACGCTCCCGCGCGGTTGCTGGAGTGGCTGCCGGGCCAGTCCGGGCGCGTGGCGATGGCGGGCGGTCACGCGGGCCTGGGCGTGCGACACCCTAGTACGCCTAGGCTCGCGTTTTCATAACGCGATTTTCGTGTTTCGTGTTTTAGTTCAAAACCAACAACAATCCAAAATTTTAAATACGATTTAAACAGATTTGAATTAAAACGGTTTTCAAAAACACACTTTAAGAAAACAGTTTCAGAAATTCAGGAAAAATTACAGTTTCGTAATTCAGGCTTTCTAAAAGAACTCATGAATACCTAATTCGCATCTAAGCCTAAGAATTTCTACCAAATTCAGAATAATTGAGACGAATCAGAAACACGATTAACGAGGTGGCTCTGATACCACTTGTTGGAAAACACGAATCAGAAAGCAGCGAAAATTTAAAAATTTCCAACAAAAGGACCTTGGACTCGCAATCGTGTAACCAAATTCGTAGAGATAAGAAACTTAATTTTCTTT
This sequence comes from Lantana camara, assembly GCA_037501455.1. Lineage (NCBI taxonomy): Eukaryota > Viridiplantae > Streptophyta > Magnoliopsida > Lamiales > Verbenaceae > Lantana > Lantana camara. The sequence continues at coordinate 109,383,581 of CM074859.1, read as the reverse complement.
TATTCTTTCTTGAAACGTTTCAAGCCACCCAAGAACGCTCTTCTCGCGGCTTGATCCCCTCTCTTTGGTAAAGCTCGAATCTTCAAACTTCTAACTTGAAGCTCTCTAGAGATAGTCCACCAACTTGGCTACAATCTAACTAGTAAGGATGCTAGTTCTCTAGTTAGTGTTTAGGCTTAACCTAGGGTTTCGTTTATCTTGGAAAAGGGATGGTGTTCAACACATGAACCAAAAGAATTCTAGATTACTCTCTAAGGGGAGCTCGAGCTCCCCTATATATAGGAGGGGAGTGGCCGAAATTCCTAGTCCTTATGGACTAAGGATTTGGTCCCTCTCTCCTATTACTTGATCATCAAGTAATTTTTGACTTTGACTTTGAATTCAAATTCAAATCAACTTTCAAGAGAGCTAAAATATCCAAACTATTTTTTGAATAATTTTATACTTTATTTATTTAAAATAAATAACTTATTTTATCTAATTAATTAATTCATAATTAATTAACTAGATTATTTTTCTCCAAAATTAGACTTTCTTTTTAATTCAAAATTAAACCAAAGTCTGTTAAATAATTAATAAATTAATTATTTAATATTTAATCAAATAATCACGTGTGGCACACGTGTCCCAATAACACGTGTCCAGTCACGTGACCCACACGTGTGGTTTCACACGTGTGGGACCCTCTAGGCCCGATTAACTCGTTTAATCATTTTAATGCCTCAACTCATGTAACCAAGCTGTTGTGTGTGACCCTCTAGGTTCTCAATTCAATTAGCAGTGACCCCAATTAATTAATTCACTAATTAATTAATCAATCCACAGATTAAACGACCATAGTCTAGCAACAGGTGTTTAACCCCTAGCTGAATTGGAATGTTCGGATTCGACAGAACCTTTAAGTCATTGATTCATTGTGAGATACAATCCTCCTACTTACTATCTCTCAACCAAGATCTAGGGTAAGGGAATAATCAGAACCCTAATAATCCGGTCCTAAAGCTAAGTGCATTTCATATCCATTTGATCTCAATCCAAGAAACCCTTTTTCTTGATGTCTTGATCTACTGCCTTGACCAATAACTCCATATGGCATATGAATGACTTACACAATAAGAGATCACCTTGCAAATGCAAGTGTAGGTCCTTTCTTGATTCTCTTTCACTTTCATGAATCACTTGTGCAGCCCTAGCATAAGTCTTGAATCAGTTGTCTAAGGCGACACCCTTTAAAGCTTATACCAAAGACTACAGAGCTAATTCATAAAGTGACAAGGAACCTCAAGTCTAAGGATCAATTAATCACATCAATGACTCGTGAGATATTTCCTAATCTTGAAGTTTCTATTTTCTGAAATAGAAACTTCCTTTCCCATTTAGGAATTTTCTCACACGGGGCACCTCAGTGAACTTACTTATTAAAGTAAGCACCCTCATGTATCACGCACGTATCAACTATACACTTTGCACCTACATGAAACAAGGTGGTCCTTCTTAAGGGCGTGATCCCACAAGCAAGCCTTAAAGGAGTCAGGTTGACACTCCCACTGTCTGTAGGACTCATCGGCTTGGAGTATTTTACTAATCATGAATTATGTGATATAGGGCTCGTTTCATGAACCATTTCACCTAAATGGTAGAGTCCTAAAGTCATCAGGATTAGGGGAGTTCTCATACATGCACAGTTAAAGTAAACGCATACCAAACAAGAGCATATAAAGAAGTGTTTGCCTATGATATTAATCAGTCGTATATTATTCAAAGATTGTCTGTGATACTAGGAAAGTCCCAAAACGGATTATGACTAATTGGCTTTCTAGGGTACTATTCCTGACACGAATAAGGGCAAGTATTTGTTTCGGATCCTAGCCAGTTAGGGTGAGCATTGAAGATAATAAATTGATGCGAGTTAACATGAAAAAATGATAAATTCTGGCAGAGATATCATGTTTATGTTTTACAAGAAAAGCCTGAGCGTTTGTGAATGAGTCTATATATAATTTGTGTTTTTTATGTCTATATATAATTTGTGCTTTTTATTCTCTTACTTCGACTCAAACTAATTTATTATTTTCACTTCGACTCAAACTAAGAGATTGAGGGGGGATGTGGCACCCGCATCGATAGGCGCCACCTCCCCAGCACCATGAGTCCAATCCACGCATAAAATAGGAGTTCATACATGAACCAAACACGTGGCGAACGGGTGACAAGATAAAAGAAACCTGGCTAAGCGGGGCTAACCCTTAAAACCAAATATAAAACGATGCAAGAAATAAAGTGAAAGCATAGATACATTATATAGCATAATAACTAAGTAATACAATTAAAGGCCAACACGCCAACCAAATATTTACAAGTAATCTCCAAAATAGATTATACATAGACAAAATAGATAAGTATGAGATGTAACAAGGTAAAGACATGCTAGGACCAAAATAAAGGCTTTAAGTAGACCTTATTCCCCGCCTAGCATCCTGTAAAAGACTAAAACAACGTGGGGTGTCAGTCCAAGGACTGAGTGAGGGCATAATAAATATATCACATGCACATGCGACACCGAGTAAGGTTTTGGAATAACCCAAGTGGGAAGTTTAAAAGAAGCATTGCTCGGAATTACGGATATCATATTATTACTTGACAAATCATAACAATTCGTGGCCCGGCGAGTGGGCAATTCTCCAACCTTACTCTCATAGTGTATGCATAAAACTTGATTAAGCGTTCATGCAAACATAATCATAACAACCATATCATAATCATACTCATATTCATGAGAAATAATCATAGTTTTCCATCCTTCTTCCTCCGGGACGGTGGAAGGGTTTGCAAGGCCCAAACCACCTCATGATACAATATCGAGATGGGGGATCATGACTCATACCCGCTCCTAACCACCGGCTCAAGAATATCTCACCTTCCACACTACACGGTCGCGTGAGAAATTCTCAAAGGGTACTATATGCAATGGCTTATCCGATGGCCCGATGCCGTACCGGTCTCCATTCACAAAATTTCCCTAGGGCGGCCCAATAACATGTTCATGATTCTCGCCAAAACATTTTCATGAAAACATTTAAAGATCTTTCATACTTAAATAATTTTTCCAAAGTATACATATGCTTAATACATTTTGGCTTAAACAGTCACACAAGATATTAGGGTTCTAATTAACTAAGAATAAAACCTCACCTTAACTAAGGACCTTGCTCCTCCACAAACGGATCGAGCTCTGTGCAAGAAACACGAGTGTACATGAGACTCTAGACATATGAACTAATTATTGGACGAACGGTGTATTTATGCATGTCATGAGATGTCATAAGCAATGAAACAATTATTGACAATCCATAATTAATTCACAAGAAGGCGTAGATCAAGAATAAACGAACGAAAGATATGAATTGAATAAAATACACAAAATGAGCTCCCAGGGTCCCGACCGGGACACCGTGTCCCATAACCCTCCTGCCACACCCTCCCGGGCGGGACTAAATTTGAACTGAAAAGTGTCCCGGCCTGGACGGTTTTAACAAGAGCAAAATTCTTTAAAATTTAATACAATCCCGGCCGGGATAAAAATCAGCAGGCCGGGATCCTAGTTGAATTTCAAATCTGCAAGGGGATCTCGGTCGGGATAAAAAATGAACTAAAAAGGTTCCTGGCCCGGAACCAAAGCTCGAAAAACAGGGCATGGCAGGGGGCTTTCGGATCATGCAATAAAACCAACCAAAACTAGTTCCAACATGTACATGTAAGCCAATACAAGTCTATAACATATATACACACCTTATATATCTATAGGCATCAAAATTCACACATACAGGCACTTATATCATTCAAAACTCAACATATAAAACCCCATTCATGCCATATCATTTATTAAACCAACAACCAAAGTATTCATGCATTACATTCAAGGATACACACATATATATTCATATATATACCAACCTTGAAATAGAAAGAGAAGAAATGGAGATGATGATATGATAGAGATGATGAAGTTGATGAGTAGGGGTGGGCGCGGGACGGGGAATTCGGGATCGGGAAGGAAATTTGGGGACCCGATCCAGTCCGTTCGGGTACCCGACATTTTTCGGGACGGGATCGGGGATCCCGATATTTTTCCTTTTTTCTTTTTTTTTTTTTAATCAGCAAAATCATCCGCGAATCGCCATGGCTGTGATGATATGTTATTCTCTTTTCTCTCTGATGCAAATAATGAAGTTCCTTTTCTCTCTGATGCGTCATTCATTATTTGAACTTAAAACTGGCGCAGGGCATCATTTGGGAACTTCAAACTGGCGCAGGGCATCATTTGGGAACTTCAAACTGCCATGGCTGAAAATCGCCAGCTGCTTCATTTGGGGAGAGATAAATTTTTCTAATTCCACCCAAATTAAGTCATTTAGGTTTGCTTTGCCAAGATACAAGCCATATTAAACAACTAGATTTTCTTCTTAATGATTTCCATGGCCGTAGGCCGTAGCAATCACGAAATCTGAAAACAACTCCATATATATATATATATATAACTGTGCACATGGAAGAGAAAACCGTAGCCAGTAGAGCATAAATAATATATATAATTTTTTTTTCTCGGGGACTTCGGGTACCCGATCGGGGAATTCGGGGACCTTTATGGATCCCGAACTAATGGTCGGGATTCGGGTACCCGCCTCGAAATAAAAATTTCCCGAATTCCCCGTCCCGATCGGGTCGGGACGGGCCCCGAATTCCCCGACCCGAACGCCCACCCCTATTGATGAGGTCTTGAAAATGAGATGATGATGCTTTCCTTCTTGCTCTTGAATCAAGGGGGTGTGAAGAGTTGAAAAGAAATGTGTTAGAGACTTTGTGTGTGTTTGTTTGTGAGTTCTTGTGTAAGAGATATATGTATAGATATATGATTATATGTATAAAGTAAAAAGTCAAGATATTATATATATAATATGTATATATAAGTGCATATGTTTTTACATATATATGCATATATATTGTGTTTGTATGAGTATGCTAGTGTATGATATATGAACATGCATGTTTTATGGATGCATGCATGAAATATATATAAATGCATATGCTTTTATTGTATGAGTGTGTATATATATATAGAAATATGATATATTTAGGAAATGTATGAATTATTAGTATGTATATGCTATGATATGAAATGAATAGAATTAGATCAAAGTTCTCACCTAACAGTTAAATCACATATCCACTTATTCACATAGGCAAATTGATCGAATAAGCACGCAAAACAACTTCTAACTCTCAAACTCACACGTATGGCGCGCGTACCTGAACGACGAAAACTCAGGGCGTCACAGGGGAGTAGTGTTGGGCCTATGAATTTTAGTCCCAAATTATATATAATTATGGATTTTATCAAGACCTAGTTAGTCGGGAATTATATCCAATATGTGATAAAGTATAATCTTATCTAATTAGTATTAGAATAACGAATGAAGAGTTGAAGAGTTTAAGATTTATACGAAAAAGAAGATCTAAGCAATTACAATATTGAGGCAAACTAGTAAATCCTAATCTCTCAAACTCTATAAATTCAAACACTTCGAGACACGACGATATCATCAGATAATCTGATATCTGGATTAACCTCTCCTAAACTCTTATTACTTTGGTAATTCATTGAGGAATGAGGGTTAATTCTATATTATTCTTTATTTTCTGTGTCAATTTATATGGCGTTTAGAAAAAAACGCAACAAAACTAATTAATATCTTACCGTAACAACTTTAGGATATTATCTTTTATATATTTATTACTTAAATAAATAATCTAAGATATCATCCTTAAATTATTTATTTCATAAATAAGCAAACTAGGATATTATCTTTTATTTATTTACTTCATAAATAAATAAACTAATATTCTAATTAATAATAAATTATTCATCGGACTTTTTATTCCGGATTGGGCTTTAGAAAATTAATTCTAATGGACCTTTATAATTAATTCTATAATTAATTATATTTGGACCTTACAATTAATTGTACTTGGGTTTTATAATTAATTCTCCAATTAATTATATTTGGTATTTATAATTAATTCTCTAATTAATTAGTACATGATCCATTCAACTAGATGGACCACATACTCATAGCTCTCTCACGCGCCACACGTGTACCTTATGGTGTGGTCTCGTTTCGATCAATTTTTTTGATCTTTTTAGCAATATCCTCTTATCCTGATATTTGTATGTAACCCTCTAGCTTCATTATTTAATTAGCAGTGACCCTAATTAATTAATACTCTTATTAATTAATTAGTCCACATATTACACTACCGTAGTCTAGCAACAGGTGTGTGACCACTACCCGAATAATGAATTAAATCGAAAGAACCTTTCAATCAATGACATTTTTGAGATACGATCCTCCAACCATCCTATTTCTCGATTAAGACATAAGACATGGGAATAATGAGAGCCCTAATAATCTTAATCTTAAAGCTAAGTTAGTATCATATCCATTTGATCTTAATCTAAGAAACGTTTTTCTTAATATCTTGATCCACCACCTTGGCCAAGGGTTTTTATGATGGCATATGAACAACTTATGCAACAAGAGATCTTCTTGCTTCAAGCAAGTGTAGTTCCTTTATTGATTCTCACATGCCTCCATGTGCCACTTTTGCAATCCCAACATAAGTCGTAATTCAGGTATCGATACCTTTTAGACCCATGCCTAAGATTAGCTAGTAAACTCACAAAAGACATCAATTGAATCTTAAGTTTAAGGATTAATGAATCACGTCATTAACCTGTAAGATATTTCCTAATCTAAAAGTCTCTACGTCTTGAAGTAGTTACTTCCTTTCACATTTAGGAATCTTCTCACGCGGGACACCTCAGTGTACTCGTTCTAAGTAGCGAGCACTCTTGCGTGTTGCGGATGCCTCGACTATGCACTTTACACCCCATGAAACAGGATGATTTCTTCTTAAGGACGCAATCCCACAAGCAAGTCTCAAGTGAGCTTGGTTGATACTCCAACTGTTCGTTGAGCTCATCGACTTGGAGTGGTTTCTAATCCAGCTTAGATTAGGATTTGTTTCATGAGTCATTACCCTGAATCACTAAGTCTTAAAAGTTTAATGGATTAGGGGAGTTCTAATACATGCGCACGTAATAGGAAACACACAAAACACGTAATTGCACATAAAGAAGTGCTTGCCTCTAATTATAATCATACATTTATTATTCCAAGATTGCCCGTGATACAAGAAAAGTTCTAAAGCGAATTTCGACGAATCAGCTTTTTAGGGCACTATTCCCAACAATGACGCCAGCTGACAACTCGAGATTGTCCCTATCATGTCCTATATTAACACATTTGGTCCTTAATTTTAACACATTTAGTCATACATTTATATCATATTTACTCGATTAATTTTTTTTCCAATTTTTGTCGCTGTCGTTTACAAATAATAGTCATGTTGATTCTTAAAGTCAAATGTCTTATATTTACAACTTACAATGATTTTCCGGTACTTAAAAGACATCAAATCTATTCATTGTTTCTAAGGTCTTCAACTAAAGACTTAATATTCTAGAAATTTGGTAGGTGAAAATAAAAATGAATAGCTACTTTCCTCAATTTTCATAGTATTTATCGAATTGCACCCGTAAATAGCGACGAGGTGTTAGATTGGTCATTGATGCATTCAATAAAATGCATCACCCTATTTATACGGGAATTTGAGTTATTGAGATTTTAATACCTGCAAATATGATTATTTGATGGATTAAATTTAAATACATAGTGGGGGAGAACTCTTCTAATCGTGCAATAACTACTAAATCTGGATTAATGGAGCTGGAATTTGAGAAAGTCCCATCTTGATCGGATTCTTCTTATTTCCGCAGGGGTCCATCTGATGTGTCTTCCTCCAGAAAACCACATATTACGCCTTCCTCCCCAGGAATCCTCTTTCCATGCGTTCCTGTAGATACTTGCGTGTATGAGTCTTCTCGTTGGACCCGAGCTTGCGGGTTTGCCCTATCTTCTCCAAGTCGTGATCCTCTCGGTCGTCTAGCAGGCTTACTCGTAAATGGGTTGCGATTCAGGTGTGTTGAAAATGGGGTGCATCAGTCATAAAAGTAAAATAAAAAAAAATGTATTATGTAATCAGACTTAATGTTAAAATCAAGGACCAAATGTGACAAATATGACTAACTGTGTTAAAAATTAGAAACATTGAGGATCAAATATGTTAAGCCAAAACTTATGGGATCAAAATTGGATTAAGGGAATATTTATTGGATTAATATGCAATTTCACCGAAATCTTTACGAACTTAATATGGTCCATTGATGCTTGGTAAGTGGTAACTGATCAGACGCGCGAGTCCATTGAAATTTGGGTCCAAACTAATTAACACAAATGAAAGAATGTTGTAAATAATTTTAGGATTAAAGAACACATATAAATTGGTTCACATGTTGACAAAAGAAAAAAAACAAAAATACAAAGAAGTGGTTGAGAGATTAATTTTTCAAATTCACTAAGGAGACAGTTTTAGCACATGATAAACAGAATGCATTGATAGTATTTGATTAATAGTTTGACTGTTGTGATGATTTGATAAGTATTGGTGATAAAAAGAGACGGGAAAGTTTCAACATTGACGGTGGCGGACCTGGAATAAGAAATTAAGATTGACCACAAATAAAAAAAAACGCGGAGAACATTGATGCTGATGCACATTGCACGCTATCCCCAGAAAAAGAAGGTATCCATTGGGTGAACGTGGATCATATGGGTTTCGTGTGGGCAACCATCACCCGCATGTCATGTCATATTTCTTGGTTTCTACTGTTATAATAACCAATAATTGTTGCAAATTAATTTTTTTTCTGACTTAAATATATTAAAAATAATTTTTATATTAATATATATTTTATAATTATTTTTAATATATTTATTAAATTATAATAAATGAATAGCATGAAAAGATAATATACCAAACAACATTATCTCTAAAAAACGATAAAAATTAAAATGAGATAAGAGAAAAGATAAGTTAGAAATATATTTTTGAAGTGATAAAATAAACAAATAGAGAAAAAAAAGAGAAAAGAACGTGAGAGAAAAAAATGGATAAACATACATAAAAAAAAAAAAAAAAAAAAAAAAAAAAAAAAAAAAAACCCACCACAATTGGGGCTCGCACTTAATAATAGAATATAGATTCAAATAGTAGATTTAGATTAAAAATAATATAAGAGGGTCAAAGGCGTGAATAAGTAGAGAACATTAATTTATTTCTCAAGAAACGGGAGTTAGACGTACGTTATGTTGTAGGAGTTTGTATTATATTATAGAGACCTATTTGTTGGGGGCCTTGCCTGGTTCTTCGGGATTGGGAGAGGCAAGGCAAGGATAAAAAGGGACCCAACCAATATACAAGAGGTGAATCATTTCCGACCTTTACTGCATCTGTATATATTCATCATCATCATCAAGATCAAGAAGATACAGATAAATATATTATGGTACTGCTACATGCGAAGAGAGGAGAAGGAGAAGGAAGATTGAAAGAAGAGATTGCAGGAACAAAGGGAATGCGACTGGGCAAGTACGAATTGGGAAGGACACTGGGAGAAGGAAACTTCGGAAAAGTGAAGTACGCTGCAAACCTCGAATCGGGTCGACCCTTTGCCATCAAGATTTTGGAGAAGAATAGAATTCGAGACCTCAACATCACCGATCAGGTAGACGTAGATCCATCCTTTTTTTTTTTTTTTTTTTTGTTTTTATGAATCGATCCCATTTCTTCATATGATCAGAAAAGATCACGCACGCATACGCATTCAACCTATCTCTTATTATTAAACTGACGTGAAAACGAAGTTATGCTGGGTTTTCCAAATTCCAGCTCTTCTTAATTTCTTTTGGTAGATTAATGAGTACTAGTGTAACCGACTGACATGACAAAGTTCTGAAACAGATCAAGAGGGAGATTGGCACCTTAAAACTGCTCAAACATCCAAACGTCGTCCGATTATATGAGGTATACACGGTACCTCCAATTATCAATCAGTTTTGCATTAATCTTTCATTGCATATTTTCACGAAATTACTGAAACTGACAAGAAAGTAAAAGAGGGCTATAGGTGGATGGGGCTCCATATCTTTAAGAAATTGTCCGCCTTGGCTACAGAATGTGGGCCCTTAGTTTTGTCTTGTAGTGTTGCTTAATTGCTTGATAATTGATGGGTGTTAAATGTTCACATGCATGTCCAACATTGAAAGTTTCAACTGATCAATTTGTGGTTTACAATCTGATGCGATTGTGGATGTCACAGACACCGCAGAAGGATATATCTGGCCAAGATTATAACTCTTGGCAATTGCATTAACTATGTTTCAAGAAACTTTCTTTAAATACCTAACATCTGGCAAGCTAAGTAGGATGTTATTGTCAAGACAATATTTTTGTAAACTAAGTTAGAGGGAAGAGACAATAAAAGATAAAATATGAAAGTTCCATTAATAAGACTGCAAAACCATTCAAGTTGAACAATCAAACATGAGCACCCTCCTTCATTACTAATGGCATTAACAAACTAGCAGGTCCTCGCGAGCAAGGCGAAGATATATATGGTCCTTGAGTACGTTAACGGCGGTGAACTGTTTGATAGAATTGTAAGTAAATTCGGCAGGAGAGAACATCAGATATGTTTTGTGGTTTTTGAACTTACACTGACTAATTTACAGGCATCCAAAGGAAAATACACCGAAGCTCAGGGCAGGAAGCTCTTTCAACAGTTAATTGATGGTGTTAGCTATTGTCACAACAAAGGCGTTTTCCACAGAGATCTCAAAGTAATGACCATTTCATATTAAAACAGTAGTAGCTAAAACTCATGCGGCCATCCTAGAATTTCATATTTGGTTCGTTTTTGGATGAACTGCAGCTAGAAAATGTGTTGATTGATGCAAGTGGGGTCATTAAGATTACAGATTTTGGTCTCAGTGCATTGCCTCAACATTTCAGGGTATACCTTATATATATGCTGCTCACAAATCATCCCATTCACATTATTCTTTTTCAGTTGCTCATATATCATGTGCAAATTCAGGATGATGGATTGCTTCATACAACTTGTGGAAGTCCAAACTATGTTGCCCCTGAAATTCTTTTAAACAGAGGGTATGATGGTGCAACCTCAGACACATGGTCCTGCGGAGTTATCTTATATGTAATTCTCACAGGATACCTTCCCTTCGATGACCGAAATCTGGCAGTACTCTATCAGAAGGTAGTCCCTATAACTCACAGTGTGTTCAATACCTCCAATGTATATATAAATATATATAACTATCCAAATTGCAAATCAGATTTTCAAGGGAGAAGCTCAGATACCAAAATGGCTATCTTCAGGAGCCAAACACCTACTAAAGAGGATTCTAGATCCAAATCCTCATACACGGATAACCATGGGAGAGATAAAAGAAGATGAGTGGTTCCGAAAAGATTACACTCCAAGTCTGATGGAAGATGATGAAGAAGAAGGGGAAGAGGAAAATGCTTTTACAGATGATGAAGTTTCTTCTGTACATGAGATGGTATTGAACTTACCCTGTCATTATTGACAGCTAATTTCATTTTTAAAAACTGAAATTAACTGCACTCTCTTATCTGCTTGTGTAGCCTTCAGATGCAGAAAAAGATCCAGACTCTCCTACTCTAATCAATGCCTTTCAGCTAATTGGAATGTCTTCTTGTCTGGATCTTTCTGGCTTCTTCGAAAAAGAGGTAAGACATCACCAGAAAATATCACCATGTTGCCATGCAACTAAAACTAAACTACTTACAAATTGCAATTGGCAGGACGTTACTGAGAGGAAAATCAGATTTACATCAAGTCATTCTCCTAAAGAATTGCTCGAGAGGATTGAAAATACTGTTATAGAGATGGGATTTCATGTGCAGAAGAAAAACGGAAAGGTCAGTTTATCAGAACCAATTTCTTTTGTCAAATCGGTGCCTGCTGATCTAATTGTTTGTCCGTGTATGTTCAGTTGAAAGTGATGCAAGAACGCAAAGGTCAAAGATCTCCTGGAAGCCTCTCAGTCACAGCAGAAGTAAGTAAAAATCTTTGTACACGCGAGATATCATTGTCGTTCCTTTTAAAATAATGTTCAAGTTTCCTTCTCCGACAGGTTTTCGAGTTAAGTCCATCCTTGTATGTAGTTGAGCTGCGAAAAGCATACGGTGATCCTATAGTGTACAGACAGGTATGTTTTAGCAGCAACCCTCTTGCTCATACCCATTTTCAAGCTTACATACTTTGGACTGATTGGATATTTGGCGGGGTCATGCAGCTATGCAACAAACTATCCAACGAATTGGGTGTTTCGCAAAGCCAAGAGCAGCTCCAAGCCACTGAATTGTTGTAAAGGTTGTGGTTTCTGGTCTTGAGCCAAGGAGATGCAGCAATGCTCGACCTATTTATATTTGTAATTATTTTGCAACAGCATGGAAAGTGAAAGTGCTGTTGAACCAAGAAGCTTCATAAATGCCTACCAATTTATATATGTAAAAAAATGTAGTTAGTTCTTAGCAGGAATTGAAGAGCTCTTGAACCAAGGAGCATCAGAAACTGAAAGTGCTCATAAACAAAGGAGAGACTGCAATATAATATTTTGATTTCAGTGATGGTTGAAGTACAATAATTGAACTTGTTATGTATTCTTGCGCTGAAAACAAGTATGCATATTTCATCATTTTTAACAGCTACAGTCAAATCCTTTTCGTTGTGTTTTGATAGGTTCAACCAGATAAGTGTAGATTGGGAGTACACATTAAAGATAACTCCACAAGCAAATATTCTGTGTTAATATTCAGACTTTGCAAGTTACATATTCCAGAGTGACACCCTGGTAAACACAGACCTCTCGAAAATTAAAATTTACAGAAAGTAAACCATATGGGATGCAGAGATAGTCTATTTACATATGAGATTCTGCATGATTCCTCATAAATCATGGGATCTGAATATACGAGCTACACTAGTGGCAACAAAAGCGAAATGGAAAAAAAGAGTTAAGTTCCAAACCCCCCTTTTGACTGTGATTTGTTGGAAGATAAAGAGGTTTGATAAAGATGAGGCCAATAGAAAGAAAAGATCTATACATCTCAATGAAAATCGTAATATTAGATCTCAAACAATGACCTAATTTGCTGGAAGTTTCTGTTCAAGCTCTTCACTGTACACCTGTATAGCTCCACCGCTATCTTCCATTTGAAGCTTCTCGTTCAACAAAGTCTTGTATTGCACATCTTGGTCTTCCAAATTACGCATGAAATCGACCTACAAAAAAGCAAATAAAAGATTACAATAATACCAAGTTAATATGAAACGAAAAGGATCCACACTCTTTTTCAATTAAAAAGTTTTTATCAATCATGAGTAAAGCCTATCTTACAGTGTATCATAAACGGAAAGTAGTGGAAGAGAACATACTAAACCTTGATAAATTTCAAGATTTACATTTTAGGGAAAAAAGTTGAATAATTTTAGAAGCCACAATGCATCAGGTACTTCCGGGGCTTCAGGACAGGAAGTATGGGAACTAATCTATAGTCGGATATAATGATAACATTCTTTGATCTTTTTCTGGTTATCATAGATTCAATATCTTATTGCAGACAAACTTATATCTAAAGCAAAATGAGGAAAGGCTGTCACAAGGTAGTTCGGTGTCATTGCATGTGAGGCACCAAGAAGATGACACATAAACAATCAGAATGAGACATACACAACCAAGTATGAATATATCCAAATAATTTGGCACTACATAGCAAACCTGTTTCTGAAACAAATCAAATTCATCTGAGCTCAGAGAACCATCACTATTTGAATCAATTAGTTGCATCATCTCCCTAGCGTCTTCACCTTGAGCACCGAGCTCTTCCATTACTTCCATAAGCTCCTCAATGCTGATTTTACCATCTCCATTCTTGTCTAGCAGACGGAAAACTCGATTCCTCCCATCAGTTTCCAGACCCTTGTGATTTGTGGAAGGAAAATCTTTAAGACGCAGTGCTGCTAGTTCAGATGCAGCCATCATAATAGCCTTAAGCCGCTTTGCCTGAAATTAATAATAGAAGAAAATCTTAACCTACACAATCCAGTGACGTAATTAACAAATCCATATCTAGCTTATGCACAGTGATATTGATTCTGTAGTTACAATTTTCAAGCATTGAGGACAACATGTGCGAAATTTAATAAAAATGGAAAAATCTAAGGATGACAAGACTTTCAACAATCATTTTTGAAAGATAAAGAGTTGTTACCTCCTCTGGATCAGTGAGACCACCTTTGTACAAAGCATGGGATGCAGTTCCACCAGCGGCCAGTATATCCATCTCTGCTGTCCGTATCTGTATTTCCATCAGTGGTCTTGTGCGACCATTGTCGCTTATATCCACGGCCATGTGTAAACTCTTATATCCATTAGCCTTGGGCTGCATGATATAGTCTTTGGACCTGTGAGGTATCTCTTTCCACATGGATTGGATGATCTCACGTGCTCTATAGCACGCCTTGTCTCCAATTTCAGATGAATTAGCTCCAGAAGCTGGCCTCAGAATTACTCTTAATCCTAAGATGTCATTCACTTCCTCTGGTTTCCGACCATCTCTCAATAGCTTCTTCATAGTGCTATAGCGACTCTTGTAACGACCTTCAACAGAGATGTCTTCTACCATTTGGGTCAAATGTGGATCAGATCTCAGAGATTGAAGCAGCTGTTCCTTGTATATTTCTATCAGCGGCTTGCTTCCAGTCTCATGGCTCCTCAACCATGTGTCGACATAAAGGTATGAATAAGGAAACAGATACTGGAACGAGAGATCCTCGAGTTCCAAGGATAAAAGGTTGGTACCAACTGCGTGTGCAAGTGGGGCATATATCTTCATGACCTCCAGGGAAATCATTTGCTGCTTGTACCTAGGCAGATACTCGAGGTGCCTCATCATGTCAAGCTTAAGAACCAAGTCCAGAATAATAGCCCTGACATCATAGTAGGTGAGGCAGAATTTCCGCAGTGCAGAAGCGCTCTCATCATCTAATGCCTCCACCTTGGAAGAAATGTTTTTCAAGCGCATGCTTTCATGTAAGAGATGAGCGGTGCCAGTGCCAATGCGATCCCTCACTTCATACATGGATAATGCACCTCGCTCTACCACTTGTCTCAGTATACCAGCAGAAATAACCTCAGCATCCATCTGCACATCTCGCAATACGGCATTAGCAAAAAACACAGTCTTTAAGCTGTGATTATACAAGCAGAGGCAATAGGAAATTTCATTTCATTTCAATTAACTAGGGCTAGGGCTAATGAAATTAGAAAATGAGTGACCTGAAGATCAGCGAGAATAAGCGCGAGAGACAAGGCTTTGGAGAGGGGAGAGCGGCCGTCGGGGAGGAGTGGTAAAGAATGAAGAATAGGTATAGAGAGCTTGAGGGCCTTGAAGAGCAAGCGGGAGGAGCTGGTAGAGAGGACGGCAGTGTGGCTCATCCTTTCCGTCAGCTCATTGAAGGCCCCAACCAATTCCACAACCATCTTTCCTCCGGGTTGCTCCAACGTCATAGCCGCCGGCGCCGGCGAGCATGATGATTTCCGGCGATGACTCCCCCTGGAAAAAGATGATATTGAGATAGAGGAGGGGCATTCGCTCCTGGGTTTGGAAAATAGTGGAGGAAAAGTTGAGGTCTTGAGATGAAGTTCCATTAATTTCGATTGGTTATCTGGGAGGCCACGTCGGTAGTCAACTATCCCTCCCTACTTCCCAGAATGATTCATTGTCCTCTTGAGCAGAGGAGAGATATGGTGGCCAAATTCAAAAGTAACTGTTGTTGCTTGCTGCTAGTGCTTGGGGACTTGAAGTACAGGAAGCAGAATCGATGGATAGTTGGATACACTCTTAAGTGTAGTAAGTTCATACATACATGGTGAAACTTCTGGAATTTGAGTCTTTCTTTTTCTTTTTTCTGGGTAAGAAGAATTTGATTCTTTACGTTTATGGTCTTGGTCTCTTCAGCGATCATTATTTGCTTGTGGATGGAGAAATTATGAAGGTAGAAATGCGATAGATTTGGGCTGGATGAACAGGTTAAGGGCCTAATATTTTAGCTAACTTCTCTAATGGCCCACTTAATTGGGCTGGCATACGGTATGGGGCTGAAATGGAGGGCCAGTTGAAGGCCCATTTTAATTGGAGCTCGCATACATATGACTACTGACTCAGTCGTCTTTTCTTGGTGATACTGGTACAGTAACTTAAAGTTAGTTTGTTATTTCCTTTTCTGAGTTTTCTCCATGGATGGTGGTGCGTGATTCTGTGCTCTATCTTTCATTCTCACCCTTACGAGCAAAACAAAATCGAGGACAAGACAAGACTGTTAAACAGACCGACTTTTACTCGACCTCATTCTCATATCATATCAATTTTAACTTTTATGACCCAAAATATGCGCAAAAAAGTATAAATGCTGCCCTGAATTTTATTGAATAATTGGTGACATTGGAAGTAATCTATAAGTACTCCAAGTCAAAAGTTAAAATAAAAAAGAGAACAAATATGTCCCTAGCAATGACAACTAAAAAATAATTAACAACACAAGTACAATAGATCGACATAGATTTGTTAACCTTCAAGGTAAAGGTTCTTGAGAATCTCCCAAACGAGACAAATGAAGATATGCATCTGTACCTACAAAATAGAAAACCAACACTAAAGATAAGATAACGTGTAAACTCACTTAAATATAATAAATAAAGTAGCATACCATATCCCTCCATGGAGATAATTTGAAGATCCCCTCCAAAATACCGAGCGTACAATCGGCTTATGGGAAGACCATATCCGTAACCAGCCATAGTCGTCGTTGTTTCAAGGTCAACTTCATGTTGGTCATCCAGAGGATTCTTTGCAGTGCTGTAGAGATATGTGAAGAGTTTTGGAAGACCACTTCTGGCGATTCCACCACCTTCATCAGAGATCTGTACAAATTAAACAACATCAAATTAAGTACTTATAAGCAAAAATTAAAGTATATATGGAAGAAATTGATAGATTGTGCCTTAATGGTGACATCCTCTTCTCCATCGGCTACTACTATGCGTATAGGAGGCGCGACGTTGTCTGAGTCCATATATAGCTCCTCAACAGCACGCAGTGAATTCTTCACCAATTCAAACACCATCATATGCAAGTGGTTTGGCACATACCTAATTACACATTCCAGAGATATATAATAATTAAACACATGAAAAGTTTCCATATATCTGCAATGCTATCTAGCTAGGAAGTGAAACTCACGGAAATGTAAACTTAGGATCTCCATAGATATTGATGTCGGGTGAAGTCCCATATTCTCGTGCGCAGATGGAGCGAGCATCCTCACTAGCCCTCGTTGCAACCTCTACCGGAGACATTTTTGTGTGGATGTAGCCTATACAATCAGGGAGTGGATTTGGATCGTGCAAGGCCACATGCTGCCCTGCAAATTAATATATGGACACACATAAATGAAGAATATTCATAGACATGACATGAGCTAGCTAGCTACAACGTAACACACTAGAATTAATATAAATGTTGAACCAGATGAGAGGAGGAAACATATATGAGCTAACCGATGAGCATGCGGATCCCAATCCTGGTCATATAAAATCGATCTAAAAACTGATGAATTTCATCCAGATCCATGTAATCAACGTTAGAATAATTCATTATATCCTTTTTCAACTGTTGCACTCCTAAAGCCATCATTGGGACCACATTATTGTGTCTGACTTTAATCATCTTAAGCATTTGTGTGAACTCCATTTCCTCCTTCTTATCCCTAACATCTGGAAATGATATCAGGTCACGGAAAGAATCCAAGTACCAATCTCTTACCTAGACAAAAGACATGAAAATTTAATTTACTCCAAAAACACTTGTAAATTAGATCCTTGTAATGATCATATAAAATTAGGCTAGACCTTCAAAATAGCAGGTTTATGGGGCAATCCATAAGGGAGGGATTGGAGGTCGATAACCCGACGCGCAATCCGAATAGCAAGCTCCTTATGGAGAAATTGAGCTGAAATGAGGAGATTATTCAAGGTAGGACGAGAACCGAATTCCATCATGTAACGGAGGCTAACACCATTTTGCTTCATGGCACCCCATTTCTGCACTTCCTCTATCACCTGTTTAGAGAAGCCACCAAAGCCCTTTCTAGCGGCCATCGATCACTCAAATCAATCCCTAAACAACATATATTTATATATGGATCAAATAAAACCATTCAGGTATTTCTGTTTAATATATATATGATCATCAGCTACGTACTTGTTTGTTATAGCTTATTATATTTATATGTATGGAGCGGTTACACAAATGAGGTGGAGGTGGCTACTAATTTTCTTTAGAGAAGGAATTCTCTTCTTTAACTTTTTTTTGTTCCTAATTAATTTTTCCCAAATATAGTAAGATTACCAAACAAAGTTAAAATATGTCATTTCTTTTACTTGTAATAATGGTAATCAAAGAATTCTCCCTTCAAACTCTGGGTATATCCACATGCTTAAAGCTAAGAGTTCAGAACCTCCTAATTAAAATTAGTTGTAGAATAGAAAAGCAAATATAGACTCAAGTGCATGGCTGATTTTTGGTTCCTGCTTTTCATCACGATGCCATGCCATTTGCCAACACGAGCTCCAGATCCTTGAGTCTTGGGATATAATACATGGATACGAATACGATTATATAAATTCTTATTAATTAGGATTGAAACAATGATAATAAATAAAGGCACAAGAAAGAGAAAAAAAAAAATCGAATTTGAAACAACTCAACTATTGATCATAATATAATATGTTGTGGGAGCATGTTCTCCCTTAATCTTGACTTGTTATATGAAAGAAACAATTCTTGGACTTACGGATATCACTTTTTGTTTTTTTTTTGTTTAACACATATTTCTAAACGGTTAAAAGGATTTGAACTCGAATCATTATTTTCAAGAACTAATCCTCTAACCACTTGAATCAATCCTCATTGGTTACAAATGTCGCTTTTCGTGATGGGCGGCTTTGCTTACCTCCCTATTTTCGCATAGGGATAATTCAATAGTAACCTTTTTAATTATTAAGTTCATAGACCTATGACTATGAGACAATTTGTATATAAATCTAAAACAAATATTTGAATTTTATTTTAGAAATGAGATGTGTAGGTTATAGTTAGGAGTTTGAGTGGATAATGGTGGCGTGCGGGGCGAGGGTGCGGGACAGGCTGACAGGCAGCCTGTAAATGTAATAAATCAATCAATAACTAATTTATTTATTAATTTGCCGAAGAAAAAACATCATCACATTTAAATAATAATAAAAATAATAAATGAAATTCTTAGGTGAGAGAGAAAACAAACACAGAAGAGACCGTTTACATTTACGTACGTCTTCCATCCCTCTTCTCCTCGCCTCCTCCGCTCCGTCGGAGGCACCACCCACCGGAAACCTAATTCAGACACATATCTCTTTCTATTTCCGACTAACCCTTCTCTTTTGCCCTTCGCCGGTGAGGGTTTTTTTCTTTCTTTTTTCGCCACCGGACGAGGGAGAGAGGCCATCAAAATGGCTGCCTTCGAAGGCAAGATGAATCCTCAAATGGAACAGATCCACGGAGAAATTCGCGATACTATGCGTGCCCTTGCGTAATTTTTCTCTCCTTTCTTTTTTAGAATCTCAAATTTCCCCCTTTTTCATTTGAATGTGAATGTGAATATACGAATTGATTGTCTTATTCATCCTAGATTATGTCAATCTTACAACATTAATTGTACCTTCTTTTCGTGTTGAACGTACGTTACGCTCCTAGCAAAAGATACCTCTTTTATACGGGAAGGGAGCGCCTAAGCTGTTAGATATCGGAATAGCAACATTCGAATTGATGATGGTCACCATGATTCACATTTTTGGGCATAAAATAATGGGTCAAATTACATATGCCTGGGTTGAACGGGCTCGACTGCTTTCTATTTCATAAGTAAATATTTTCCTCTGAGCCAGCATTTGTTGTTTCGATGAACACATATGCGCTGCTTCTGGTGCCTTTGTTGCAAATGGTGATTGATTCAAGATCGTAAAGTCACTACATTTGTTTAAGAAGGCTGGTTTCTCCATTCCGAACATTTTCGCCCAGCTAATTGCCAGCTTATAATACTTTCTTTTATTCTCCTTAGTAACCTGTATGCATTATTTGGGAGTTTAATCATCTGATTTTCCTTTTAATGCTAGAACAATTTCCAGTTTTTCAGTATGTATGTTAGCTTTGATTGTTAATAATTCCTGTACCTTTTTGCTTGTGAGGCATGATGGCCCTTCTTCTTCTAAGTTTTATCTGTATAGAGATTATACACTTGCTGGTAATGCTACTAGTGTTAGTGTTAGCACTAAAGATCATTCTGTTTATTCCTTACCAGAAATGGATTTCAAAAGCTGGATAAAATCAAAGACCCCAATAGACAGAGTAAACAGCTGGAGGAGCTAGCAGGGAAGATGAGGGAGTGTAAGAGGTAAGTGTATTTTTGTGCAGTGGCTACTCTTCATTATCAGCTCTGGGTAGAGCAAGTATAGTTGTCACATTTTTGTAAAAGACAGCAGCATTAATTGTAGTATTTTTGAATTATATCTTCGCTGGTGTTAATCATCTTTCTCTAGAGCTGCTCTGGGCTATAAGGAATATTGGTTTTTGTTCCGGTGATCTCTTAGATGTGCTTCTGTGGGACTTTTTTTCACTTCTTGTGTTTTTTGCATATTCTCTAGGTTGATTAAAGAATTTGATCGTGAAATTAAGGATGAGGAAAGTAGAAATACTCCAGATGTTAACAAGCAGCTAAATGATGAGAAGCAATCTATGGTAAGTTTTTTCAACTTGAATTGTTTTAGATTGGAACATGCTTTCCTAAACCTCATGGCACGTTAGCACCTTTAAATTGCATATGCATTTCCCGTTCTCTTCTAAGGCATAATTACCCCTTGTAGAACTCTTCGTGATCTGGAATTTTTATTTTTGGGAGACAAAAGTTGGTAATTTCTGCCCAGCAAGTTAAAGAAAAATAAAAATATTTGGGCACAATAATATTGTACGAGACAATTGTGTTGTTCAAGTTGGAATATTTTGTGAATTACTCTAATATGAACTTATGTATTCAAAACGATTCATCATTATTTGTTAGGTCAGGGCAAGGATGAAAAAAGTATGCTCCCTAGTTGGAATTGTAATTGCTTATTTTCAAGCTACCGTTTACTGTGTTCTGTGTACCTGTTTCGAGACACGGAGACTTAAAAGTCATAATATCTAGTGAAATACTGAAACTAGTACCCAGAGCACTTGATGGCTATTTATGGGGTAGTGTTATAATATTTTCTGTAATCGTCTGGTGTGATGCTGTTAATCTGAATAAAAAGCTCTGTCAGGTTATGTGATATCAGCAATTTTATAGGATCTTCTAGTGGTTTTTACTTGTTCTACGAATTCTTTGAAAGTAGATATTGGTGTTGAATTTTTGCCAAAACCTGAACCCCAGAGGAACACCAGCATTCCTATAATTTTTCTTTACTTCTGTAGAAACTTACATCATTTTATTCCTTGTATGCAGATCAAAGAGTTGAACTCATATGTAGCCTTGAGGAAAACGTGAGTCATTGCTTCGTTCAATTTCTTATTATAACCTTATCCCAATTCACTGCTGTTTGAAATCCCATTATTTTTAATTAAGGTTGGAAATCAAGTATTTTGCTGATACACGGGCAATTTATTCCTATATTATATGAGCCCTAAATTAACAAAAGGTGTATAGAATGGTGGATGTCAGTTCTATTTTCACATGATAATTCCTTTACGGTTATTGTTTCATTGTGTCTTCTTTATCTTCTCTCTGCTCATAATTTTGCTTTTCTCGTTTGACTGCAGGTACATGAGCACTCTTGGAAATAAGAGGGTTGAACTTTTTGATACGGGGACAGGTGCCAGTGAGCCGATAGCTGATGAGAATGTTCAAATGGCATCAGGTTGTATTATATACTTAGTTTTTCTTCATAATTGAACTCAATCTCTTACATTTAATGGTCTACAACGAAAGTAAAGTTGCAAACAACTGCAGTCATTATATTTTTGTGTTATTAGCTTTAAATTGAAATCCCTTTTCCTATGGATCTTTACCTTCATGTCCTATTATATCGATCGTCTTATTATTTTATCTGTCAGTTTTTCGTGGGCATTGCTAGTTAGAGATAAAAAAGAGAAGTTAGCGTTTGCTTTTCCCGTCCAACAATGGAACATCCATTATCAGTTTCATTCTCGTGCTAATGTCGGCTATCATTTTCTCTAGCTCATAAGCTCTCCATCTGTGTTTTACTCTGGAACAGTGGACCCAGGAATTATAAATTCATGGAGATCTTGTTCCCCATCCAAAAAATGTATGGAAAGTGTCTTTCTGCAAATTTTCTCTGTGACTTTTCTGGAATTCCATGTAATGACCACGAATCCCTTGCCTACATTGTATTGACGAGGATGGTTTCTCAGTGCTTCATAAATTGATTGTATCACTTTGACTGCCTACAGAAATCTCTTAACTAAGATAGGGATTACATTGTAATGTGATCTACAGATATGCATGTCTTGTACATCTGCAATATTCTCCTTAAGAGGACCAATTCGTTTGAGTTCATAATGAAACTTTCAATGGCATCAGTGCGCCTCACTGAGTTATCACTGCTTTAGGCCATTTTTGCCATTTTTCGCTGACAATATTTTCATTTTTTATGACTTAATATAGAAATGTCAAATCAGGAGCTTATTGATGCGGGAATGAAGACAATGGATGAAACTGACCAAGCCATTGAACGCTCTAAACAGGTAGATTAGATTTAGGGAGCATTTTCAAAATTTTAAGATTGGTACATCCTAAACTAATTTTACTTGTAGGTTGTACACCAAACCGTTGAAGTGGGAACACAAACTGCTACTACTTTGAAGGGTCAAGTGAGTTCACCTTTCATGGTTGCCTAATTTGTTGGCCTTGAAGCCCTTTTTTTTTCTGATCACTGCACGTGTTCTTGGAAATGTGCAGACTGAACAAATGGGTCGCATTGTCAATGAACTGGACACAATCCAATTCTCAATCAAAAAGGCATCCCAGCTTGTGAAGGAGATCGGTAGGCAGGTATATTAATTGGAAACTGACCACTTTAAATTCCAAACCATATTTGTTATAGCAATGTGCCACATGGAAAATCTTTAATCTCTCTATACAAACATATAATATCTGCTCGACACATGACAAGCAAACGCCTAATGATAGAAGTATGTGCAGAAGTTTCTCATTACATGTCAAAAGCGAGTTGAACTTTTCCAATATGGATTCATTAATTTCTTTTACTTAGTGAGCCTTGTATTTCCCTCATTGCATTTCTTGTTGGTTTGGTATCAATATTAAGTTTTTGTGTTTCCCAGGTGGCTACTGATAAATGCATCATGCTTTTTCTTTTTCTGATTGTATGCGGGGTCATTGCCATAATTATTGTAAAGGTATGTTCCTAGATCATTATTTTATTGCTCTTGACTCACTTAACAGTAATGCTTTTGCTTATCCGGATTGCAGTATTATCTTTAGGTGCATAAAATTTAATTGTTACATTTGTATAGACTGTTTTGCTGCTTTGAAACTCATTGGTTGGAGAGAAAGAAAAGAATGGCTAGGTTCATCGTTTAGTTGCACAAACTCTTTGTATTGAACTATATACAGAATCTAATTGGTAATGGATTTGAATGTACTGTAATCTGCCTCGTCTTGAAGTAGAATAATGGGGAACATCTTTTGTCTCGCAATTCGTTTAGACCTTCTTTGATTTGTAGTAACACATAATCAGGCCAAATTGTGTCAGCTTTTCTTGGTAACTTCGTCGTTGAAACGAATGACTATCATGGGCCTTCCGTTATTTCACTCAACCAGATGAATAAGTCATCAGCTTCTTAAGTCTCAGTGGAGGGGTTGGGTGGCTCGTAGTTTCGGTTAGGCATGTGTTCATTGAATTCCAATTAACCTTTGTCATTGGTCCCAAACGTTCATCTCACTGCTGGAAACAGAACCGTGAACATAATCATGAGGCAATAGTGTAACTCAACATCCTAATACCTTGTTATTAGTGAGATTTGTCGAAACCAAAGACTTCCTAGCATATCGAACAAGGACTAACATGCAGATATCCAAAGTTCTATCAGCTCAAATACCCAGTCCTTAACAGAATCAAATGGCCCTGTATGTGATTGAGAGGTCATCTGCAGGGGCAATACCTCCCTTTGGGTTGGCAGGGCCACCGCACCGACTGATTTTTTGAGAAAAAAGAATGTACATAATGAAAATAGATTTCAGGCCTCTCTAAAGAAAAAAATTTTCCACCCAAGCACAAGTTTCTGGTGCCACCCAGATCATCTGTATTAGCCTTCATGTTACTCTTCTGCCTGGTAAATTTCTTTTTACTAGTTAAGATCATATTGGAAAAAGCCAAATCTTCGTATATGTCCAGACTATACCCCCATGAACTAGGTAGCAGATAGTGACGTTATGGGGATCGGTCTGCATATACTTCTACTGTTCTTTCTTTTAGACTTTTAGTTATTGTTCTCTTACTTTGTGACATCCATGACATGCCATGGATAAGCTGCTGATGTTTTGAATTTTCTTTTCTATTAGATTGTGCATCCAAACAACAAAAATATAAGGGATATACCTGGACTGGCTCCTCCTGCTCAAACAAGGAGATTGTTGTACGTGAAGCATGCTCAATATTTTGAGTAAATTTGTTGTTCAAGATACGGTGATTATGCCATCTAATTTTCACTACGAGGCTGAAGCAGATGCATGCAGGGCTGCTGTCTGTGGCATGTTCGTCTCTTCATACCTGGCTCTCATTGAGTTGTGCATACTTGTGTTTTTCTCATTGTAAAGCGTTTCTGGTTTGTGTTCATTTTTCACTTTTCTTGTTTGGTTTGAATGATGTTATTGATCATGTAAACATTGAGAGGATATGAGTTGTCAGGAGGAGTTCATATACTCCGATAACATCCCCGGCCTGTTTGTGTAGTAATCAGCATTGTTGATTTCATTTTAACATGTATGTCTTACTTGGTATTGATGATTCTTTCTATGATATCAGTTTGTGGAGCCATTTTATGCAAATGGTTTGAGATCGGCAATCACAATTTTATAATTTCTGTCTGATCATCTGCACTTTTAACAATTCTGTAAATAGGCATTCGTGCTTAGGTGCATAGTTGGCTCATTGCATAATACGCCAATGATTAGCATTTGGTGTAAATAAATCCAAATTATAGTAGGTACAAATATGTTGGTGTTTAGATACAAGCAGTGTTTTGAAAAGCGGACCGGACCGGCCGGTCCAACCGGTTCAACCGGTGACCGGCACCTTATCCGGTCCGGCACACCCCCCAAAACCAGTTGGGACCGGACCAGTCCCAAACAGGAAAAAGCGGCCGATTAACCGGCCGAAACCGGCGACCAAATCGGACCGGAGCGCCGGTCAGCTGAAATGGAGGGGGAAAAAAATCTCTGCATCTTCTTCT
This sequence comes from Lantana camara, assembly GCA_037501455.1. Classification (NCBI taxonomy): domain Eukaryota; kingdom Viridiplantae; phylum Streptophyta; class Magnoliopsida; order Lamiales; family Verbenaceae; genus Lantana; species Lantana camara. The sequence continues at coordinate 109,357,892 of CM074859.1, read as the reverse complement.
CTTCTGTTTCAAAACCCAGACTTGCAGGCCCCAATTTCTTTCCGTGAAATTCCTTGTGCGCCGCCCCTTTGCAAATCCGACCGACCTTTGAATCTGTTGCAGTCACACGCACACAAATTCCACTCTTGGCTCTCTCAATCTCCTCCTTGGAGAGGGTGCAACTGACAAACAAAGCAAAAGCAAAACCTTATGGAGGGGGAGAGAGAGTTCTTACGCAAGGAGAGAGAAAAGAGGGGGAGAGAGAGTTTTTGGTTTTTTTGTTCTGTCCCACTTTTACCTTTTTTTGCAATTGGTTTTCTTTGTTGGCATTTGGATAGGGTTAATGGGTTTTAATGGGTATGAAAAAAGGTTTAATTGGTTTTGAGGTTCAATGTTGGGGAAATATTAAGTGCATTATATTCTTTTTTTATTTCACAATTAGTCTAAATATTTTATTTAATATACTTCAGATTAGTTTTCTTTTAAATGTTAGTATTTTATTGAGGAATTGGTGAAGAAACATAATTTTTTACCTTAAATTTAATATTCGAATGTTCTATTTTTATTTTTATAATATTATATATATACATAGATTAACAAAATTATTTTTATTTATTTATGACGTCATACAGGTCGAACCGGTCCGACCGGTGACCAGTAAGGCTACCGCTTTAACCCCGGTCCGCTTTTGAAAACATTGGATACAAGTTAACACGGGTCCCTTCGATTAGTAGCCAACCCTATGTATATAAGCTCATAGGTGGAATATAAAAACATGGTTTGTGAGATTTAAATTTATGAAAATGTACCTAATTTTAAAATCAAATTACTCATTTACCTTCACTAACATACAAGGCTCGAAACAAATGGATTTTCTAAACAATGCAACTGCATGTATGGCAGGAAACAAAAATGAAGACATTAAATACAACATATACTAATAATCAATAGCACAAAACAACACAAATTAAAAAGGTATTCAAATACTTTCGTATCACAAAACAAAAAAGGCCCATATATAGTTAAATATATCATCTTGTCTCGAAAATTCGAAGATCAGAGCAGTTTGAGACGCTTAAACCGACATTTGGAGTGTTTAAGAAACCATAACGCCGGGACCTGGGAGAGATTCAATTTCGAAAAGGCTGCATATTGTGGTACCATTATCCCCGTTCTCACGCCAGTTTATCATGGAAAGACAAAATTCCACCTGCTCTAAATAGAAGAACAAAGTTGCTTACATTTACACTCTTTCATGACTCAAGAAACGCCAACAAATCCGAATTATGTCTGATAGAGCTCATGCTTAACTCCCAGGAAGCAAAATAAGTAATATATTACCAAAAAGGGGAAAAAATTGATAAAAAGGAAGAATGATAACAAAATAAAAGAATGCTTTGAAGTGGACAAACATATTACTGGGGACTGTATCATTGTGGGTAAGGCTCATCTTTGCTGTGTCCGACCAATATGCGACAGCCTAGACGAAGGAATAAGAGGTGCCTCTTCATCTATCACAAAATCAGAATTAGAGCTGCTACCCATTTCACCATTTTCATCATCACCACTTTTGACATCAGGTTTGTAGATATCAGATGACTTCTTTTCTAACTTCCAGTCCTGTATTGGCATCATCAAACAGCAAAATGAACCACCAGGAATACCAAATTCCACACCACCATAAACAAAACTGTGAAAATACATTCTCCTAGGAAGATGAGGCTGATATAACAAAATACATAGTGATATGTCTACCTTTGTAATCCTATCAGGAATACTTTCAAGAGTCTGTGATGCCCGAACTTCTTTGACCTTCAAATAATTGTACAAGACTACCCCACAAAGTGCTGCAGGTTTGAATACTTCGATTAAGGCAATCAAAACACGACAACAAAACTAGATACCATTTGTGATAAAGATGAGCGAAGCACATGGAACATACCTACGGCATATCCAATAATGTTTAGGCCAGTAATTGTAGATTCTGGAAAAACTACTGTTGAAAGGGCTATTAATATCCAATCTTTCAGAACACCAGCTACTCGAACAGTCACTGCTCCAGTTCGACCAATCACCAAGAAAATTGAGAAGTTCAACAACAGAGCGCAAATGGCATTGGAGAAGAAGATCCAAAAGTTAAACTGTATTTGGGAGACTTCCATTCCAGGCTTCTCCAGAAAGTACCAGGGGACAAACAAAAATACGAAACTGCAGATGAACCAATGGCAAGTGTGAATAGATTTCTTAAGATTTCAGTCACAGTTCAAATAACCAGGCACTTCCATTCAGAAATCTACTGCCACTGACTCTGACATAGTGCTCTTATTGTCCATACAAGTAATGTGCATATTGTAAGTGGTATATAACCCTAAGTCAGTTAACAAATGGATTAGGGCTGTTTGAACATTTGATATTGATAATGGCGCCATAAACTGGATGAGAAATAGAAGGTTATATCACTATAGTACAATACAGACATTTAGCCAAGCCATGCCAACATAGCAGTGCAGCAATGACACGAAATAAGGCAAACACGACATAATGTAACTGATATTTCACAATACCTTATAAGAAATGGTCATGAACCAAGGAAAAGGAATGATGTTGGCAATTTGGAGAGACCCTGGTGTTGGTTAAGAATATAGAGCATACTCCATAAAAGATGAAACCCATTAATTATTGAGTTATATTTCGATAGCCCAAATTGGATCCTTTCATGAAGAGTGTAGCTAGAACACAAACATTTTCCTAAAGATGGATATGCAAGAAAAAAGGTTACATCTTCCCTTACCTGCATGGCGCAATGTAGTATAGACTTGTGATAGGATTTAGAGTTAATCCCTTCTTCTGTAAAAGGACTTGAGTCAAGACCAGTCTCAGAGCTTCTGCAAATATCCCGGTAACTTGGTAAACTGTGCCAATCACATTAAAATGAATTTCACCATATGAGGAAATCACAACTCCGACGCTAACTAGCACCATGTTCAAGAAGACGTCCCATCTTAGTTTATCAGTAGCACAGAGAACAGCAACAACAAATGTTGCCACCGGCACTGTCAAATCCAATATCAAAAGAATGTTAATCCAACTACATTTGAATAATTTATCCCAATGCAAAGAAATTGATGAGAGTTAATTCACATACTAAGTGCTTTGAGCATCTGAATGAAAGCCACGGATATGTGCAGGTAAGCAGTGTTACCAAACCTGTACAAATTACTCACTATCAGCAGAACCATCGAATTGAAGAACAGTGCATTATGTAATACTACAAATTTCAGCAATCTCAAGAGATGAATGGTTGTAGTTTCCTAATGTAAGAAACATAAATATAGATCTTTGGACACTAGATATGAGAGAAGTGTGTATTTAGCAATCCTTTTCTCTTTATGATGCCTTTTCTGCAATAGATGCTCAGGCAAGCCAAAAGTGTGAAAGTGTTTAATTTGCTCTACAAGATTATCATTGTTGTAACAGTTGAGTGCATACCAAAGACTTGATGCAAAGAAGGCACTTATTGGGATAACACAGGTAGTATATCTGCAATACCCAATCAAAAAAAAAAAAAAGAAGAAATGAAAAAGAAAAAATATAAAAGGACAAAAGATTAATAGAAAAAACTATGATAATAATAAGACAAATTCTCTTACATGCTCAGGGTCATGTTTACTGGAGACACGACCTGCAAAAAAATTTGTGATCAACTTTATTAGGATCTTCGTATATCCAAATATGAAATAAAATTCTGAAAGATTGTGTACCGCAAATTGCAGGACATAGAAAGTAATTTAAGAGAGGCCAGTCTAATATTAAATATGCCCAGTTTAACTGCAAATGGTATGATCTATCATATTAAAATGCATTGCTTCCCTTCCCTTCCACAGGAATACTAACCTAAATCAGAATAAAGGAACAATTTGATGACTGAAACAATGCCAGACAACAGGAATTAAAGAAAAATATGTGATTCATGCATGTTCTTCTACCATCCATTTGGGAATGGCGGAATTTGAAATCAACTGGTTGCTAATATTTTTGCTCTAAATTATTAAATGAGATTGCGGAAGACATGATGTTGCACCATCCTGTAGCAAGTATCCCCGAGAAAAACATTTATGTTGAGCTATACAGCCAGATTGTGGCAGGAGCAGTACCTTAAAAACGCGAATAAGGAAAAATGCTACTGCACCAGAGAATCCCATATGTATCATTGTAAGTGTGATAGGAAAGGGGAAGTTGAAGTACTTTGGAGAAAGAACCCACTGCAAACAGAAAAAATCAGTTTCAACACTTCTACTAGTTGCAAAGTTAGTGTAATTAATAAAAACAGTAAGGAAAAGAGCTTGCCGCAAGTACATGATAAACTAACCCACCCAAGGCATAGGTACATGACGAAATGGATTAAATGGATCATAATTAGCAAAATTATATATCATAGCAGTTGTATCACATTAAACGTATAATGAGAAGGACAAATGTAACTTGAAATAGTTGCATCGTTAAATTTCCTACACACTCAACCTGAAAGAATTGCCAATCACATTGAGGTATGGTAGGTAACTATTGAGCAATAGATAGTATATATAATTTTGTACTTTAATCGTAAGCTAAGGTGCATTACCTTGTTGTATAGAATGACTCCAGATGACAGCGTAATGTAGATAAGAAGGTAAACATAAGTTAAGATCAGTGATCTATTTATCATTTTCACAAATGTTTCAGCAATGTACAATACAACCGTCTACAAAAGGTCTTGGGATGACTCCCCACTTAGGTGTACAAAATCAATTCAGGAGCATCAGTTGGAAATGTGGAGAACTGAACAAAGATCATACAGAGTTCCAACATTCATTGCCCATGTTCAAAAGTCTCCCCAATCTGAATCTGCTTCTTTGCAACTGAAAATAAAATTGCCAAGGTCAAGGAAACCCGAGAGGAACAGTGCAACCTGTATAAGTGAATCCCAAAAGCGAAACAACACCTACAGGAAATACCAGCTGAAACTAGTAGGATGTGGAGGCAGAGAAATACCTAATTTAAGGGCAAAGTCCAAAAGCAAGCAGCTTTTGCCTCTTATTCAGTCAGGTGTCTGAATAAGCAATGTAAACAAGAATTAGGAAGTCAGCAATGATGAAAAACATAATCAACACTAGAATATCAAATAAATAATAAAGAAATCAGAGATATATAAACCCTAAGCTAGAAACAGAAAAAGAAAAGGCAGAATATTCGATGAAAGCATACCAAGGGACAGGAAACAGTATGCAATCGCAACAGACGGAGCTAAGTAGGAAAATGGGAAATGAATTTTGAAGAAGTACCTGCGCGAAGAGCTGAGGTGGATGAAGCTAGTTTATATATAAGCGACTGGAATTATGATAAACAGTGAAACGAAGAAGAAGACGAAGAGGAAGAGGGTTAGATTTGAGGTGGAGAAGGAAGACCGAGGCAAGCAGTAAGCAGCAATTAGCACAGACACAGACAATAATTTACCATATGTATGACTATGTACGAGGTAAAACGTACAAATTACGACGCTCTCGGACTGAGGTCGCCACTGCCCACTAGTATAATTTAATTTGATTTTGAGTTTTGTTAAGGGTCCAAGCCCAATGGGCTAAGCCTCAAATCAGCCCAACGATGAGGAACCCGGAGCCTCATAGTCATATCTATTAGGGCTGTCAATGGGGTGGATTTTAATCCGAATCCGCTCCGAGTCCAATCCGAATTTTAGCATATTCGTCCGATAAAAATATTCGATGGATCATATCCGATTATAAATATTCGTTATCCGAAATAAATGGAGCGAATATGGATTTAAGGAATCCGATCCGTTAAGAATCCGAATCCGATATTATATATAATATTTAATTAAATAAATTATTTACTAGTACATAATATTAAGTAAAATTATTAAAATTAAAATTTTCACATATTTATCATTTTAAACAATAATAAAATTTAAATTTTTTACTCTAAAAGTATATATTTTCTTTTATTAATAAGTTTAAATTAATTTATTTTAAATAAATATAAACAAAACTATCAAATAATTCATTAAATAATAATTATTTATTAAATATTATGTAATTATATTTATTTTTTATATCAAATTTGTTATTTAAAAAAATAAATTTTATTATTAATCGGGTCGGATCCGACCCGATTATATATGGATTAAAAAACAATGAATCCGAATCCTATAGGATTCGGATTCGGATCCGATATTCGGATTCTCTTATCGGATTCGGATCCGGAATCTCCTGATCCGGTCCGAATCCGACCCGTTGACAGCCCTAATATCTATCTATGGATTTAAATAAAGACTTGGTCCATGGGATTAGTCTTTTTACGATTTTAGTCTCATGTCTTTAAAATTAGACACATTTAGTCTTTTTATTTTTGAAAAGTTATAATTTTGGACTCATCCATCAAATAATGGCTGAAAAATGCATTTTTTTTGTTAAGTGCAAATTGGGGGGAAGTGTTACTGTTCATTAGGTTGTTTTTTGCGGGGGTTTGCTTATTAATATCCCATTTTAGCATACAGAATCAACTTTGAAACATTATTCTGAATCACTTTCTTTAGGGTAATGTGGTATTAAAATGAGGTATTAATAAGTAAACTCCCACAAAAACAGTAACGGTAAAAAAATATATATTTTCATCGATTATTTGAAGGATGAGACTAAAATTATAAACTTTTTTAAAATAATAGGACTAAATATGTCTAATTTCAAATAAATTGGATTAAAATTGCAAGAGATTGAAAAAGAAAAAAAGTAATTTGCTCTGAAGAGAAATAAGATTTAGACTTTGACTCGCAAAAAAAAAAATAAAAAATGATTTAGACATTTAATCGGAGTGGTTGCCTCGTAATATATGGTTGATGATTGATTAGAGTGATAATTGAACATCAAATCATCATCAAAAAAGTACAACGGTGGTGGTTGGGCCGTCGCCGTATTGTTCTATGTAATTAATTAAATCATATTAATTATTAAAGAGGAGTTGGTTAATTGTTATTAGGAATACATACATACATGTATGATATACATATATGGCGCCTCCGCCTCCGCCTCCGCCTCCCACCAATCAAACACAAAATCTTCCTTCACAATCAATTTGCACACGAACAGACATTAATGCTGCTGCCTTTAGTTAGTAATCAGTAATCAGTAATGTATTCCAAGTTCCAGGTCCCAACAACCTATTAATTATTATTTATCCAAGACATTAAATATGTTTGTATATTTATACTGTCTGAATCAGAATATTCTGTCTTCTCTTCTCTTAGGATTACTGATTGTTTTCATTTGATAATATTACATAGATAGAAGATGCTGCTATGTATAATGATGCTGTTGATTCCCCTCCTGCAGGCAGCTTAGTTGGTTTTAGCAATTGTTTGGTTGTTGAAGATGGAACATGTCTGCACATTTGGTCTTCCACTCAGACATACCCTTTTTCCAACAATGCAATAATTCATTGATTCCTGGAACCTTTGCCAACTCTGTTTCTTTGCTTTCCCAACCCACTTTTTCACTTATAATGATACTAAAATTGTTGGGATTTCTTGATTTAGACCAAATTTAGAATAATTATTGGTTTTGAATTAAACTACAGCATGTAAACTGTTTTGTTTTGAATCTTGATGTATAACAATAGACTTTCTGCCTAACACATTGGTCTGAGTTAGTTGTCAGGTCTGTTCAGTTCATTTGACCCTTGGAAAAACTCAGTATTTAATTGCAGCTATCATTGCTTGTCATTAGCAGATAGCCATCATAATTGCGTTTTATGTGTGTTATATTTGATAGTATTTGACTAGCATTCTGATTCTAGAAGTGGATTAAAAACAAGGCAAGTTACTGCCACTGATATTATTATAATCTGACAAACAGATAAACGGTCACAGTCAACTTCAAGAAAAGTCTTCTTTTTTCATTTTTCTTTTTCTTGGGACTGATTGATTTTGCTAATCCAACAACTATACAGATATACAGGCAATTTCTCAATGCTTGTTGTACACTTTTATTACAGTTTGTAAAGCATATCACCTACCTCTGATAACTCCATGCCTTCTTATTATCCCCCGCCCACATCACAGACTTCCATGTGCGTCGCGTCTGTTTCTCTGCACCTCGCTTCGGCTTCAATACAACCTTTCTTTATGCCATTTCCTTTATTAAAGCTATACTTTTAAGGCATCCCAGTTCATATTATTCTACAAGAATAACTAGATTGGCATTGTAGAGAAATCCCATAAGGCTATCTGCACCTTGATTTGATTTTGGCAATGTTGTGATTTCGAAAGCTGATATCAGAGATCTGGGATTTTGAATTTCTTGAGCAAACACTGATAGGAGTTTTGGTTTAGTCCTCCAGGTAAAAAAGTTGGAATCTTTTCCATATTCTTCCGTGTGTTATGCCTTTTGGTTGAAAGAGGAATGTCACCGTGTTCAGTCATTCAATTTCAGTTTATTAAGGTTTCTTATGATTCTCCTTCCCTATAGTCTCTCTGTCATTCATGGTGTCTTTGTTTGCTCAATATATTTGTGGGAAAGTAATATGGAAAACTTTGTTCTCTTTCATTCGTTACACTACCTTGTTCTTGGTTTGCTGAAATAGTTATATTGCGTGAGATTGGATTATGCAAATAGACGTATTATGTCCTATATATTCTGAGTTTCTTATATCTGTCTACCAGGTAATTGAGCTCGGGAAATGGCTTCCAGTTTTAATTTTGATTTCTCTAAGAGAACTCACATCTTTCATCTCAAGGTGTGGGTTTTAGTGACAATCTTTCTTGGCATCTTCGTAGTGCTTGTTCTTTTGATGCTATGGTGTTGTTTTGCACGCAAGAAAACCCCCAAAAAAGATGTGCTACCTTTAAGTCAGATTCCAAATGTATCCAGAGAAATCAAAGAAATAAGGGTAGACCATAATTCAGCCAACAGTGCTGGCCACCAGAAGGATTCCTTCAATGTCAATGATAAACGCAGCGAAAAAGATTCCGATAAACTTTTGGGGCATTTCAAGAAGGAGAATGAAACGAAGGACGATGGTCGAAATCAATCTGGTTCATTCAATTATCTTGACAAGTATGAGTCTCCAATCGAATCCGAAGAAAAGAAGGTTGTAAATCAGCCTGCATCACAGCCTATGACTGTTACTTCCCCTCTAGCAGGTCTCCCTGAGCTCTCTCACCTTGGTTGGGGTCATTGGTTTACTCTAAGGGACTTAGAAGTTGCAACAAACAAGTTTTCAAAGGAAAATGTTATTGGAGAGGGTGGATACGGAATTGTTTATAGCGGTCAACTGATTAATGGTACAGTTGTGGCAGTGAAAAGGCTTCTAAATAACTTGTAAGTTTTGCTTGCCAATTTGCATAGAGTAAGAAGTTGTCCTCAGATGCATGGTTCTTATATTCTCTTCATATGCAGGGGACAGGCAGAGAAGGAGTTTAGGGTGGAAGTAGAGGCTATTGGTCATGTCAGGCATAAGAATTTGGTTCGCCTTTTGGGTTATTGTATTGAAGGCACTCACAGGTATTAATCCAATATGTTCTGTTAGAAATTGGACCATGAATAATTTCCATTTATCTGAAACGGTTGAATTCAGGTTGCTGGTGTATGAGTATGTCAACAATGGCAATCTTGAGCAATGGCTTCACGGAGCTATGGCCCATCACGGGCACCTTACGTGGGAAGGACGTATGAAGATTCTGCTTGGCACAGCTAAGGCGTGAGTGAACTGTGAACATGTCTATTTGTTGCCAAATTTGCATTATCACATTCTCCTTTTCTTACTGTGTATTAATGACTTTCCTGCAGTCTCGCATATCTGCATGATGCAATTGAGCCCAAAGTTGTTCATCGAGACATTAAATCGAGCAATATACTGATTGATGATGATTTCAATGCTAAAATATCTGATTTTGGGCTTGCCAAGTTGCTTGGTGCTGGCAAGAGTCATATTGTCACCAGAGTTATGGGAACCTTTGGGTGAGTGTTGGATACTGAAAACTGTAAGTTTGTAAACAAGAAAGAGTGAATATTGATGGTTTCTTTACTTTTCCAGGTATGTAGCTCCCGAGTATGCAAGCAGTGGCTACCTAAATGAGAAAAGTGATGTTTATAGTTTTGGGGTTGTGCTTTTGGAAGCTATAACTGGCCGGGATCCCGTAGATGACAGTCGGCCCGTCCATGAGGTATGCATATGCTTATTCGTGATTGGTGAGAAAATGGCACTAGCATATAAACTTTGCATGATTCTAAAATGGCATGTTTGTAACAGAAAAACCTTGTTGAGTGGCTTAAGATGATGGTTGGAGCCAAAAGGTCGGAAGAAGTGGTGGACCCAAATCTTGAGACGAGGCCATCTATTTCGTCCCTTAAACGAGCTCTTCTGACCGCGTTGAGGTGTGTGGATCCAAATGCTGAACAAAGGCCTACCATGAGCCAAGTAGCTCGAATGCTTGAATCTGAGGAATATCCTATACCAAGAGAGGTAATGTTTCCATTTCGTTATTCGGGTTTAAAACATTATGACCACTCTCTCACGCCGGCCGTCTGCTTATTGAACAACTTCAGGGCCGCAGAAGGCAGAAAGAGAAACAGGAGAAATACTGAGGAGTTGCAATCCCTTGGAACATGAAGAATTACTGCATAGGAAACCGATAGCAATTTTTACATGATATGATACATTTTGTATGCCTCAAATGTGAATGAACTGGGGGCACATACATAAAAGCGATATTGTATGGTTAATACGGCATTATACTGTCTGTACAGATTCTTGCTTCTACATTACACCCCATCTGAGGGTTCTTCAAAGCATTTCAAGTGATCAAAACCCATTATTTCAGTATGAAAAACTCATTTTGTTCCATGGAAATATTCTGAATATATATGTTCTCGTTGGAGGATGGTAGATTGGCATTCTTATTAGCTCCCAGATTAATCGATCTTTCGGAAATGCTGTGGAAATCTAAAATAATTATTGAACAGTTATTTCTTTTTTTGGTTCAGAGAGAAAATAGAAATGAAACAGTAAAAATATTTTTAGAAAAATCAAAGATATCGAATTTCTTGATCTTGTTTGGTTAGTTGGGTTGAAATTACTTTTCCATGACATTATTTTGAAGTTGTAGAGAAGAGTCTTGAAGAGTTGCTTCAGAACTTTCATCTAGAATAAGAAAATGTAACTAAGATATAGGTGCCAAAGACTGAACATTTTCAATCATAGAGAATTCACACATAAAATTGAATGAACTGCGGCATCATATTCTTTGGACCGCAAACAACTTTCAGGCTCAGCAACAATTTCAGAATGGTAAGTTTTTGAGTGGAATACAAACAATATATAGGCAATAGGTTAAATAATTCAAAAGTAATTTTTACACAAATTCAGCAACCAGGCTATGCCCACAAAAGAATGGCGGAGTATTCTACACTTTGTTCTACGGTTTCCTATCATAGACGAATGTCTTAAAAACTCAACTTTTATGTAAGAATTCAAAAACCTCAATACAATAAACAGATAAATAATAGCCCTCTAACCGGCCACCTTTGCAATCGGCAAGAATTGAGGTTTAAGGAAGGAAAAGGAATTCACAGGTGTGGTGTTTCGGTAGGTGGTCCAGATCGAGTATTCAACAGAGGTTGAAGGGCTTTTACTACAATGCTCATGTTTGGGCGAAAATCAGCTTCGTATTGCACGCAGAGCGCAGCAACTGCAGCCATCTGTATCGAACGCACGTTAGTATGAACAGCACAGCACCAAATTCAGTTTGAAGTATTGAGACATTATTTACCTTTGCAACAGCCTTAGGAGGGTATTCTCCACCAAGTCTAGCATCAACGCACTGCTTTACCTTGTCTTCGCTCAGCTTTGGCGTAGCCTGAAATACCAGTGGTGCCCGTTAATCAGTTGCACGCACATGGAAATATCTAACAAGCAGTAAAAGTTTACAATATGTATACCCAAGTCACAAGACTTTGCTGTCCCCTTGGCAGTGTATGATCAACTGGCTTACGACCAGTCAAGAGTTCTAAGAGTACCACACCAAAGCTGTAAACATCACTCTTCGAACTTAGCTGACCAGTCATAGCATATCTACAAAGTAAAGGCCAAAATGAAACACAGTTCAGCCACAAAATAAGAGTTCATTTATTCAGGAAAGACTCAGAAAAGAGCATACTCAGGAGCATGGTAACCAAAAGTCCCAAGGACACGAGTGGAATGAAGACGAGCAGCCATGTCAGGTGCTTGATTAGACAAATCAAAATCAGCAATCTTAGCAACATCATCATCGAAAAGTAAAACGTTGCTTGACTTGATGTCACGGTGGATGATATGAGGCTGTGCCTTCTCGTGCAAGTACTCTAGTCCTTTTGCAGCACCAACAGCAATTTTAACTCTTTGGGCCCAAGACAGAACTGGACCTGGCTGTGACCCTTTCACACCTTTTCTTCCTACATATATTAACAGATAAGATTAGTTGCATACAGTAACTAGTCTAATAATATCTGTAACGATATAAAGAAACATGAAGGTAAAATAGTGAATATAATGAATAATTTATCATGGAATGGACAGCAATACAAAATTTTGACTGCGCAAATGATTAATAACAATATGCAGGAATCAGGATATCTGGATTGCTTTCAACGTTAGTGGTTTTGATTTGAACCAATAAACATCACATAAAATCTTGAAGGCCCCAGCCAAATCTTAATGGAAGTAGAGAATGTCGAATAAGTTGCCGCACATCCCAAACAATTAATTAACCGAAAACCCATTATAATGACAATCAGATAGGCACAAGGCATCAAGAACCTTGCCAACAGGGGTTGGCCAAGTGGTTTGAGGGTTCTTTCTCGAAGGCAAAGACCCGGGTTCAAATCCCTCTAGCCACTTGGGGGGTGTGTGTGGAAAAAAAAAAAAAAAAAAAAGACGTCAAGAACCATTTCAAGCCTTCACAGCACCAACAACACACCATTATTTAGTGTAACTAGCGTAAATTATGCAAGAAAAACATTTACTACAGGCAAAAGAGTGGCGTCACTAAAATAATTAAGGCCAACTCACCATGAAGAATGTCATGGAGGGACCCATTTGGAGCATACTCATAAGTCAGTAACCGAAGACCACCATCAACACAATAACCAAGTAGCTCAACCACATTTTCATGCTTCAATCTTGACACCATTGACACCTGAAAAAACACATATATAATTTATAAAGAACACATCCAGATGGAAACTTATACTCTGAGAAGGTATGTCAACAAAGCATGTTAATATGGCCTAACCTGTGCTAAAAATTCTTGATCTGGTTGCTTGCTAGAGTCTAATTTTTTAACAGCTGCAGCTTGTCCACTTTTTAAAACCCCATGGTAAACCCTTCCATAGGATCCCTCACCAATCAAAAACTTTGATCCAAAATTATCAGTAATGTCCTTTAGTTCATCTACTGGAATAGCAGGGACAGCGATCGGCTGCATGGCAACAGCCTGTTTTTCCTTTTGTGCTGTTTCTGTGGCACGATGGCCTGCAGGATTACCTACAGAAAACATCCTTACAGTTTATCAGCAATACGTGGTGCTTAGCTAAAACAATATCAATTGTCCTATGACTTATGACCAACAAGTATGCCCAAGAGACTTCTTTATTAATTACAAGTGACGGAATCTTTTTAATTTCTTCATTGTATAGCATGAGAAGAAATAATCAATCAGTTTTGACAGCCTAAATGACATTTCAAATGTAACTAGGTTATTATCCATTAAGGTTTCTCCCACATATTCAACCGATCATAAAACAATCTGGTTAAAATTTGATAATAAAAAACACAATTGAGAATATAAACCTCACCAGCAGTGTGGGTTGTCATGTAAGGACCATTGCCAGCGGCCTTTTGCATATCATCATCCTCACAACAACCGAAGCAACTCATGGTTTGTGATCCTAAAGATTATCTGGAGATGCAGAACACAAGACTAACACCATTAGGCACCAAGGATTTAAGAAGGGGAAGAGAAAGGACCATCCTCAAGAAATAAGGAGCACTACAAGCAATTTGCTTTAAAACCGTGTTTCCACATCACACAAAAAAAAAACAACTAAACATTCAAGAAGCAAGTCATTCTGTCACACCAGTGGTGTATTCTGCTTCAAATCCAATGCATGTTAGTTACCTGCAGAGCCCAACTCAATATAGAAAACTACTTAAGCATTGGTGAAGTTAGCAGAAAAACTATAGAACAAAACAAGTAATGCGGCAAGAAATTCCAGCACACAACGGTTATCTTTTCACAATCAAAACTTACTGCTTATGCTGTAGTTATCTACACTTAACTTCCATAAATATGTCCAATGCGAAAGAAGACGTAATAACAAGCTTAAACCGAAAGAAACAGGAACCAAAATTCTTCTATATGATCATCTCCTCTTTCATTATTTTTTTGCAAAACGACCGAGTCAAACAAATTATGACTTAATTCCGAATTTTGATGTTCAACAGGGCAATAGTATACCTGACTTGGCAAATTGCAACGAAATATTTACCCAAATAGCAGTTAAAATCATAATATATTCGATCCACCACTTTAAAGCACCTAAGAAGAAACCTATAACTGCTATAGATCAGTCTTATAAACACACATATCAAGCAGTACCAAATTACATGAAACAGGGAATACACGATTCCTATGATAGAGAAAACACGAAAAGCTCGAACCTTTCAGGGTTAATCACCTCTGAAAGACACAAATTGAGAATCCCAGAACAAACATACGATCATGAAAGGGTCACACTCATGTATAAGCAAAAAGAAACAGAACCCACATATAACTTGATAACAAAGCACAATAAATAAAGCCCAAGCAAAAATTCTGAGAAACGCCTCACCTTTTCTTGTCTCTTTGAAAGAGTAACTGCCGAGAATGGTTGAGAAAACTTTATAAAAGCAGCAAGCAAGAACTTTATCTTATTTCCTAGTGATGCTAATACAGAAGAAGAAGATCGATCCGAAGACTTTTTTATGGAAAAGGGCAAAGCGCGTGGATTATAGTTGCGGGAAAATCATGCAAATGAAGGAGGAGAGAATTTAGTAGTTTGCCTAGTTGAGCTGTCTCTCTCTTTGACCATTCTGCAGCTGTCTGTAACCAAACCTCTCTTTTCTGTATTAATTAAAACATAAGCAAAATATTACGAGGAATTGGTAATAGATCAATAATATAATAATGCCTGAATGAGTGAATGTTTCAACTTTCCAACTCTTTCTTGGAAATTGCTTCATTCAAATTCAATACTTGTTCCTAATTCCATTCACATTTCTCCTAAAAGTCACTAATTATTAAGAAAAGATTACTTTTTTCCGATTTACGAGTTAAAAAATGACACCTTGAAGAATGAAGTGTATAACCACCCAATGATGAAGCTTAGGGATTTGGCGCTATACTAGTTTAACTAGAGATTTCGAGTCCGAGTCCTTGAAAATACAGTTACTATTAGTAGGGAGAATACTAAATGTTCGTACGGGCTCGACAATGGAAATTGACTAAAACAAAAAAAACAAAAAAGGAGTGTGGGTATATAATAACATAATATTTACAAATTTACAATTTATATACACAGATTGGGTTGGTTTAATATTTGCGTGTATTTTAGTTTACACTTTACACCACTCGGATAGAAATTAGATTCCACCTTTTGGAACAAGAATATTATTTTATACGTTGTAGTAATTTAATTTGGTGTCACATTGAGGTTAGTTAGGCTCTTGGGCAAGGCAATGTATAGTAATAATAAATTGGACCTTATGGGGCCCAATCTTTTAATTTAAGCTCAACCAAACTGTAAAAAGGTTTTGTTTAACAATTGATTAAGGCCTGGAACTGGAACTGGCTGGCTTATGGAATTTATCCATCTGTCCCAATCATATCAATCATTTTGTTATGAATAAAATAATAATAATAATAATAATCTTATCATTTCTTTTGGGCTTGAAACAAGACATTACAGCAGAGGCCCAATCTGCAACGGGCTTGAAGAGTGAAGACTCGGTCCAGGTCAAGCTATGGACAAATTATTAGACTAGACCACATTGTAAAACGTTAATATTAACATATGATGCACAAATATGGATAATGTAATATGAACATGACACGATACAGATGCGACGATATAGATTTTTTTTGTATTTCACATATGAAGAGTGTCAAACACGATGTCGGACATGAGCATCCGTGCTTCATAGATGTTAATTATAGTTGTCATTTGTCGGTGAATCTTGGTAGTCCTCAATTTCATTAAAAGTTTACATTGTTATCATGATTTGTGTACGTAGAAGCCTATAGTGTATGGTAACTGGAAGCCTAAATCTTATAAAATACTTATTATAATTGATAATTGATAATTTGTTTTAAAAATATTTTCACCACTATATAACATAAAGATAGATGAAAGTCTTTTTCAAACAACAGAGACTCGATATTGGAGAACTTTGACAACGCAATTGCTTTATAAGTAAGTCAGAATTTGGACTTCCATATTGGACCAACTGATCTGAAGAAATATGATAATGTCATACATATGTATCTGCTAAAATAATGAAATATGTATAGAATGATTCAAATGCAAAACCTAATCGGAGAAACTTGCGGGAAAATAGTTTCAAAGTAAAAAGCAGCTGTTTCAAGTTTCCGCATTTACACTGGTGCTGTTATGAGCACGGACTCTTGTGGGCTTTTGCATTGGCTCCCTAATCAATACTTTGTTGTCTGTATATGTTCACTAATACATATCTTTTTTAATTCAAGAACCTTAATTTCCTCAAAATTTCAGTTAATAGATCTTCTCTTTTCTCCTCCGTCTTCTAAATCATCGGAGACTATTTCAGTCAGACCTACTGCGCCTTAGATCGAGTCATACTCATGAGTATAACTCCACTTCTATTCTCTCCACAACTTCAGTCTCTTCTTAATAAGTACATTTAGTGAAGAAAACTCTTTTATGTACGGTAAGGCAGATAGATAAATAGTGGCTTCTTTATTTCTTTCATCAAAGGTACAGTCTTTTGGGTGAAAGAGCTTAGGTGGCTATGGTGTACATCACTCGTACTCAAGCTTATACAAAATTAGAGGTGTTTCGGCATGTGGGTTGGTCTTGTTTGGGTCCATGAACTTGTCAATGTGCGTTTCGTCCGTTTCTGGGCTTCATTGAAAGGTGATTATTAGTTTCTAGAAAAATACAAGCTTTATATTTCTATCTTATGAAAATTTTGGAATTCTGAATCCATTGGCAAATTTCGGGTTTGTGGTTATTTGGAAACAAAGTTTGGTGGAAGGTAGCATAATTTAGTATATGGTGTAGGATTTGAAGGTAATGGAGAAAAAGAGTGTGGAATGGGATTTGAATGAGTGGAGATGGGATGGTGATTTGTTTATGGCTGCTCCATTAAACTCGGAACCTAGCACGGAGTTGTTGCCCGTTTTGAATGGTTTATCTTCAGGTTCAGATGAGAGGAAAACAGATTTGGAGAAAAGGAGGTATGTTGAGGTAAATGAAGAGGGTGGATCACTTAATTTGAAGCTGGGTGTCGTGGAAACGGAGAAAGAGGGAGATAAGTGTGGGAAGAAGGCCAAAATTTCTGCGTCCTCCTCTCTTTGTCAAGTGGAGGATTGTAAAGCTGATTTGAGCAATGCTAAAGACTATCACCGGCGCCATAAAGTGTGTGACGTGCATTCGAAGGCTACCAGCGCTGTAGTCGGAAACGTTATGCAGCGCTTTTGTCAACAGTGCAGCAGGTCACTTCTTGATTTTGATTTTCTTGAGAGCTAGCAATCATAGGCACTGTTTAGGTCAATGTGATGCACTTTCTATTACCTGTTATTTCGTGTAGTGACTGGGAAACAAGATGGATTAAATATGGGTTTGATTATCAGGTTTCATGTTCTTCAAGAGTTTGATGAAGGGAAGCGAAGTTGTCGCAGGCGTCTGGCAGGGCATAACAAAAGGAGAAGGAAAACTCATCCTGAGAATGTAGTTAGTGCAACCAACGTGAATGATGAGCAGGGTATTAATTATTTATTGATCAATTTGCTAAGGGTACTCTCCAATTCACACTGTAAGTAGCTATATCACTGCAACCTTTTATATTCTGCACTTTACTGTTGGATGCTCTTAAATTTTGTGCTTATTTAATCATTTCTTGTAGCCAGTAGCTCGGATCAAACGAATGATCAGGATATGCTGTCTCATCTACTAAGAAATCTTGCAAGTCTTTTTGGTTCATGTTCACCTAGTGATGGAAATCATCAAGGACTGCCATTTGTATCTCAGGACTTGCAGAATGCTGGTACATCTTCTCAGACTGCAGCTGAGGTACTAAGTACAAACCTAAGTGCTAAGCTCCGTGAACTATGTGTTTGGTTTCTCTTCTGATTCGTTTCGTTGCAGGAGTCTATTAGGGTTGCTGAGGCAGCTGTGACCATTCCTTCATCTGACTTGGCAGAAACGACTAGAGTCATTGATAATGCTGTTACACATATCGCCTCTGCCTCGCCTTTTCTATCACAACCAAGCAACTCAATTGAAGAGAATACTTTAGATACTGGATTCAGAAGGGTTAAAATGAGTAATATTGACCTAAACAATGCTTATGATTGCTCTCAAGACTCCATGGATGATCTGCAGGATAATGTCGCCCCTCAAAATGTAGGGAATGCATCTAATGCTGTCCCATTATGCTTATGTAAAGATTCTCAACAGTTTAGACCACCACAGAATAGTGGGGATTCAGGTTCCATACAGAACCCGTCACCGTCTACATCCATTACAGAGGAACAGGTACGAACTCATCTTTCATCATGCTATTGCTCTTTTTTAGGAACAAATTTAAACTTAAAATTTGTTTAATTTGCAGAGCCGTACAGATCGAATTGTTTTTAAACTTTTTGGGAAAGATCCAAGTGGTTTCCCTCTTGTTCTTCGGAAACAGGTACCTAATTTTCTGCTTTGAGATCAATATCTTTTCTATCGTCGTTTGTTTGTGCATTTCTGGTTTGAAATTTTAATTTTTCCTACATTTTTCAGATTCTTGATTGGTTATCCAGTAGCCCTACAGACATAGAAAGCTACATCCGACCTGGTTGTCTCGTGCTAACAATATATGCATGCATGGATCAGTCCTCTTGGGAGGAGGTGTGTTTTTCTTCATCACAGAATACGAAAAGCATCATTCAGGCCGTAGATTTCTCATTAATCTCAATATAATTTTTGGTTGCAGCTGTACTGTAATTTAAACGCTAGTTTGAGGATACTTGTCAAGTCATCCACTGATTCATTTTGGAGAACAGGATGGATATATGCCCGATTAAGGCATCGAGCTGCATTTGTATATAATGGTAAAGTTCGTATATCCTCTCTATAATTTGTTTCAACTATTCTTCCATTTTTTTTCACTTATGAAAAAATGAAAAGAATCACTCTTGAAGATGCCTGTTTCTGCAGGTGAGGTTGTGCTCGACACGCCCTTACCTCTGAAAAGCCATGAAAGATGTAGGATATCAAGCATCTCGCCAGTTGCTGTTTCTCACTCAGAGGATGTTCGCTTCGTAGTAAAAGGCTTCAATCTGTCTCTTTCTACTTCAAGGTACTCTTGCTTTGACATTTGAGTAGTCTCTCGATGAATTTTCTTATTTGATACGGCTTTTTTGCATTTTTCTCAGGTTACTATGTGCACTAGAAGGGGAGTATCTCATTCGGGAAAATTGTGCTGATATGATGGAAAGAGCAAATTCATTTATCCGGCAACATGAAGACATTCAGTTCCTTAGCTTTTCATGTGCTATACCCAACATTGCTGGAAGGGGATTTATTGAGGTGTTTCTCTTTTCTCACGAAATTTCTGCAAACCATTTTCTATCTTGTTTTTGCTCAATTTTGTGAAATCACCATCTTTTTACTGGTATTAGGTTGAAGACCTTGACCTGGAAAGCAGCTTCTTCCCTTTCATAGTTGCAGAGGAGGATGTCTGTTCTGAAATTTGTAATCTTGAAAGCATTATTGAAGCAGAAAATGGAGATACTACTGAAGTTGAAGCTAGGAACCAGGCTTTGGACTTTGTACATGAAATGGGATGGCTTCTCCATAAAACCCGGTTGATATTTAGATTAGGAAGAAGTAGCGGTGATGTGGATCAATTCCCTTTCAAACGGTTTAGATGGCTTATCGAGTTTGCCATTGATCAAGATTGGTGTGCTGTGGTCAAAAAGCTTTTAAGTACTTTGTTTGACGGTATTGTGGATGCGGGACAACACAGCTCGAGTTTGGATGCTTTGATGGATATCGGGCTTCTTCACAGAGCTGTCTGGAGAAATAGCAGGCTGATGGTTAAATTTCTGTTAGAATACCATCCAACGGGAGCCGAATTTCAGCAACTTGATGAGGACCAGTATTTGTTTCGGCCCGATATGGTGGGACCTGCTGGATTGACTCCTCTTCATGTAGCAGCTAGTCTTGAATGCGCTGAAGGCGTATTGGATGCATTAACTGAAGATCCCAAATCAGTAAGCTCTCGAATTTCTCATTTTAACCTTAACAAGGGTTCTTTAGTGTAGCCAGGTTTGTCAACATTGCCTTGTTTTGTATTTTGCAGGTGGGAATTGAAGCGTGGACGAATGCACAGGATAACACGGGATTAACGCCAGAGGAGTACGCATGCAAGCGTGGACATTACTCTTACATGGATCTAGTTGAGAGAAAAATGAAAAAGAGATCAAGGGACGAACAAATCGTTGTGGAGGTGGGCGGTGGTATCGTATTAGAGACTAGTAGTGGAGATGAGGGTGGCCTCCAAATCGAGAAGCGGAAACGGTCACAGTCACAGTCACAGTCACAGATTATGTGCAAAGAATGTGAGCAGAAAGTGGGGTATGGAAGAAGAAGCAGCAGAGCATCAGTGAAACTTTACAAACCAGCAAGGTTTAGTATGGTTGCAATTGCAGCTCTTTGTGTGTGCGCTGCGTTGCTGTTCAAGAGCGCGCCTCAGGTTGTGTATTGCTTCCGACCTTTCAGGTGGGAACTCTTGAAGTATGGCCCAGACTGAGACTGAGACTAGTCTTTTTCTTCAGAGATTATATGCGGTATGCCAGTTTTGAGTTTTACATAAGTTGACTAGTCTTCTATTTGAATTGACCAAGATTGAGGTAGCTAGGATTGGGATATCCTATTTTTCCCCCAAGAAGGAAGCCCAATAAATGACACTCATGATAATAAGTTGTATTTTCAACACAAAAATATAGTTAATTGGTTGAATAAGTTGTAAAGAAAAGAAACGGATTTATCTGTAAGCACTAAGCACCCCATGATAATAATTGACACTCTTTTCTATTGTTTCAACCACCGAGACAAGCTAGGCTATCTGCTACATATCTTTTTGTTCAACTCACGAATCTCCAACGGCACGTCTCTTTCGTAGTACCAATGTTATGCCCAGAGACGAAGCCAGGATTTAAGATAAGGGGGGGCGAAAATTAAAATATACAAAATTAAAGGGGCGAAATTTTAATTTTGGGGGGGCGAAAATATAAAAATTTCAAAATATATATACAAATTTAAAAAAAAAAAAAAAATTAGGGGGGGCGGCCGCCCCCCCATGCCCCCCCCCTAGCTCCGCCCATGGTTATGCCCCATCTCGTTGCTAGTACAGTATATGTGTTTGAAGCTGATTTCCCACGACAATTCGAAGTAATTTCGGCAATCTTTTACCACCGCTCCGTATGGATATCAATCCACCTCTCAATCGTCAATAAAGTTGGTCATAATTTCCGAATCACACTCCACCATGACCCCGCTGAAACAATATTCCCATGCCATTTTGAGACCCTCTCGAAGGCCTAAGAGCTCCGCAAGATTCATGGAGTAACCACATATCCATGCCCCATGGCAGTCTCTATTCTATTGTACCTATACGGATTCTTGCATAATTGGAAGCATTAAGTTCGGTTTATTTTTCAACCACAGTTGAAAGGGAAAAAGAAATGAAAAAGGCCATATTTTGGTAGAATTCCGGAGATATATCATTATATATACATACGCATTTGACCTTTTCTTTACAAAATAAAAAAAGGCTAAATATTTTCTTGATGAAGAGAGCAAAGATTTCAAAAATTCACCGGAAAATACATATGTGGTGCCATATCACTAAGAGACAATCCTTTCTCTAATTTATGAACTCAAAAGAGTAGACAAAGGGAAAAAGAGGGAGGCAACAATAAGTAGTACGGCTACAGTCCTCTACTCTCCTTGCCCCTTCAGCAGTCATTTAGCTCTACGGATTCAACTCACGCTCCATTTCTCCGGCGATTCGCCGCCGGAAGCTCTTGTATCTGTTATCAGGTAAGCTCATTTAATAGCAACACGGGTTTTTCAATTTCTTGAAATATGTCATCGTTCTACATAGATTACTCAATTTGCAGAAGGTTACTCTACTTTTTTGTGCAATCCTTGGAAAACAATAATAAAGTTGTAACCTTTACGCCGGATTCATCTTACCATTGTGGTTTCGCAGATATGGATTGAATTAGTTGAAGACTTCCAAATGGGCTTGTGTGTTATCCGATTAATTGCATTTATATCCCAAGCGATCGGGATTGTCTATTTATTGATCTTATTATTGGTGTTTTAGAATGTTTATACGATCTTGAAGGTGCTTGATGTGGCATTTTCAATGTTGGGTTGCAGTTTCCTCGATGGTTGGGGCAAATAACATGACATCACTTGTCAATTTAACAAGTCTCAAACTCCTCTTAGCTAAAGATATTAAATCAAGGCTGCTAACAGTTCTTCCATCTGGCAAATTGATGCCCTTTCAGTTGACTTTTTCACATGTTGATCGGCCTTTTGCTGTCAATGGATACAGGTGAGTAATAATGATCTTTCTTGCCATCTTTGTGTTTCTTAATGTTTTCTTGGTAATATGCGCTGAGGCTGCTTTCGAATGGTGTTAGGAGAATGTCTTGGTCTCTTAGAAGTGCAGCTGATGACAGTAGGCTAAACTCGTCTCCTGCAAATGATTCCAGTGGTGGAACCAGGCTCATCAGAACCATTCGAGCTATTCAGTTAAGGATAATCACAAGATTTAATGAGTTACGGAAAGATCTTCCTGTGAAACTATTCTCTTTCTTGGTGGGCTTCTATTGTGCGACTGCTTTCGCCACTGTAATTGGGCAAACTGGTGACTGGGATGTGCTGTCTGCTGCTGTGGCTGTGGCTGTTGTGGAGGGAATTGGGGCTCTTATGTACAAAGCTTCACTTCCTTTAGTTGATAACATGAGAAATCTAATCATCATATGCAATTACTGGAAAGCTGGGATTTCGCTTGGTCTTTTTTTGGATTCCTTCAAATATTAAAAAGATGATGCATGACTGGTACTTAAGTCATATACGCCTTAGAAAGCCTCAACAAGAAAATCAGTGACAAGGCATGGCCGGAGTCCAAAATGGGCCATTAGAAAGAGCAATGACCTTGAGGTTCGCTTCTTTTTTCCTCTTTCTTTCTAATTCCTTTTAAGATGCTTATTATGGTATTTGCAAATTGTTCAGTATATAATTTGTGTGCTTCTCTCCCTTCTGGTGGTCATGTAGGTTAAGTACTTGTTATGATTACAAGGAAACAGATCTTTATTATGAACTTCACTTGATGATATTATGCATTCCTAGAGTGAATGGTAATTCTTAGATAAACCAGTTGCTTTGCTTCCTATGTAATTATGCAGAGTTCATTTCATTTGTGATACACCTGAAAGCAGGACAAGCTTGTAAGCTCTTCTGGTTAAATGGTTAAAGAAGATTGAACCAACATGAGATTTGTAGACCAGCCTTGCTTGTTGCAAGTTGTAGGAGCAAACTGACAGATGAAGAATTTCCCAATCTTCCAATCTTTTTATGGATGAAATGTATTGCTCTTTGGCAGTAGCCTTATGTTGATGCTTGCTGTTTTGTACTGATTTCAGTTACGATGATGCTTATTCTTTCCCAGCATTCAGCAGTAGTGTCAATGGATACCTACAGGCTACAACGGAATATGGAGCCAGAAGATTGTTTTAGAATTCTTGATAGTACTGACAATGGATACTGTACTTGACACCGACAGAGACATAATCAAAAAAATTCAGATGTATGTAATGCAAAACTCAGAGAGCACAGATGATCGTACATTAAGTGAAGGCATCGTGGCAGAAACGAGATCATCTGCTTCTTATAGAGCACTTAGATACATGAGAGGGTGCTGTCATTTATGGGTACTCAAGGGCCGAAATCTTTATGGGTGGCTGTGTTTTGAGGCTGAATCATTTCAGGAATCCCATTTTTGGTTACTATTTAACTTCTTGTATAAAGCTGCGGGGATGTTTTGAAGCTGGGAATATACATTTTTTGTCTTTGCAATTGTAAATAGTTTTGAAGCTGGGACTCTGTTGCTTTTGTTTTTGTTAATCGCTTAAGAATGCCAAAATAATCGAGTTCTAAATGCAAGGCTCAATGAAGTTGAGCATTATATTCCATTACTAAATTTCTAATGTTCAATGTACTGATACAACCCGTCATATTAGCTCATCTAAAAACCGGCATAAAGCAGCCAATCCCTCGCAAATTAGTAATCTTTGCAGATATTGGATTTTGCAGACAAGATTGTATATAACCTTACAAACCCGTTTCATTATATAATCCAGAATAAACCTTCGAACAGAAAGGAAAAGTAAAACAAACACAAAAAGGCAAAAAAGAGCAACCAATATGCCGCATTTCAACATTGAGCACAAGGCAGCTCAGCCACCATTTTATTTCAAAGGATTAGACAGTAATCAAGCTTGACCCTTGTCCCATTTGAGAGGCTTCACCACTTCCCATGTGAAATCAGGGTCATCTCTGCCAAAATGGCCATAAGCAGCCGTCTTCAAGAACCGGTTACCAGACCCCCTCTTAAGATCCAGGTTGATGGAAATCATACCAGGCCTGAAGTCGAAGTTTTTCTTCACAATCTCCAAAATTTCCCTGTCAGGGATCTTTCCAGTTCCGTAAGAGTCTACGAAGACCGACAACGGCTCAGGCACACCAATGGCGTATGACACCTGCACAATGCACCTCCTGGCAAGTCCTGCAGCAACAATGCTCTTTGCAGCTTGCCTAACAATGTAGGCCCCACTCCTGTCCACCTTCGTTGGGTCCTTCCCTGAGAATGCACCTCCTCCATGTGCTCCCCACCCTCCATAGGTGTCGATGATGATCTTACGGCCTGTAAGACCAGCGTCACCATGGGGCCCACCAATCACGAACCGGCCCGAAGGATTGAGGTGGAATATGGTCTTCTCATCAAGGTACTTCTCTGGAATGACGGGCTTGATGACGTGCTCCTTCAGATCAGCAGCGATTTCATCATTGGTTACGGTCTCATCATGCTGTGTTGAGATCAGAACAGTGTGAACACGAATGGGGACCATGGCGCCATTTTCATTGTAATACTCAACTGTCACTTGAGTTTTACCATCAGGCCTTAGCCATGGGCAAGTACCGTTCTTGCGAACCTCAGTAAGCTTAGCTCCAAGCTTGGTTGCGAGGACATGGCTAAGGGGCATCAATTCAGGGGTCTCATCAGTGGCGTACCCAAACATGTGGCCTTGATCACCGGCACCAATCTCCTCAGGTCTCTTGGTGAGATGACCGTGGACACCTTGTGCGATATCAGGGCTCTGCTGCTCGATGTTGACAAGAACCTTGCAGTTGTCAGCGTCCAAGCCCACATCATCAGACACAAAGCCGATGGCGCGACAAGTATCACGTACTATTTTCTCATAGTCCACATTGGCCTTGGTGGTGATTTCACCAAAGACCATGACCATATTAGTCTTGGTGCAGGTTTCACAGGCGACCTTGCTCTCGGGATCTTGGGCGAGGCATGCATCGAGAACTGCATCAGAGACCTGGTCACAGAGCTTGTCGGGGTGCCCCTCGTTGACAGACTCTGAGGTGAACAAGAAAGTCTCCATCTTTTTCAGCCTGCATGCCGACAAAAATATCAATAATATAACCAATTGAACATAAATCAAGGAATAATCGTCTTGGGAGAAAGAACAGAGTAAATAATATTACATTCAGTAAATCACATCCCAATGCACCGGAGACTAGTGAATTACATGTTAACACTGTTCACTCTAGGATTAACGTCAATACTAACTCACTTTTCAGAAACAAAAAGAGAAATTCTACCATGAGGTAAGTAAAAGCAGAGATCTGGTTTGCTGGCAGAGTTAAACATTTACACACAGTTACCAGCTGCATAGCAGATCGAAATGAAACTTCACGAGTTGATCAGAAGCATCTAATTCCTAGATCACAGATCTAATAGAGCTAAGTAAAGAAGTAGTCAATCTCTACACTGGGCATGTTAAATCAATTCAAGACTTATTTGTACAGCCTGCAGATGAACAAACTAACATCACACGACAAGCAGAAAACCGATACAGCAGAACAAGCATCGGCAAGAAGGCCCCCAAGAGAAAGTAGAAAAGCTCAAAACTTTGCAACAAAAAGCAACTGCAACACTTTCAGATCTACAAGAAATGGCTAAAGAAAATAAAAGGGTTTTATTTGCACCATCCAAGAAACACTAAATAAACCCCAACCCTGAAACTAGAAAGCAGAACAACAGGAACATAGATACACAGATAGATACAGAGAGCGGAGCTGACCTCGAGCTCAACTATGCAGGTGGAGCAAGATAGAGAAGTGAGAGAAGACAAGGGTGGTAAAATGGTGGAAAGAAGAGGGAAATATATATAGGGAAATGATAATCCCTCGGGATGGGATTAGGGGTAGATTCATTTTAGAAGGACGAGTCAGGTAAGGTTAGTCAATCCAAGTTTGGTAAGAGTGGGATTACGGGTGATAACCGGTCAACCTCACCAACCTCGCAGCGGTCCTCGCCCGATCATCAAGTATTCATGCCTTAATTTGATTATTTTCTTGCTCTGTTTTTAGTAACAAATTTCAACTTTTCACATTTTCCTTGTGTCTGAATATTTACTCTGCAGATATCATAACTCTAATCAGGCGTTTTGTTTTATTTCCTTTCGTCTCTGTAGATGCTTTTCCCACATAATCATTGTTTTATTTCCTTTCGTCTCTGTAGATGCTTTTCCCACATAATCAGATGTGGAAAGTATTAAGATGCTTCTACAGTTGACACCAATATCTTATTATTTATATAGAGTATGGCATGAATTAGCATGGTGTCGGCATATAGAAACAAAGCCTGGGAGTAATCTCTCCTTTGTTTATTTAGAGGGTCACATGATTATGATGATGATTCATGGCAGAAATTAGGGACTGCGATTATCTCACCGGATGCGTACTACATTAGTATGACCAAATAAATATAATTTTCAAACAGGTTAATGAAGACAACTAGTAGGAGTCCTCTGATATGCTATGAATACTGGGTTTGAATTTGGTGTTACATCATTGTCATATCATGCGTTGGTGGATAGGTTGGATGGTTGTTGGGATTGATAGCCACAATTCACTAGGAAATTAACAGCAAAATTTGAAAATGATTTTTCTCCATTTTATGTACATGCTTTTTTCAGGAAACAAGTTTCTATCCCTGTTTGCCTAACAAAGATACCATTTCCCAACTATGTATATGTTCTCCTGTAGCCTAATGGAATGGGGACTTCTTTAAGTCATTTGTATACAATATGTGTGAGTAGAGTCCTGATTGGGAGACTAATGACAAATTTTCAAATGGCCATCCTCTGTTCCTACGAGAAATAGTCGGGAAAATGGTAGAATGCTAATTGCTGACAATGCTGACATATTCTTTGATTCGCCATCCGCCATGTACAGATGCTGGGGGATCGCACGATACTGTCCATCCTGTGTCATCACAAAGATGCACTAAATCAATCAACAAGTGTGTGTACGTGTGTGTATATATATATATATAGAGAGAGAGAGAGAGAGATGTACTTCATCTGTAGAGCTGTGTAAAGAAGAAACACCGATTTTGTTTCTACATATAGAGATCACATTTTGTCCCCAGACAGAGAAACCAGAAACTCCATCACTATAACCTCTAAAAACTGTGTGTTCTGCAGTCCAATTCCTGGGAACATTCAGAAGAAAGATATCAATTATCATCATAGATTCACACAGTATACAATAATGTCATCCGATATTAAAAAATGTCATATAATGGACATATAACTAAAGTAGTTATCTAATGGAAAAAACTCAAATCCACAAGCAACATAGATAACCAACTGCATTTGACCACGTGAAGTCAGAGGACCCTAAAAGTATGAGCACCACTCCATCCTGGATGGTCAGATGTGACGTATATAAATTACCTTCTCAAATCCCAGATTCGCAAAGTTTTGTCCAGAGCGCTCGAAACAAGCTGATGATCAGCAGCTGCAGCTAGCTGCATGAATTAAACATTGTAAGCAAACCAGCATTCTCTCATAGGGTTTAAATTGCAATATTGGTTGTACCTTCGTCACATATCCATCATGAGCCTGCCAGGAGGCAATGATTTTTCCACTTCTCATGTCGAAAAGCCTGCAGAAACCGGTGCTGAATGCAGCTGCAACCCATGAAGGAGATGCAACAGTTTCCTCATGGACTTTGGCAGAAATAGATGAGCAAATGGATGATATAAGTGGAGGAAAACCAGAATCAACCGATTCACTCCTCCAAAGTTGGAGCTTTTGACCTTGATTGACATCAATGAATCTGTTGGAGACAGGGGTATTTCAGACGCGTAGAAGCATAAAATGATATTTGATATTGCAAATGTCTACGTACCTGAGAGATCCATTTCCAGTACCCACAATAAGTTTATCATTGAATTTCAAGTAGTCCATAGTAGTGTATGAATTCCCGTGAAATGCATTATTATGCATTCCACTGGGTAGTAACACATGGTCTTCATCTCTCTCCATCAACTGTGTGGATGCCAAAGAGCCCTCGGAAAATACAGAATTTAGTTTTCCAGATTGTCCGTTCCATATATGCACTCTTCCATCACAAGAAGCTACCCTTCCGGAAGAACCTAAAACACGAATATCGTTGACAACCTGGCAATAAAGCAATAACATGGACAATTAGAAGTATTAAAATGCAGATATTGTCCTCAAATCTTCTGTACAGTGTAACAAATTAGATATATTTAACCTCTAATTCTGAAATGAAATTTGTATTCCTGAAAATTTTTCCAACTGCTTTCTAGACATTTTAGCTAAACTAGAATTAGGCACAGAAGCACAACCAGTTAACTAGACGATAGAGTTTTTATGTAAGAGCTTCACATTGTTGGTAATAGAATTTTCGGATGCTTATCCTCCCTACTGGAAATTTAAAATGAAAAAGGAAAAGAAGGGAGATAATATGTAATTGACATCTGTTATTAAACAGAGAAAAAATCATATGCGACCAAAATTTAACCATAAGGTAAAAGAAGCAAACCTCATCATGTCCATTATAGCTTGATACACAATCAAGTCTCGACAATTCCCACTTCTGAATATTTCCTTTGAATCCTGGTCCCACGCCAGCTGTGAATAATGTACACTCATCTTGACAAACAGAAAAAGACCTAAGAGCTCCATGATGTGCTCGTATTGATTGTATGATTGATGCTCTAATTTTCCATGGAAGTTCGTCCTTTGGACCGCCGGCACGGCTAGCAAAATCAGGACCATCGCAACTAGATGCAGGACTAGGGAACCAATACCATGGTTCGTGTATTCCTAAATTTGAACTCGTTGTCCCATGTCTCTCAACTGGATTCTGATGATACTCAGACATACTTTTACCTGGCACACTATTTTTTGCACCCTTTTTACTCAGTGATTGTGGTCTAGACCATCCAACCCCATTAAGTAAGAGTTTGTCAGGTGTGCTGTCAGATGTTGAGCCCTTGTTATAAGAGGGTTTTCTATCATTTAAACTCTCCAGAACACTGTGCTTTAAGTTACCTGCATATTCCCACTGAATAAAAACAGCTAAGACAGGGTCCAAATACGCAATATTGAGTTTGTGGCAGTAAAGGTTCCATATTTGACAATCTCATAAGCAATTGCTACAGGAAGGTTTCAACTTAATTATTTTATCATGTAAGATTTTGAATAAATAAATGGCATCGTTTCTTATGTTATGCAATAAGATTTCGAGAGCGAAGATCAAGCAGTGAAGAAAACCCCAACAAGAAAAAGGTAACTGTAAAATCCCATCCTTTCATTTTGCTAAGATTGATATGCATATATACTTGCATTTTCAAACATAACCGTGAAACCTATGCATGCATTTTCTTCACAGGCAATCATCAATAGCATGACAATGGCCACTGAGAGGGAACATATAAATCGAAGGGAAAGCATCATAACAATTCCTGTTCATATCAACTTCTTTCATTGCAAACACAGAGTAGAACGAAATTTGCCATCAATGAAAATCCGAATGCTTTCTAATGATGATGATGATGTGGTTAGATCAGTACCAAGATCAAAATCAACATTTGAATGAAGCATCACTCTTACTAAATAGCGAAAACCCAAACCTTCCAATTATGGCGTCGTAGAAGGAATTGCTCAAGAAGCAACCATGTGGCACAACACTGGCGAAGTTTCTCTATTCCAAGTAGAGAGGCAAACCGAGGATACAAAAGTAACCTGCCAAGACTTCAATATTTACTATTTGCACCTAATGCATAAGAATTGATCCAAATAGGTTCAACAATATTACAGTAGGAAAGACTCACGCCAAGTCCATGCGGCTTTCAATGCAGTCTTCCTCACCCATTGAATAACTGTTCTTTTTTTGAGAAAAAGCAAGCTCATCAAATAGCTCCTTTAGTTTTGGCAGAACATGCAAAGCAGTTGAATCTGAGCCAATTTGCTGACAAACTCCAATAAGACTCTTGGCAGCACACTGGTAAATGAAGTAATCAGTGTCAATAAAACCAAACACCACACCAAACAACAGCTTTTCCCAACATATTTTAACAATTCCAATAATTTTAAATGTTTATATTATTACAAGTATATCATTGTATTTTCTACACACTAACTTGACACAAATACATATTATCTAAATACATACTAATATACTAACAACATATAATTTAAAGAAATCTTGAGGTAACATTATTATTCTATTATTCTCACAAAAACTTCCATGCGAAGACGTTTACATAGAAAGCGAGTCCCCCTAAAATAAATTGGACATCCTATTCTACATTTTTGAAAACTTTCTCAAATATTTCTCCCAGAACACCAAACAAAAAATTTGGTTAAGCAAACAAACACCTATTTCGGCATGTGCAGAAGCAAGGATTAACTGCCCAAGGAAGTTCAATCGGTAAGAAGTCTTCTAAATTTAACATTCTCAACTTTAAGAATCTGAAACTTAAGATCTCTCTTTTGCATTTGAAACAACTATTTAAAACAACAAATAACCCTATCTATTTCTTTGTCTTCTTGTAGGAGACGTTGACTAGTGCTAGCTCTACTTATATTATGTATCAGCAGTGCCTTCATCATGCATGATACTCTTTTACCCACAGACAGCTGTCCACATCAAAAAAGAAAAGAAACGGATATACAAAACATATGGATCCCCCCCACCCCCACCCCCACATGCACACACACACACACGCACAAAAAGAGAGAGAGAGAATTTGAACACTTAGCATTACGATTAAACCTATAAGTAGTACAACTACATTGGGATGAAACCTAAAAGGGGAAATACCTGAAGCACAGGCATTCCGATATCTTTATGCATCAGAATCTTAACGTA
Source organism: Lantana camara (assembly GCA_037501455.1). Classification (NCBI taxonomy): domain Eukaryota; kingdom Viridiplantae; phylum Streptophyta; class Magnoliopsida; order Lamiales; family Verbenaceae; genus Lantana; species Lantana camara. Next base: position 109,326,045 of record CM074859.1, on the reverse strand, counting down.
TGGGCAATCTCCATCCTGTACATGATTGAATTTTGCTGTTTCGTTTTACTGCTTTAATCTATTATGAAATATATAGTTCAAAAACCATTATACCTCAATCAACTCCTTAACTATTGTCTCAGTTGTCATCAAAGGAACAAGACCATCTAAAGTTGTCAGACAATCTATCAAGGCCGAAGAACCCCAACTCTGCACGGGCTCCGATTTATTGACATGTGAAGAACAGATGCAAGAATGAATGACATTCTGTAACAAGGGTAGAATTTGTTTCACAACAATCTTTTCTCCAAAAAGTCCCCCTGAAAATTAAGTGATATAAACTTATATGTTAGCCATCCTATTTCAGAAGCGCAATTTCAGATATTAGGACACATACCAATTCGAATCAACACATCAACTCCATCACCGCATAGCCCTTTCCCAAAACAGAGCACCAGAGGCACAATTGTCTGGACAATAAATTTAGATTAGCCTGATACTTTTAACCGCACCACGAGTATTGGGATATATAAGTATTGTCTCCGAGAATACCCAACATACAATGAAAGGCGTAACCAAACCTGATGAACTGTTATTGGTACACCAAGCTCTTCACTGGATCCAATGAGTAGAACAGAGGCAGCAGTGGTTGAGCTCTTGTGAGGAGCAACACACAGATTTGATATTATCAGCGGATGTATAGTCTCTAAGTATGCTTGTTTACCTATTCTAGTCCATATCTCCTCCATAAATGAGCCTTGAAGAAGAGAAACCTTCAAATGTGAATAGCCTGTGGCCTAAGAGAAAATCATTTTTGGAATGAGCAGCTGCGGAAGAAGAGATATACATACTGAATAGAACCAAACTACTGAACAAAATTAACAACTAGCCTGCAAAATCCTCTGGACAGATGGAACCACAAGCTTCATCACAGCCTCTAACTTCAGGCATTTCAGAAATTCTGTCAGTAGTATATAAGCCCATTCAGCTTCAGTATCTGAGGAGGAAGTTATCACAAGAGGTAAGCAATATGGAGCACACATTTCAGCGCCAAAAGCTCCCATGGATTGCAGCGCTCCTCGTTTTGCAAAAGTTGCAGCATATTGAAGACGGGATTCGTTGTTGGCTAGAAGGTTAAATGAGGCTAAAAACAAGTAGGATGATTTGACTGATTTTTGGAAGTATGGAGATTCTAAAAGGCATTTGGCAGAAGGCCTCCTGAAATTTAATGGAAATTGTTAGCTGCAATTGGATTTGCACCGAATTTCAGTATTAGTTCATATGGGTAAAGGAAATTGACTGTTTAAATCCATCTACATATCCTCTTTTCTCTTTTTTCTTGTTTGACAATGGAGATTAAGGATAAGGAACTTTACCTGCTCCATTCCTTCTGAATGCAGGCTTCAACAATAACTTTCACGTGATGGGGGAGGTCTTGAATTGAACTTGGCAGGACACCACTGCCCAAGTATGCAGCAAATGAATTTGGACCAAAGAGTGGCTTCCCCAGCTGAAGTTCTGCTAAAATACATCCAATCGCAAATATATCATCAGCCGCACTTCTAGAAGAAATCTTTGTCGTATATGTTTGCCTCCAAAGCAGTAGTTCTTGATATCCCATAAAATCATCATCCTCTTCAATATTCTCAAGAAAATAATCTGAATTAATAGTTGACAACCGACCATGGTTAATTGCAAAGCCAGCCTCTCTAGAAGACACATTTTCGGAGATATGCCTCACAAGCTTGTTTTCACGGGGATCATCCTCCAAAAAGCCACTAGAGTAAACACTATACTTAGGAGCTAACCTCCATGAACTCTCACAGAATGAAGTTGCCTCCTCCAGTTCACTAATACGATCAGTTTCTACAAGCAGATTATGATTGGCGTTGGGAGAATCCAATTTCATTGCAGCATTGTTCTTCTGATGAGTTTCATTCTTAACATTTTGGCGTGGAGGATGAGGTTGAGTGAAAAGCTGGCGGCGTCCCGTAGACCTTGGCATTGCGGAAGTAGATGATGGCAACATCACATTTTTAGCAGTAATAGCATCTTCGCCTGACATTTTGTAGCCAAATGTGATGTCAATCCAATGATGTATTTGAGACGAAACTCGGTTGCTTTCTAAAGCATCTCTATGCAACTTAATGAATTCTGTTGGAGTACCAGCCCATGAAGGCACAGACAAATCAGGCATCCCTGAGTGTATGGAACTAAATATGCGTGGATCAGAGTAGAACTCAGGAATGCACTCATCGGGGGTCCATTGGTATAACCTCTGCATGTTAGAGGGATACTCGTTAGGTTCATACACTGAGCGGACAGCTATTCGCAAAATACTCAAAGGCAACCTCCTAGCTTTATAACTGCAAACAGCCAGTTCAGATAGGCATTCATCAGACACATGGTGAGGGATTTCAGATGTCGAGTAAGTGAAATCCAATTGTTCATCACCTTTTGCCAAGCGCCACTTGCTTTTGGTCAGATCTCTCCACCCAGAATCACCATTTTCATCTGGTTTCATACTAAAATCTATAACCCAAGGCATGACCGTGTAAAATGTGTGGTCGCCCCACCTTCTCCCTGCCAATCTGTTTAAAACGAGAAGATACTCAAAATTACTCAGCTCTCCTTTCCACCAACTATAGAAACTAGACTGCCAATTCTCAGATGCAGAGATATTTAAATCGGCATAAAGAGAATGAGAGGAACACTCTTCAACACAAAACCCACAATTAGGAGGATTACAGAGCTCATCACTGGGATTCTCTCTGGAGTTGAGCAGCTGTTTCTCATCAATTTGCAACCAACACCAACATGTATCAGTCAACATAATGTTGGAAGGGCATAAACTCCCATGTACAATACCCAGACCATGCATGTAAGCAAGGGCTGACAGTAGCTGGTATATTAAAAGCCGCACATGCCAATCAGACTTTATGGCGCCAGGGCTGTAGTGCAGAATGTTTTCAAGGGTATATGGTGTCCTCGGAAGCACTATGCTGATTTGGCTGAATGATTTTAGCATTCCTAAAACGGGACCAATATTTGGATGCCTTATGCAGCCAGGAAAACCATTTTCTTTAAATGATGGCAGCCCCACCAAACCAAGAAAGTTTATACTGTCTCGCCCAGCGGATTTTCCTTCTATAAGACTACTTATTGAACACAAAATGTGATCTTCAACTGAGCCAGATTGGAACCTTGAGGCAAGGTCTTCAAATAACTCATAGGATGCAAAGCCAATCTGAGAAGTTGGAGCCAATGAAGTGATTGTTCTTGAGCAGGAAAACCCACAAGAATGTTTACACGTTTTACAACCTATAAGGGAAAGGTTTCTGCCACCATTCGAGAAATGCTGATATTCAGTTGATGCAGTATCTAAAGCGGAATTTTTATCACTGGAGATTCCGATACTGACCTCTGCTTGATCTTGATTTACATCAGACGACTTCATATTCTCTGCCTCACTACTACCACCACCTTCAAGCTCGCAATGCTCATCACTGCAAAGGGAGAACAGCTCATTCATCTCAGAAGTATTAAGCTGTTAAGTGCAGATGACAACTATTTATCATGTGTCCATAGGAACTTGCTCATGAAATCTTATTTATAAGTTGTACAGCAATATTACTGGCTACTTTTCATGTTGCAGGATACTCATAGGAGGTACGAGGTTTATGCATATTCAACCAGCTGAACGAACTCAGAAACTAACGTAAAGCAAACAATACCAACTTATATCAGCAGCATTACCACACATATTTTTGAATAAAGGAGGTCCACGATTAACAAAACAAATCCACCTTTTACTTAGCCATCACCTAACAACACATCATTCGAACAAATTAATTGGAATGAGAAAAGCATAACGGGAAGGGATCATACACGTATCGTGACAGGCAATCCTTCTCACTATAAGGCACATAATTCAACACGAACTGCTGAGGAGGCACTTGGCCCGGATTCGACACCTGCGTCCAGCAAATCAACTTGTCAATGCACAATCACACATCAATTCGCAATAAAAATATACATTTATTCATAGTTCGGAGACCTGAACGACTGCGCGTGAACCAAATGGAAGTGTGGAATCGGAGAGGCCATGGATGAAGGTGAGTCTGCCGGAGAAATCAGCTTCAATTCGTCGTTGAAGGCAGTCGAAGCACATCCTTGTTGCACTTCCCATTCTCACAGAATTGTTCTTCGTCGGTAGTAATTTCTCTACATCAAACTCGAATCGGATGATTCAACTCGACAGAGAAACCATTTTCTCAGGTGGAGTTGAACTGTAACTGTACAGTCCAGCTGATTCTAAACCGAAATGCATGCTGATGCGACGTCGTTTCATTAATTTTCTTTAAACATTTCCTTTTATTTTTGGGTTGTTTACGTCTACGCCCGCGAGATTGAATAATTACAACTCGTACCCCCTTGATAAAAATATTACACAATCTACCATTTCAAACTAAAAAATTACAAATAAATTCATTCCTGTTGGATTTTTTTCAAAATCATTCTTGAATCGATTATATTCACCACTAATTAGTTTCTCACAACAACTCATACATAATTCTCAAGTGATAGATACGTAATTTACGAATTTTTTTGGAAGTTCAGTATATAATTCGTTTGTAAATTGATATATATAATGATTTTTTCCCCTTAATTAGCGGTGAAGAATTAATTAGTGGTGAAATATAATCAATTCAAAAAAAATTCATGAAAAATCCTATCGAAATTGGTTCGTTTATATCTTTTCAAATTTGAAAAGATGAATTGTGTGATATTTTTATTTAAGAGGACGAATTATAATTACTCAATCTCGTAGGAACTTTAATTTTACTAGTTTAGTTTTAAATGGGCTTCTCTGCCAGCTTACTTAGTCAAAGAAAAGGCCCATTCAAATTGGGTCATGATAAGAAGAAGATGCAGAGCAGGAGAAAGTAAGAAACCATGGCGATTGAGTATTGAGGAACTCACCAACACAGAGCAGCTAAGCCTGAACAATCGCACTTTTCACAGTAAGCTTTTCCGCTCAAAACTTCTCGTATATCTCTGCGTAGCTAGTGGGATTTCTGCGCAACTTTTCAAGGTAAAAAAGTTATTTTCTGATCGACCATGGAGTTAATTGTTCCAATTAAGCAAACCCCTCGAGATTTTTGCTCATTTCATTATGATATACAGAAGCAAACCCCAAAATACCATAAAGATGGAATTTTTCCCTGTTCTAAGTTTATCTCTGGCAATATACTTGTGGTTAAGAAGCAAGTGTCTAAGAAACAGAGGCGGTCTGGGTTTAAGGTATTAGCTGTTTCAGCTGTAGAAGCTTTTGGTACTGATGGTAAATTGAGTTTGTCTAATATGGAGAGGATCCCGCAGGGGGGAGTACATGGGAATTCATCTGATAGTTTTGAATTTGAGAGTAATGTATATCTTCGGATGTTGGTTAGGAAGGGGAAGTTGGGTCTAGGGTTTAGGCATTTTAAAGACATGGTTTCTCGGGGTGATATTCCGGATATAATACCGTGCACGAGAATGATTCGTGGGTTCTGTAGAACGGGGAAGATTCAGAAGGCAACGAGGCTTGTTGAGATTCTTGAGGAATCTGGACCTTTTCCTGATGTTAAGACGTATAACGTGTTGATTAATGGGTATTGTAAGTTGGGGGAG